>JAOXXN010000065.1:10663699-10684199 GCA_026770055.1 Myrmophylax atrothorax | reverse complement strand
TTTCAAACCCTGGAAGGGTTTTAGGAGCAGGAGGGTTGAAGGAGGATTGGATCCTTTTTTTTAATACTTCAATGCTTTCAACCTGTTTGCATTCTACCAAATAAAACTGGATAGGCAGTGAAAAATGCCAAAGGCCAATCAAACCTCCCAGGGTCTGAAAATGAAAACTTAAAATGCTCTGTTCCAAATTAAAAGCTTTGGAAGCAAATTAGACTAGCCTCATTTGTGTAGCTGGCAGGAAGATTAAAAGTCTCAATGCACAATCACATCTGATTTCCTGCAAAGCTCTGCTCTGAAGAGCAGGTGTTACAGGAGGGGAGTGCCTGGGTAGCAAACAGCCCTAGTCCAGCAGCCCTGCCCACATTCACTGCAATCTTCAGTGCAGTTACTGTAATGGGAGCACAGTGGAGAGCATGGTCATAAAGCTGTATTATCCTGATGCAGGAGAAAGCTTCTAGCTTATGACTTGGCATCTCTTTTTTAGATGGAAGACAAAAGTAGAGGAAAACATCTCTGAAAAGTTATTCCTTTCCTCCCCTTCCCCTTGCTTTCCAAGGAAAGTATTCTTCAGACAAATTGCTTACAGTATTTGCAATCCCTCTGCTTGGAAAATTTTGTCTGTTATTAAAATCAAATGTAAAACAAACAATAAGACAAACAACAAATCCAATTTTGATAGGTTTCCTTGTTGTCCTAAGGCACCCAGCTTCCATTCTCAGAGATTTATGAAAATATTTGTTTCTTTACACAGAGCTGGAATTCCGGAGTACTGGATTCTCTTCCGGCAAGACCTCCGGCCATGCTTAGAGGTGGTAGCAATATTAAATATGTTTCCAGTGACATCAGTAGAAAAGAAACTGTGCTGTAAATAACAACAGTTACACAAAGTATGGCTTTGCCCGCCCCTTACAGATACTCAGCTGTGTGAAGGATAATGGAAGATAAACCTTCACCGTAAGCCAAAGTGCCAGTTGCTTTCCATTTAGTGATCACTGAACTCTGACCACCGCAGGTAGACGCAATTTTCTTCTGTCAGCTCACTGGGAGAAGGGCTGAGTCACAGAGTCATCTCCTGCTCTCCCTCCAACACTGAACAGCAAGTGGACAATGAAAATAAAGACATTCGTACTATTGCATTCAAGTACTTCAATGCCTTGACAAGTGTCTGAGGTGCTGTGACATGACCAAAACAAATCACAGAATTTTAGGTATAAGTAAATTTTGAACTCCTTCCATTAGTTTTACAGATTTCACGCCTTGTGAGACTCATGTTTTCAAGCTTTCCCATGTAGCTATAAAAGCTAAAGAAGGTTGAGATTTCTAATAGTCATTTAACTCCAGGAATCTAGGCCTTAAAAGAAAAAATTAAAAAGTCAAACTAATATTAAAAAAATAATAAAATTCTGCATTAAAATCGGTAGAGTTGACAAGAAAGGTTGTTGATCTTTCTTCTTTTGCATTTATCACCCACTGCCTCACACACAATCACATTGAGTAAAAGCACATTATGACAACACTTCTAGATCTCTCCTCAGAATTCCTTAGTCATTGTAATTGTATACAGAGCAAACAAGAAATGCTTCATTTGCCAGCAAAACACTGGACCACAGCATCTGGACCCTTACAGGATGCATAAAGATGAAAAAAAGAGAAATTGACTAGTCTGGAATTCAAATACAGAAGGCCAGACCAGCACACTCTATCCAATGTCTGCAATACTACCTTTAATGACACAAATGAGAGACATTTTATAACCATCTGATGTTCCAGTTATTGTTCTGTCTCTCCAAGTGAAAACTGACAGCTACTTCTTGCCGGATACAGCCAGTGTGTTGGGGGCGTGACACAGCTGTTGTGTCCCTGGGGAGACAGAGTGAGGACCTGACAAAAACCCACCACAACCTCCCTACTGAAGGTCAGCTCTTCTCTGCCCCACACCTGCTGTGTTTGAGAAACCAAAAGTATTCATACCTCAAAAATAGCACTTCTAGAGATGAAAAACAAGAACAACTTAGACGGGATCCACCAGCTGAGGGCACAAAGTTTCACACCATCAGAACTTTCTGATATTTTCTTGGAGTAAATACCATGTTCATCTGCACATCAGGCTTACCTCTACAGGCGATGATGTTTGAGAACACTATCTTCTCATTCAGTAGCACTCTCCATAGCAATTCCTGCACTTACTGTTTCCTACTGCTGCCTACACTTCAGCTTCCTTCCCCAAAACTACGTGTTGACTGCAAAAACACATGTACCGCACACCTTTCATACAGATCAAACTGCAAGCAAGCTGCAGGACAAAATGAATACGCAGGAACCCCACATGCAGTAACTTTATCTGCTAGGGAATGTGTGAGTATAACTCAACCCTGAGGGGACCAGGGTGAGTCTAAGGTTCCCCTCCCTAGGGAGGCCCCACACTATGGATGGCTGCTGTGGGGAAGTATATTGTCGAGGCAGAGATGAGCCTATGAATGTTTCTCCTTGGACGTATAGCTCCTTTGAACTCTGTCATAATTGCACCAGCCTTGTGCACACATGTTCATTGCCTGAACTGTGGGTGGGAGAAGCATCTGGCAACAGCTCTACTCAAACCTTGCACAGCTTGATTCTCAAAACCACTGAAGTCAACATGGGCCTTTCCACAGGCTTCACCAAGCTTGGGACCAGACCCACAATCCTTCATTTTAAAGGACATCAGAATGGCAATGAGTATTTTCAGGCAAGCGTCAAGTGACCAGCCTACTGGCACAGGATCAGGAGAGTGACCTGCTCAGACAGCTTTTACCACAAGCCCTCAAGGCAGACCTCATTCATTGTACTCACTGCATTAATTTTCTCCTCACTGACAGAGGATGAACTAGACAGAGACTGGCCATGAATAGTGCTATGCTGGAAATTAGAAAAGTGTTTCTAACCACTGGGTACCTGCTGCATCATTTAAAGGGGATACATCCAGATCTCAATAGCAAGGCATTGGTTCTGAATGCCCAGGAAGGCATTCTAGGGATGTTGATGCCTGAGGCACCACTGCACTGCTACAGGAAGGCAGTTAACTTCCCCACTATGGGAACCTGATTTCAGCATACACTGAGCCCTCCCTGTCAGGACAGCTTGTGAGCACTGCGTATCCAACATCCAAGAAGACAGCTCTGGAGGGGAGAGATACTGTTTTCTGAGCTCATGTTGCTTGGAAACACCAGCTCTTGGGAATTCGTGGCACATCAATGAAGCCAGTGTTGGAGCTGGTATCAGACAGTGGAAAGGCCACCTTAGAGGTGATGTTTGGTCAGTAGATTGTACTTCTCCTTCCCCAGCTTTCTCATCCACATGGCTTCTGCACTTGGGCATTTCAGTTGTTCTACTGAATGCTCCAAACTAAACCATACACTCAAAACAGTTTTGGTTTTATGCTACTTTAGTGTACAGGCAGAATGGCAATAGGTCTTAAAGAAACAGATTCAGAGAAAACACTTCCCCCCACCCTTTTCCAAAACTTACATTCACCTAAACTCTTCACTAACACAGAAATGTCCTGCTCTTTGGCACATAAATGTCCACCTCAGTTTTACCCTGGGACTGCAGGAGACTCCAACAGGCAGGAGACAGCAGCTCCAGCCTATTAAAGCTCAACCAATTTCTCAGCCTGCTCCTCAGGAAGTGAAATGTTGGCCCTTCCCTTGCTTTGGCTTGGGGTACATTCAAAACTTGCAATCTGGCTTCCAGAAAGGAAAGGCCTACTGTTCCTTACTCACACTCAGTAGCACTTCAGTCACTGAGCTGTCTCACAGTGCCCAGAAGGATTCTTATACAGTAAACAACTATGCAGCAGCTGTCAGGGCTCCAAGTGGACCAACAGCCCTTAAATGCCCTGTCCAGCTCAACCTGAGATTTGCACCCACACAGTCACTGCCAAGGGACCAGAAGCCTGGTTTAAGCTCAAGTTCAGCCATGCTGCAGGTTTGCCCACTCCAGCCCATCCTTGCTGTATGGATTGAACACGGTCCTGGCTCTTCCCTTTGCATCTGCCCAGTGATCACTGGGTTGCCAGTGAAATCTGTCATGGTCACTAACCTGGTCCCACTTGGGCTCTGTGGGACTTGGCTTTAGTCAGCAACAGCGATGTCCTACCTGTGCTGTGGTCACCCTCAGCTCCTGGCGCAGCCTTTCTCACAGTTCAGCCCTTGCTCTCTGCTCCCTAACAATACCATGCACACCACACTCTTTTCATTTGCTAGTCATCCTCCCTGGCTTGATGGGCCCTGGATTATGTTTAGGACAAGCATCACAGGATAACCAGGGGCTGGCATTAAAGGCGAATTTTGGATGAAGAAGTATCAGAACATTATTTCCAGAGGCATTCAGCACCTTGGTTTTGACGCATGATGGAAAAGCTTATGAAGTAGCAGCAATGCTGGTATCAGAGCAGCTTTGGAGAACCATGTCACTGGTTTTCCTGGTGATTAATTCCAGGGTAAGATACCAATCTGATTCAGACAGAGTGCAAAATATCCCTTCTAATACAATCAGATGTATGAATAGGAAAGGCACTTTTGCAAGCTATCATCTCTCCTTCAAACATAAATACCATATCACAGAAACATACAAAGTCCAGCTCACAAAAAGCACTGATGGGCAAATTCAGTTATTCACACCTAGCAAGGTTCTCAGCTATCCAGATTTTCCTAGCTAGCCTGAGGGTAAAAACAAAAACTTAAAATAAGTTTGCTATTTCCAGAGAAACAAACTTTCAAAAGCTTCTGCCACTGTCATTAAACGCAATGTGGCAGGGAACATCCTTGCAGTCCTACAGCAAAACAAGAACTGCAACAGACACTTTTCCTCAGGATACTCAGCAATTCTTGTGAGCATTCCAGCTTCACTCACTGCATGTTGGGAGCACAGGATGAAGGCACTGGAAGAAAACTGGAGTCTGGTTCCAGAGCTGTTTTATTTTTGGTCTTGGAGATTCACTCCTCCTTTATACACATATCCTTTCAACAAAACAACAAAATTTTAAAAAGCCTTTTTTTTCTTTTTCCTGTTCATATATAAAGGCAGAGAAATCCAGGGAGCTGATTTTCACTAAGAACAGAAACCAAAAACAAGTTGCACTGTATGAACTTCAGAAGTTATTGCAGGTTCTGCAGAATGACAGACACAGTGGTGTTCAAAACTAACACAAGCCAGAAATGAGCCATATGATCAACAGAGAAATTACACATGCAAGTTTCAAATCTGTTGGTTTGGTTTTTTTTTTTTTTTCAAAATGGTACCAACTGTTAGGCACCTTCACAGAGGTTTCCTGTGCTATGTGCCAGCAGCAAACCAAGATACAATTTCTGGATATAGATAATTTTGGTTTGGGAGAGGTACTATTTTACATACAACTCTCTGTTTTGTAAATGAGCTACCTGAATTATTTGATTGCACCTACATCCAATTCCTACCCCATACCCAAACACTGTTCTCATGCCTAAAAAAGACACGCTCATGTTCTGAGAACATGTGCAAGAACAATAAGAGATAATAAAGCACAAAAGCAGGCTGGAATGGGTGCCCTGGGAGTCCCACAGGTAGTCAAGGTTTCCAGGAGGAAAACGAGAGAACTTGGATCTTCTCTCCACAAGACAAACTTTAGGACTCTAACATAAGTCTCCATTGCTTTGTTTCAACACTACAGGCTTGCTCAAAGAACCAAAAGTCAGCTTTCCCAAAGGACACTCAGTTCTGCAGATACTTGTACATGACAGTGACCACTTTCATAAAGTTTTAATATAATTTTAAAAATACATAAAACAATGCTCAGGAACTAACACAAGCCTTATGGGAACGTAGGTCATTTGGAACTGAATCCAGAAGTTTAAATCATTAAGTTTCTGGATGTGGCAAAATTAGCCTGGCCCTAGCATGAGAGCTAACCTTCACACGAGGTTCACAGCACAGGAAAGGCTGGGACTAAGAACAAGAACAATAACTGCAAGAAAATAAACTTTATCTGAAACTGATCAGTTACTAATGATTTGAGGAAGATTATGTCAACTTCCCATATATGGCTTCTTTATCAGAAAAGGTGAAGCACTACACTGTCAAATAACAGATGTGAGTTGCACATTGATTTGGATTTAAGATACATATTCTTCACTTACTCTCCTCATGTTCCTTAGAGAGACAATGGAAAAGGATTCCTAGCATCAGAGGAATCTCTACTGAAGGCTCAGTTTATACACAGTCAGTGTGTTCTACTTTTCACAGTAGTGAAGTGCTTTGACATGACCTTTTCTAAAGAAGCAGTAAGATTCACTCTCTACAACTACTTGAAAGCAGCCTGTAGCAAGCTGGGGATTGGTCTCTACTCCCAGGTAACAAGCAATAGGATTGACAGGAAATAGCATCAAGTTGCACCAGGGGGAGGTTTAGTTTAGATATGGGGAAAAATTACTCCACCAAGAGGGTTGTCAAGCATAGGAACAGGCTGCCTAGGGAAATGGTTGAGTCATCATCCCTGGAGGTATTTAAAAGCTGTATAGATGTGGCATTTGGGGATGTGGTTTAGCAGAGGACTTGGCAGAACCAAGTTAATGGCTGGACTTCATAACCTTACAGGTGTTTTCCAGCCTAAAGGATTCTAAGATTCAATTCAGGTTAGTTGATTATATTCAGAAATATAGAAACAGCTGGCTCTAATGCTATCAGAATATAGAATATTCCACAAGATTTTTGCATTGCTTCCTGTAGAATTCCAATTCGCAGGCTGTAACTCAAGATCCTGGGATTTGGCTCTTGATACTTCTCCTTTATCAAGTATTAGCTTTTCAGGTGCTCCTCTTATGCCATCCTGACAACATTTTCAATGCTTGTCTTAAACAGTCTCTCTCAGATCACACCAACCAAGTTCCTTTGTGCTGCAAGGCTGCCAGGCAGCTCCAGTTCAGAGAAAGTTTGCTGGAGGCATTGGCTGTACAGCAGAAAGCTGTGCTGATTGTTCCCCCAACAGAAAAGGGAAAATACATCATGTCCACACACATGACTTGTTGGAAATAGTCTGAAATTTGAAAGGCAAAAACTTGTGGTACAATCAGTCCAGTGTTAATTACACACTTCCAAAACTGATGCCCAACTCCTTCAAAGGGCTGAGTTTCTTCATCTGGAGAGGCCAACAGACCCTCTGTTCTCAAGGGAAGTGTCCTGAAGTTGTACAAAAACATGGACAGAGCAGAAATGTTTCTCTGTGTCTTCTACAGACATTCTCCTTGCACAAAATGAAGCATAAAAGTTTTCACTAGACACATGCTAAAGGATGAGAACAGTTACAGCAGGTTTTGATCTACCTCCTTCAGCACTTTTGGCCTCATACACAACAGCTGAGACACACTAGCTGTAATCTCCCTAAAACTATTGCCATTGATGCAGTTTCTTTTGACCAGGAAGGTCAGGGATATTTTTTGGCCAAGAACTTTAATGACTTAACAGCACTAAGACAAACCTTTTTCAGCTATTTGTCTGCATTCTTTAGGCATGAGGACATGAAGGGGAAGCACTGAACTATGTAAAGCTATGCAGGAAAGACACATTCCACGCTACAAAGCTATTCCAGTTTGCATCTCATTTATATTCTGGGATATAAACATAACTTCTCTCCCATATGTGACGAAGATTCCCATACACAATTTTTCAAGACCAACGCTGCATAGGCCCACTTATAGCCCAGTCACCATGCAACCTTTGAAAATTTTTATTGTGACTTATTTGACTGCTTTTTAGTATACTACCAAAAAATGGATGAACTTTAACATGTATTTCTCCTCTTCCTATCCACTTCTTATATCTGCCTTTTTCACATCAAAAAAGGACCTTTGTTATTGCTTATACACACAGCTTATGCATGTAGAAAGACCAAGAAATCTGGCTTCAATCACTAGCTAGTGCTTGTAGACAATACTGGAATATGAATAAAGGTAATAAAAAGCAGCCAATGGAAAAAAAAACAAACATCTGAGGAGACTCCAGACTTATTAGCAAATAGCACAGCATGGACAATGGAGGTAGGTATAGAGAAAAAGTAGAAGATGAGGTAGGAGGGTACCATGCCACCCAGATTCCTGCCAATGCCAAGAGGAACAAGTAATGGTTTTAAACAGACAGGCCTGTCTCCAAGCTAAAATTCCCTGAAGAAACTAGGAGTTCATTTCTCTCTCTTATTCATGCATACTTTCAAAATCTCTGGAGACCACTCTGCAAACTGGAACAATAAAACAAAATGTCAAGACAATAAATGGGGCATTGAATCTCTGCAGTCTGTTAGAGGAAGGCCTTTTCTGACTTGGAGGCAGTACCTTGTTTTCACCTCCCAAACAGCAAATCAATGCAGAGCAAGCGTTGTCTGCCAGGATGGCCTAAACAGCGAGGCTTGGCTGGATCAATTACCTTCAAAAATATCAAGTTGAAATCCATCCTGCCACAGGTATATCTTAGCATTTTTTTGTCATCTAATCTATGGTGTCTAAACAAGTACATTGTTAAAGATCCTAATAAACAGCAGGAATTCATTTTATTTTCTGTAATCTGAGGAAATTAAATCCAGTTCTATCTCTGCTCCCAAACGCCTATTATAATCCAAGCAAGTCAGAAATATGGCAATATATCAGCAGTGAAACAGTTAATGTTTTGTTCTCATTTATAGCACAAGCATTTAAAGCTAAAGGTAGGCTTAACTTCCTTTTTCTGTGACCAGGACAAAATTCACTGTTATTATTTATCTACATACTTCACTTTGCTTGGAACTGCAAGTTTAATTTCTGGAAGAAATAATAGTTGTTATGCAGAAGTGATAAAGCAAGTGCCTTGTTAAACTACAGTGAAGCATAAGAGGCAGCTCTGTGGCCAGAGGACCCAAAGCCCCAGCTCCATCTTTGGCAGATTGGCCAATTCCAGTCACATGAGTAATTTTATTTTCCGTCACTTTGACTTCTTAATCTACAAGATGGAGACATTGGCTAAAATTATTCAAGGACATTACAATAATCACAGCCTCATTCCTTGCTTTTATCTCATGATTGAATGAAACAAACAAAAAAAAATCCACAGAACTTGTGTTGCTCAATAAGCCAATTGTGCCGATACATCCATTTTCCCACAAGAAGCAGTTGCTGGGTTTGTTTCTGTTTCAGTCAGGCCTCCAGTCCACTCTGGCTCTTTAGGCAGCTTGCCTAGCATCAAATGAATTCCAGAAAGTGTTCAGCACAATCAAAACAGCATCTTTTAATCATGCTTCATTGAATCAAAACCTTTCAATTAGCTCTAGCAATGGCTCTGACCGGCTTTGAAAGCACTTTGGAGAACTGCAGTGGAATGCACTGTATCAGAGGTAGGTATTATTAGCACTTACACAAATACAAGTTGGAGACTTCAAAATACACATAAGCAACATCTTTATGTCTTCATTGACTTAAACACTGCTCCAAGTCATATGATACTCCTCAAGGAAGAATTTCAATCATTTAACAATTAATAACCTTGCAATACCTTTGGAAAGTAAATAGTGAAAAAGTGGGCACACACAAATTGCTTCATCTGCCGAAATACAGTTGTTTCTGGAGCAAAACATAATACTCATTTAACAGGACAAACCCACAGAAGTATGAGGGGCACAAAGGAAAAAACATTATTGTATCCAATTAGAGCAAGGCAGGAAGTTTGTGGAGGCAAAAGTGCAGTAAACCAAACCAAACTAAAATAAAAGCACTTAAATAGCACCCTCCTCTTGGTGCCAAGTTGATCACAAATAGCCCACGTTTCCAAATTTGGTAAATCTTCCAAAGAGGAGTCAAAAGCAACAAATCTTTGGAGGGGTTGGTAAGGGTAGAAGGGAGGGTTTTCCTGGTTTGATTTACTGGCTACCTCAATCTGTACTGTTCATGATTGTTTAACAGTGTTGGTGGGCTGATCTTGTGTTATCTTTAGATGACACTTTAATGCTGCAGGGCAATCATTATGACATTCTTGTGAGCTCAGAGTGCCTTGAGCAATTGCTTAAATCTAAGAGATGCAATAACTCCCGAGACAGAGAAGCACAAGTGTTAGATCCAGCACCTGATCCACATCTCATGTGAAAACCATGATCTCCAACAGGACTGTGCCCTCAGCTCCTTCCTAGACCACTGACATACATCTTCTCTGTTCAGGGGACAGATGCCATACACTGAATCACAGAACCAACCATGGACTTGGGAGGTCTCCTACCTACGTAGTGAGCCATTCACAGTACTGTTTGGCCTATGAGAAACTGTTTAGTAAGAAAGTTTTAGAGGATCTTGCAAAAACCAGTCTCACATCACATACCTTGCTTTGCTAAACGCAGTCATCCTAAGGCAAAGGCAGATTCCACACTGCTTCCAGGCCTGCTAAAAAATTTCAGTCTGCTTCTTAAATCAAGGGTAAAACACTATCATATTGGGATTTTTTTTCACCCTTTTTACATTAAACAGAGAAAAAATACCCCGAGAAGCAGGGGAGTAGGATGCAGGCTACTTTTTTTCATCAGTATTTCAAACATCATTGCAGAAAATACTGACACTCAGCCTTACAGTAAGAAAGGGCACTAGAGGTGGTCATCACAAATTCCAACCAGAAGAATGCTGCTCACAGTGCAGCAAGACCCCAAGAGTTGCTTTCTAAAAAAATGGACCAGAAAACCAGGGTATTAAAGGCATCACTTTTCTTACTACTGCACTCCCAGGCTGACAACAATGAGGCATCACTCAGACATAGAGAAGACTATATAATCTGATCTCATGGAGTATCAGCTATGGAAAAATGGATGCTTATCCCTGCTTTTCAGTTCACTTGCTGTTGCTACTAAGCACAGTACAGAAAACAATCAATGGATCAGGTTTCCAAATGGGAAACAAAACCAATGGGAAGGCCTAAATTAATTTTCACCATGTTGAGAGTTTTCACCATTCCTTCAGGATCTTAATTCTGAGAAACATAGCATCATGCTGTTTGCATTCACTTAAATACTTGAGTTGCCTGAGCAAAATGCAAGTGTACTAATGTAGCTCAAGGTTTAAGCTTCCATTTCTCCTATTGTGACCACCATCCTTTACAAAATATAAAAAACAGACACATTTTCAGGACATTTTTTTCTGGCTCAAAAAAAACCCATCAAGTTGGGGTTTCAGTCCCAAATATGCAACTGGCATTTGGCCCAGTGTAAAGACATGCCCAAATCGCCTGAGGATGGAGCAGCTGTGGGGCCAGGGGGTAGGTCACCAACTGCCTAGACCAAGGAAACTTTGCAGGAGTGATTCCCCTAGGACAGAGAAGAGCTCTGAGGAAAACAAGCAGCAAGTATAATAAAATCACATCCATTTGTTCTCAAGATACACAAGTTGAAAGCACTTTCTGTCTTTTGAGTGTTCCTTCTTCCTCCATCTGAGCCAGAAATTGCCAGCCAGCCTGGTCTCCTGTTTAAACTGTCTCCCATCATCAGTTTACAAGGAATGGAGACAGTTTCCACAGTAGCAAACATCTAGTATGGCACTGAAAGAAGCATTTTGGTAAATACAACTGTCATGAAAAATCAGCTAACTCAGCTCCTGATCCAAGCTCCGTAGAAATGTCTACATGAATGTAGAAAAAGACCAGAAAAGATAGTGTGGGGAAAAAGAGAGCAGCTCGCTTAGCCAGCCTGCATCCCCTCCACAGCCAAGGGGACAGGAGAAAAACTGACAGCTGTGGTACCAAACATATGTAAAAAGACACTGTGAAACCAAAGCATAGCCGAGGATGTAAATAAGGTCTCCTGTTACCTGTGTTTTCTTCCCCTTCTGTATTTTATGCATATGGCTTTAAAAAAAAAATGAACCAAGCACCATCCATTTACACAAAAGAGAGTTTTGGAAAAGTTGTAGCAAGATTTGCTTCAGGGGACTCAAGTCAATTCAAACAGGCAGCATTTATAAAAAACTAACAGTTTCTGTAGATTCTGTGTAGGCAGAATCCAAAGGACTGAGAAACAAATAAGGTTATTTGAAAAGTTTTTCAAGAAAGTGTTATCTAAAACTCAATTTAACCTGAACCTGAAAACTTTAGAGCCCAGTAAAATGTGCAACAGAGACCTATACACCGTTTCCTAGTAGGTGGCTGCCAGATTTGTTACACATTTAATAAAGCAGCAAAATAATGTATTTATGTAGCATGTTTAAGTGTAAGCATATTTGTAGCATTTTGTTTAAATGGAAGGGTAACCTGATAAATGCTACAATTTCTGGCCAATGGGAAATGTGAGAAAAAGAAAAGTCAGAACTCCTGCTGCATCACAAAAAAATAACATATCAGTACCCTGGCAGAGTCCTGCTTTAACAGGCATACAAAACCTAGATGCTTTGAGCCTCTGAGAATGCCTGGCTGGCAGATGGTGAGTTTTCACATGCCTTGGAGAGTCCAGCTACTTCGATGGAGTAGTCATGAACACTCTTTGCTGGGTCACACATCACTACTATTCCTTCCCTTCAGGGCTTCACCTCATACTTGGCAAAGGAGCTTAGGCTGCAGCTCCTTCCAAGGACAACACCTTTTCTTCCTTGGCTAGAAGTGTCAGTGCTGAACAGCCTCCCTAAGTTCAGAGCTCCCCAAGCCTCGCGCACTACTCAGGCTCAATCTTTTGCTCACTGAACCTTTACAGGAAAGCTGCCATCACCCCTCAGAGTGCAATTTCAGCCCATCACAACTTCTCCAAGATTACAAAAGAAATGCCTCAAATCGCAAAGGTACATGTCATAAAAAACAGCTTAATACAAACACCTAGTAGCTTTTGTTTCTTTAATGTGCAGATCTCAGGAATATGTAGAGAGTTACTGCTTCACAGATGCTCAGAGAAATGGAGGCTGCAGGTAATGGAATGACTTAGAGGATTTCTGAATGAGGGAACAACAAAGCAGGGAACTGGACAGGAGATTTGCAAGCTAGTATCTCTTTACCCAGGTTTATGTATTTCCATAGACATTGTACTTTATAGTTACTTCTGAAAAATAAATTCTCTTTTGGAGACAGATCAACATGCTCTTCTTTATGGGCAATTATTCCCAGAGTGGATAAAAATCAAAGGGAGAAGAGTACAGAAACAAACATTACATAGCAAACCTGTTTTCTTCCAAGTGTGAGAACAGAAATAAAGCAGATATTTCGGGGTAAAACTGTCTTTTAAAAAAGAGGTACTTTTGTGGTTCAATAGAGATATATACAAACATATCTAAGTATCTTTAATACGAGGAAAACACTGAAACAATAAGTTGCTGACTTTTGCTTGCACAGTCCTAATGTGAAGATCCTGAGTTCCCTCTAAGAGGAGCATATGGATCTTTTATTGTTAACCAATTAAGACAAAGCCAAACTGAGGAATTTTGTATTTGGTTCAAACTGACTTTAATGGAAATGACCATCTAACTCTCAAAAGTGTCTTAGAAAATCTCAGCAGAGTTGTACAAAAAGCAAGAACATTTTTCATTCTATTTGAATCTAGCCTGGTTAAGGCTTTATAGAGAACTGAGAACCAATTAATAAAATCAAAAACCATGAAGGCAGAAAAGGTCTTTATGTCCTCTGCTCCCCGGTCAAAATGAAGTTTAGGGATAACTGAAATATCTGCTGTGATAACTTGTATATCAAAGCTTGTCTACATCAATAAAAAAGGCGTTTACAGCTAATTTAACCTGCAAACAGAAAACACTGATTGAAATATTTGTGAAGCGAAATGGGTAAATCAATATATTTCGAGTAGTCATGATAAATATACTCTACATTAGAAGTAAACTTGAGCTCTACATTGATGTACCAGAATGTATCTTTGCCTCTTGGCATAGGTTAATAGTGGAGAGGCCGAACAAGGACAGTAGATGCAAACTCCTACCTTGTAATCAGAAAAAATGGTTATGACTAAGTCTCAAAAATCAAACATAAGTGGATACAGCAGAACTCACGCTTTTCAAGAAAAAAAGTATTATCATCATACTTCTGGATATATATTAGTCCATTAATAAATATTTGAGATTACATAGCTAAGAAACATGGTATTAGAAGCCTGAATTATCCTGCTAGTCTCACCACCTGATCATACAAATTTTGAAGTAAAGTAACTTCACTTGAAATTACATTCTAGGGCAGGGGGGAAACAAAATAAAGCAAACAAAAAAAATCCTTTTGAAACACTGAAGGGCAGCAGCAGTATTGTCATCTGTCCATGAATGCTGTATGAAAAAGTCTCTCACTAAGTATCTAACATTCAGGGTCAGGCTAAGTCTCCACAAAAAAACCCACTTTCTTTCAAACCAGTTTGGATGTACTTCCTTTTTACTCTTTGCCTAACTAGGAGGGGAAAGTTCATAAAAAAGAAAAAAAATCAAACAAACAACCTGGATTCAGAAACAGCTTGAAAAATCACAACCAGAAATACAGTGCCAGGTGAGTGAGAGGTGAGAAGACACTGCCCATATGCTGGGTTAATTCACCTGGTCCAAGTCAGCTGCATTGTGTGGTCTCCACCCCAGCTAACCTTCTCACTACATGTTTGTCTGGGCTGACAAGCAGATGAGGTTGCCAACCTGTCCTGCTGCAAAGCATATAGGAAAGGGAAAAGGAAGTTTTTATCCAACACAAAGCACTAGGCTATCCAGGGCTGAATATATGCTGTTTTATCCATTATCCATGGGCTTATGAATATGCATGTCCCTCACAATTCAATACATATTTTAATTTCTGACATGAATATGCCACTAAATTATCCTGCTTCCAGAGCATGCCTCCAGCCCAGTAGCTCAAATACACTTCTACAGAGCAAACCTTTCTACTATCTTTCCAAACTTAAGCATAGGCCAGATTCTTTCCTCCATCACATCAGTCTATCCACAGTAGTTCTGGGTCAACATTAGTATGCCAAAAAAAATCACAGTGAGGTTCGTCTTATGCTCTCTGCACATAATAATGCTCTTCATTAAAAACAATGGTAATAGACTGAACTTTGAACTATTAATTTTCAAAAAAGTAGCTGGCTTCACTGAGGGCAAAAAACAAATTTTCTCATCTTTCTCAGAAGGCTGTTCTTTTACACTAGGTATTAACCTCTGCAGTTTTTGGTTGCCAGAAGTATCACAATACAGCTATCCACACAACTGAAAAGATAAGACAATCATTTCCCCTCAGCCACATATGCTGGAGTGTTCCCCCCTCCAGACACAGTCTCATGAAGGTGGACAGACAATGTAATTTTCTCATAACTTTTTACCTCCCACTGTTATTTTCTTGCAGAAGCATGTGCTTGTCACTGAAAACTTCATGGTTCTCCTACTGTTTCATTTGGGAGGCATCACCTTAGCTGCACATTCCTCAACTTGCCTGTTGGTTTCTCCAACTCATAGATAACTGTCTCACAGGCAGAAAACAAAGTGGCAAACAAAGCCAGAATTAAAGCTGAATCATAATCAAATCTGATACTGCAAAGTACAATCTGACATCTCTCTCAGTGTCCCACTAAATGCAAATGTGAACATTAGAACAACAGCCAAGCACAGAAATATATCACCAGCAGCTCAAGTAGCTTCTATCAGGGACTGTCTGTGACAGAGGAGAGGCCTCAATTCAAAAGCAAATGATGTATCTGTCATCATTTGTCCCCTTTCCAGGGCCTAATGAATCCCAAGCCACAGTGAAAGCAGCATGCACAAAATCTAGGTCTCACATCCATATACAGCATGGATGCAGCAGCAACACTAAAGGGTGTGACACATACAGTTCATTACAGCCCAGTTGCTGGGTTTGGAGTGCTTTGGGAGGGCAGCTAAGGGCCAAAAGGAGAAAGAAGAAGTGCAGCACCCTAAGAAAGAGGCAAGAATTTCAAACACTTTGCTGGGAGCTAACAGGCAAGTTCTCCCAAAGCACAAGGGTTTAGATGAAGCTTTACTTGTAGTAAAACTGAAAGAGTCTGATGACCCTTTCCTCTCCTGAATTTACTTTTCCTAGAGAGCTATCTATGTCGTCTAAGTTATGTAGCCACAGGGAAAGCAAAGAAGGCCAGTGAAGAGTATTCCCAGCTCACCTTGGCACTAGAGGAGAAGGTAGCTCTGCCACCTGGCAATATCCATCACACTTTACTTCCCAGGCCTGAATACACCTCTGGAGAGAAAGACCAGTTCTTCTGCCAGTTGCTCTGCAACTACAACAATAAGAACCTCAAATGGTCCTGCTTCAGAGCATAATTAAGCACTGAGCCAATCAGCAGGAAACCTCTCTGCACCAATCCCTAGCACTGGGGAGGGCAGAGCTGAAGTACAGCACCTGTGAAAGGGAGGCTTAGAAAATACCCTGAGGTCGGGTGATACTAAAACCTGACAATCAGCACCTTGCCATTAAAGCTCATGAGTACCCATGAATGTCACGTGGGCTCTCAGGCAAAACTGATGCCAAGAAGGAGACAGCATAAGCTTCCTGCACTTGTCCTTAGTTTTTCCCTGCATTACAATTAAATAATTCCAGATATTTACTCATTTCCACAAGAGAACTGGTGGTAGATACATCCATAAAACACTAACAGAAATATGTATGCTAATCTAAAGGTACATAAACTGTATTGATGAGAGCTGAATGCTGTTTTAACAATTTTGGAGATTGTCAAGTAAGTAATCTTTACAAATGGCCTTCAGATGCAGATGATTTTATGCCTCTTCTTTGCAATCCCTTTCTTTCCTTTCCTACCCTGATCTCACCTTTCTTTCAAGTCAATAATTTCTTACACAGTTGGAGTGGCACAGGGGATGTTCTGCTCAAAGATTAAGTTAAAAATATAGCAAGGATATAGCAGACAGTAAAATGCAAGCTGTGATATGGAATTGCTACCCAATTTGCAACTTAACAGTGGAAATAATCAGAGCTTGCTGACTATTTGGTAAGCTTTTGCACTTGGTTGATCTGCCATATCTTCAAAACAACATTCCAGCTCATAAAGTTCATTTGAACAGTACTGACTAAGAGAATATTGTGAGCCCCAAGACAGGATTAAGAGTGAGGCAAACTGGAAACTTCAATCATTACAATCCTGTAGCACAAATGAGAAGCACTTTCACATGCAGAGAGTCAATATGACCCATTTCTCTTTAGCATGTTGTGCCCACATAGAAAGAAACATGAGTTCAGGTCCTTTCCAGTGACCTCGAGTGACACAGGTTTTCATCAGGACAAAGTCGTCATTCATTTCACCCCATATTGCAAAAACTGTTTTTACTCCCTCAAGCACTAACAATGTTGAAAGCAAAAATGTTAAAGAGACAAATTCATCTCCTGACTTGAAGGACTTCCCAGAACAGTGAGCAGAGCCTGTGTTTGGAACATCTGCTCCTCGCTGAAGAACGGTTGCAAGATCTTCCAGGCCAGCTCTCCTAAAGTCTTTGGTCTCTGCCCTAATACTGGGAATAGCAGGCTGGGCAGAGCTTTGTACAGTGCTAGTCAGCTAGCATCTGTCCCCTGTGATTGTGACTGGATGTCCCATGAAGGCAACTAGTCTTTTTCTTAAGGGGAAAAATGCAAAGCAGTAATTCAGTGTGACAACCCCATCAAAATGATGAAATGAATAATGGTTTTAAAACTTTATGCGGCAACTGTTTTTAATAACATGGGAGTTAGAGAACAATGTTAAAAAGTTTCAACTCAAAGACCTGGTTTCCTGTGTTGGCATCAGTCCTAACACTAAATGTTAACACAACAAGCATTTTTACTTCTTCATTTTAAAGAGAAATTAGGAGACAGATATACTCAAACTGAAATAACATCCCGTTCCTGCATGTGTAAACATACACAGTTTCTGACAGAAACTCACTGTGCTTTCACTGTGTCCTTAAGGATTTCTCCATTTGCTCAAATTCACTGAAGTCTCAACTACACTGCAACAGCTGACAGGTTTTCAGCATACAGATACCGCTCAAACAAACATATCTTCAAAGAATGGGGAAAGGTGGCATTAAAAACGAACACCTGCTCTTGTCCCATGTTCCTCAGCCCAACAAACACATCTCCAACCTGCTCTTGTCCCATGTTCCTCAGCCCAACAAACACATCTCCAAGGTCAGAAGCTTACAGCAGAATGTATCAAAAGCACTGGCTGTATGAATGATACCATTAATTCACCTGAACAATTCTAACTATCTGACAATATATTCCAGATGGAGAACAAGTTACATTACTCTAAACAGTTTGTAGTAGTGTTGACTTCAGAAAGTTCAATCGCTAATGCACAATGCTCGGTCCCCAGTGAATAAAAAGCTTCCAACAAAATCTGACGGCTGTTTAACGCCTAAATGAATGAAAAGAGAATTTAAACCTAAAACTCCATAATCAATCATCCCCATTGATCAAATCAGTCTTCAGACTTTATTTCTGTACATCCAAACATCAAGGACCAGGAAAATGTTAACTACAAAGGGAGGGGAATCTTCACCACAGCCCCCTCTACCAGGGCAGAGCTCTACAGCAGCACAGGAGACCAGGGTTTCCAGAGTCTGCACAGCACCTCATAGGGGAACAGGACTTCTCTTCCATGACATTTAACCTGACATATCTCAACAGCATGAGGCATTTCTATATGACAAAAAGCAAAACACAGGGAACGATTTCAGACAAATAAGGAGTAAAACAATGAGTAGTAGCTCTCAGCTGATGTAGGTACAACCAAAAAACATAACGAAAACTCTTCCTAAACGGGGGAATTTCAGGTCCTGTAGGGTGTGGCGCTCCATGGCTTGGCAAAGCCATTTATAACCTCACCAAAGTTCAGTAAGACTATGAGTGTTTACAAGCACAAGAACTAGGCCAGATTCAGAATGTAAATATTTGGATTCAGTTCCCCAGACTTGCCTCTATCTGCACTGCCAACTAAATCCCAACTGCAGACCAAAAAATCTGAAAAGCAACAGTTGCACACACTTTACAGCAGACAGACAAAACTAGTACACATGGCACTCAGCACTGGAAAGAAAGAAAAAAAAAAAGAAAGAAAAGAATCCTAATTCATAATCCAAACTGATTTTATGTTAAACAAGACATTAATGAAGTTTGGACCAAAAATCAACTCTGTTATCATTTGATACATTTTGAAAGCCTGATCAGTCCAGATGTTGATCCTCTGCCCTGCAGGAGACTGGGTTACATTAACCATAGCTAGATTACCCAAGACCTCATGGATAACATAATGCCTCTAGCACACAGTGGTAACTTTGCCCTAAACCATATTCTCTTAAGCCATCCAAGGAAAGTACTTCCATTTTTCAGGCAAACAAAATGAGGACAGTCTTGTCTGGTTCCACAGTAATTTATATTTAGCAACCTGGGTCCCATATTCAGAATTGATTTAGGATTGCAAATCACCTGGAGTTCTCAATGCCCATGGCTTTTTTTTTTTTTTAAGTTTCACCCCAGTTCTTCTAGGTATAGCTAAGGATGGCAACCAGGGATTTGTTCAAGAGACTTTTGACCTCTCACAAACATAGATCCCAAGGGATATACCATACTCTCAGCTCCCAGTTCCCAGCTCTTCTCAAAAAGTGTTAAATGTCTTTCAGTTGCAGACACTCACTGGAGGGAATCAGAAAGGCAAGGGTCACATCAAGACCAGGATTATTTTTTTTCTTTTTTAAATGTTAGGAATTCAGGCCTCCTCACTCCCACTACTGTAAACTAACAAAAAAAAATCCATCCTTTCCCTCTTCAGTTAAGTGGGAAAAGTACAATTCTGCTTCTTTCACTTTACTGAACTGTGGGAAACTTGGTTGTGCTTTCCAGTTAAAAGCAGGCTCTTCGGCACACTTCACAGTGACCTCTTCACAAGGGGCTAGTATCATTTCTTTAAATGCCCCTACACTATAAATAGTCCTGCTTCCTAAACATGAGTGTTTTGCAGTTCCAGGCATTCTGAGATCCTGCATACCACTTTATTTTTTTTTAAACTGGCAACATTTATTTAACCAGCAATTAAAAAAAGGAGGCCCAGCCGCCCCAGTGATTCTTCCCAGAGGGTCTTAGATGTTTGTGAAACACAATGAAAACAATAAAGTGGATAAAATCATGCTATTCCATCAAGTCCTTGGCAAGACTTCCCAACCAAGAATAAATTGGCATGGTATGTTACAGTCAACAGATTACACAATGGTTTACAGGGTCACCAATAATAAGGGGTCACAGGCTCCTTAAAGAGCTACAGCATATGTAAGGCACTTGCTTAAAGAGAAAGAGCAAGGCTTGGTGCTGAGGTCCTTGGAGCACGTTCTGGTAGTCACAGCACAAACATGCTGCAGGGGTAGGAGAGGACAGAAAGCACCTCTAAACCAGGAAGGGCAGTGACTACACTGTGCAAGCTGGCTGGGGGAGTTTAGCACCCTGAAGGAAGCAGCAGAAAGCCAGGCCAAGCAGGGCTCTCTCATATCTGCATATATGAGGAGAACACATGCTATATAGA
>JAOXXN010000065.1:10628903-10639338 GCA_026770055.1 Myrmophylax atrothorax | reverse complement strand
ACACTATCAATCCAGACAAATGCAGGAAGATTTTTATAATAAATATTTCATCATATACTAACTCCTGAGACTTTACCCATGAAAAGAAAGAGTTTTAAGAGCTATCATATACTGACAACATATTAAGCTACTAAAGCAAAATAGAACAAAATAACACTGTCTTGATGTGCATTGCATTTGAATTTATCTACATCACAGTACTTGAAATATGCAGCTCAAAGAGTCAGTGTCCATTATGTTTTACCTTAAATCTGCAGACATCACTTGCCATACAAGCATCTTGAAGGTATGAGTGCAAGGAACCAAATGATGAATACAGCCAACCAGGATTTCACTCTCTGATACAAAAACTACACTGCAAGACTTCGATTTCCAGTACCTAGCATTAATCAGCAGAAAATCCAAGTATATTTACAAAAGGTCTTTACATAAAGTGATTAGTGAGTTGTAAGTAATTACTGTGTTCCCAGGTACTTTTTAACCACATAAATAGTTGAGAGAAATATATAGTTAAAAACCACCATAAAGTCACAACTGTTAATAAGGTACCACAGTGGCAACCCAAGGTATCTTAGGTTTGTTTTCTTTTCAGTTTCATTAGTAAAAGCCATTTGAAAATGTAAAGATGTTAGCTTTTGGTTAACTAATCTTTTTAAACTGCTTCCACTCCAGTACATTTCTTCAAAGTTAAATACTATTTTTCTTTATTTTTTTTAAATCAATAATGAATCACTCAAGAAAACTCTTCTGAATTGGCAGGATCAGGAAGACATGTCAGCTCTTTCCATTAGTCCGCTTTACTTCCCTGGAGTTGTTTTACTGAGACACAATTAACTCAGCACAACGTGATGGTCAAAGACAGATTTGCGCTGCTCTTGGACCTGCAGCTTCCAGCGCTGCTGGGCATATTCCACTTTGTTCAACACGTTGGCGCGGCTCCGAGAACGAGCCAGCACATCGTGGGCATTTGCAAAAGGCTGGTGATCCTGGAATGGCAAAAGTTAATAGTTAGACCTCAACAATTCCAAAGAGCAACAACATTAGTCTTTGTGTTGTTACATTCCAAAGGATGTGGGTTTGTTTTGGTTTTGTCTTTTTTTTTCTTCTTTTTAGGATAAACAAGCTGTTCCAATAAGCAGATCAGTAATAATGACCAAGCAAGTTTTTAAACTGTACTTTCTCATTCACAGTAACTTCCACAGGTTTCCCAAACAGACCACACTGCACTGTACTGTCAAACAATCACCTGCTGCCCAGAGACATCACAGTGAGCTGCAGGATCAGAAACACAGCCCTGCATCCATTAGCAGCTGATGGGACAGACCCAGGCACTGGGAACCTCCCACTACCGTTGTGAATGCACTTCACTTTAAAACTGAATCTAAGAGTGAAGACTCTGCCAGCTCTTGGGCCTTTGCTGGCAGGCAGTTCAGGATGTTCACACACAGCTTCTATATAAAACCAACACACTCTGATATTTACCAAACTAAGCCTATTGTTCTGAGCTGTCTAAAAGCACAGTGTCAATACAGCTGTTTAAGTGACAAAGCTCAACAAGAACTGAGTGCTTGTTTTACATTTACTCTGTCTGTTTTCTAATAATACCTCTAAAGCTTTATTTTCTTTTACTAAATAAAACCAAATTATAAACAGTAAAAGTTGGAACTGAACTTGTTTGGCTACCCAACTGTTTTGGACAAAGTCATGCTGCCAAAGCTAAGTCAAAAAGCATCATATACACAAAACATAATGAAAAATAATGAGATTATGTCCAGTGTTAAATAACTGTCTTTTTGTATGCCTACATTTCACAGCACTTTTCAGAACACTTCTGAAGACATTTACGTTACTGGGTACTTCATTTGTGACATGACTGTGTAGAGCAGCTTAATGACAGTTCTTAGTTGCACAGAGATTATAATGAATGACATCTATTGACATGATTGCTGCAAGTCCCAAAGCCACACAGGAGCATCAAATAAATACACTCAGAGAACAACAGACAATCCCTGACCAGAAAAAAAAGTTATACATTTGGTATAACTAGAATGGGCACCTAACAGGTGACAGATCACTTTGTTTACAGAGAAAGAAAATCACAATAGCAACACAGTTCTACCATAAAACAGGTGGTGGGAAAACGCAGGACAAGCTAGATGGTCAGCTCAAAGGCTAGCCACTTTCAATTTCTATGTAGACAAGGGGAAAAAAGAATTTAAAAAGAAAGAGGACTAAAGAAGTAGCTTGCATTCATCAGTTGCCACTGTCATCAACAGGCAATGAGAAAGAGCAAACATACTGGCTTGAAATTCAGCCACAAAAATCAGCACACATGGTATTTCCAAAGTGTGACAAGAACACTCAGTAACTTGCAAGAGGGAAGGCAAGGATGGAGATCAGGAACCTTAAATTATGTTACATTCACTGCCACAGATGAAGGATAAGCAGGAAAGGAGCAACTTGAAGTAAGTCTGAGGTACAGCATACAGCACAAGTTCACTTAATTCAAGTAGAAACTGCCCAAGTTAATATAAGAATTCTCTTTGACAGAGAAAAGGTCATTCAAATCCTTCCTTTCCAAAAAAAAAGAAAAAACCCACAACCCCTCAACCCAAAATCCTCTTACAAGTGACTGGGAAAACCTTACGTTGTCAATACAAAGACAGTTGGAACATGTCTACATGTAATCAAGCCACGAGGAAGTTCAGCAACAGTGGGAGGTAATCATCAGCCATCTTCGCTTTAAAAGGTGCTCCTGTTCAGCAAGGGGGTTATTAAGTATACAAAATGAAGCATTTTCAGAGACAGCAGTTTTTATCAGTTGTGCTTTCTTTTTGTGCCTTGATTTCACAACAAAAATATGTGATTGCTACCCAGTGCTGGACATCAGGAAGACCAGTAATGACAGGAACTGCATCACTAACGGACTACTCCCCTTTGCCTCCCAAAAAGGGCTCTTCTGGTCTGTTGCAATACACTGTCACATTTTGATTTCTAGCTGTAATACTAAGAAATTATTTCAACATCAATCACTTTACTTCATTGCAGCAATTTCTTCTTGAATTTTTAGCATCAACATACCAACTGGAGCAAAAGAGGATGCAACTACTCTTTCTTTTGGACAGAGCAATCTAAGCAGTAATCAATTTCCACAGATGTGATTACCACCAAGACTTTGGATCATTAACACTTAGAAGTTGCAGTCCTACACACACCTCCATTCCTACTGCTTCTCTGTGAAAGTAGTCAGTGCCTAGAGCTGGGATAACTGAAGCAGTTCTCCCCATACTACTTTCTAACCCAGTGAAAAATGAAAGAGTGGCTTCACAGAAGACATCACACAGCCTTTTTTTTCTCCTCTCTTCAGGGAAAGTATTTGCCAAAAAAACCCTGCTCATCTCAAATAATTTTTTATCAATTAACCATCCCAATGTTTATGCTTACCAAGTACACAAACACTCTGGTGAACTCACCCCAATGTCTTCATCACTTTGTATGAGCTGTGAATGTCCAAGGAGACGTCTCTTCAGTATTGGTTCCACCAGTGTGAGGTACACCATGTACAGAAGAAGTAAGCCCAAAATAGACAGGTATATGATGATTGTTACCTACACAATGTAAGCACAGTTTAAGCCAGAATTGTGACATTCCCCTCACAATCACAGAACAGGTAGCAAGGACCAAAAGAAGAGTACACCCAAAGTCTGATCTTTGGTAGTGTCACCAGATGACTTAAAACTCACAAAGAGTGGAAAACCAACTACAGCCTGGTATTAATGGGTTTGGGGCAGATGTATATTAGCCTGAAACAGCTCCTCTGCTAAAACTCTTACACTATCCTTTTTAAAACAATTCAGTGTTACAAATCTCACATCAACCAAGACAACTGCTCTGTCTGACCATTAAAGCAGGGTAACTGATCTGGGGCATCACCCCATGATGTCCATTCTATAGAACAGATCTGCATTCAAACAGTCACCAAGCAAAATGGGAAGGCAAAACAAAATACCAAACTTCTACAATACCAAAAAAAGTGGTCTGTGTTATCAAAGACCCTAAGATACAGTACACAGTCTATTCACCCAGACCAGGGCTCAATGGCTCTGACAGAATAACAATGTGAAGAACACAGAAAACATCTGTTAGAACAAACACAGACAATTTCCCCCTTTTTTACCTTGGCAATATACAAAGGAAATTTACAGTAAGTAAGGCAGACCAGTAATGAGAGGCTCTCTAAAGTAGCAAGAAAAACAAAGCCTAAAGCTTGACAAAATGCCTTAGAACACTCAGAATTTTAGCAAGGTGTAAAGTCTAATCTCAAAAGTAGAAATCTTCATTAAAGGGTCTCAAATTTGCTTCTTCAGCTACAGTTTAACACTATTGTTACCACTTAATATAAACTGTAAGCAACTACTGTGAAAAAAGTTAAATCTTAGGCTGCATTAGAAAAGTTTTCCCTTTAAAAAGAACACGTTTCTAAAAGCCAACAAACAAATTTACTAAACAGTTGAAGTATTTAATACATGCCAACAAAATTACATCTACCTTAATTGTGACAGAGCTTCTCTCTTCATACTTGCACTCACAACGTAAGCAGTACGCTTCTACATCAGGCCCAGGGACAGGCATAGGCTCCACCACATGAAGACAATCACTGAAAAAAGAAGGAAACTGCCCAGTCAGTTCTGAGCTGGTTTTAGCTTGGCTGTTCCACTATGCTGCAGGAGCTGAGAAGCCACCTTTGCTTAAGTCCAGCTGGTCTAAAATCAAGGTATAACTAAATCACTACTCCACAATTATTTCACTTAAACAAGAAATTCAGCTACTGACAAGCTGCTAAACAAGTTTTAAGACCCTTCTAACTCAATACAGTGTTTTCATTTTTCATGAAAGTATTAAAAGTTGTTAGCAGAACAAGTCCAAGGATATGAATCCAGCACAAATACACCATTTGACACTGATATCATGAACAGAAGTAAATTCCAGCTATTAATTCCACTCCTTTCTTCACCACACTCAAAAGAGCCTCATTCTATCCTTTCACTATATGAAGGGAGATTAACCTCTCTCTGACATTCATGAAGTTCTTTCTTCTTGACATCACAAGGTACAACCATTGAAAAAAAAAAGCAAGTCAGACGAGTTGTTTCTCTAAGCAACCAGATAGTGAATAAAGAGCCTTCAGCTTTCAACAAAAGCATAATTTGAGTTAAAAGATTACGAAATGTAAGTCAATCTGATGTGAAAGAGAGTGGTTGACAATACTACGGGCACTCTGTACCACAGAACTGAAATCCAGCTGCCATGACACAACTGCTTCCAGCAACTTATGTCATTTTTTGGTCTTTCTGCTGACTTAGATTGGCTGTTCAGAGTTCAGACCCCAGGATCCCTGCAGACCACTGACAGAATCAAAATCCTGTTTTGCCCTTATCCTGGTTACCCTCAGTGTTAGCACAGTCAGAAGCAGGTAATGAAACAAAATGCCTCAAGTGACAGCAGCAGCCTAGAACTCAACACTCTGCTGAGCTAAATCACAGCACTGCAAACACACAGCCAGGCACTGCTTTCTTTTTCTTCTTCACAAGTACAACTACTGAGTGCAAAGTCACAGCCTCTGGAGAGGAGTGGAAGGTTTAATTTTCTTATTTATCTGAAAACAGAATTACATTCTCCTCTGTGGAAGACTGCAGCATTCAAGCTGCAAAACCAAAAATACATGCAAATTATAACCTATGCAATTGCTGTTCCTATGACTAGAAGCTTCCATCAATATGCTGAAGTACAGCAGAAATCTTGTATGTAGCTCAAGTACAGCAGTAAGTCTGTTACTGAGAATATAAAAAAATATTAATATTGACTTTTTTTCCTGCAGTTCAGTGTTTCAAGTTGCTAGGAAGTGTAAAATCTATCAGAACCTTAAAATTGTGATCATGTGTTTTCTTGGACTGTGATTCCAGGGCAATTTTAGAGGAAAATACAGAAAAGGCTGACACTCTTCCAAATTATTTTCCTGCTCACCTGCCTCTACATGACCACCTTGTCCCTTGCACACACAGTAACAGCAAGGAAGCAGTCAGTTCTTCCAAAGCAAGCTGGGGTTGTCAGAAGAGCAGCTCCTGCACAAACAGGTTTCCAGTTCGCTCAGCTCAGCCACAGGGAGCGTCCTCCCTCCCCCCATGTCCACAACACCACTACAGGCCTCTACACCAGTGCCTGCAGAGTGTGGGAGTTTGTACTTTGAGCTTTGGAAGTTTAACCCTGTAGATATGTAGGCACTGCTCTGCTTGCCCAGCACAGGATTGCCTGGAGCAGTTCCCAATCTGACTCCAGAAGGGTCACTGCTTTCAGTGGTGTCAGAGCACCTCAGCCCATACTGGTGTTGATGTAACGTGCTGTTTGCCAGCCTGAAGCCAAGGCACAGACCACTCCAAGTGAGGGAACTGAAACATCATGATCACCTAACAGGTTCAACACTAAAAATTAAATTTTCACTTTATGTCTGGCCAAGCCAGCAGTAAGTGGTCAATATACTGTACATAATTCATACAGACACTAAAAACTTATCTGGCTTGTCTCAGGACTAACTGATCTAAATAACTAAAAGATAGTGCACCCCAGCCAGTTCTATTCAGTAACTAATCACTCTCATTGATGCAGAAGCCAAAGTACAGCACTGAAATGTTGATTTTACTGCACATAAACCAGCAATCAAGTCTTTTACAAGTGGCAGAAAGATACCTCAAACAGAAGATCAAAGCCATAAAGCATTCCCACATGGTTCCTTAAGAAATAATCTCAACAAAACAAGATTTAAGATAACAAAATTGATTTTTGGGATTCTGTATGTAACAGTATGTCATCATAAAATTAATCAAGCTTTCAAAGGCAATTTTTACTTCACTGAATACTAATATTGATTTAATGGGAAACAGGGTCTTTTCTGCTAGTAAGGCCCACACTAAGCAGTACCCACTAATAAAAAAACCCATTTTTATTTGCAGAGTGAGAATTAACAACAAAACCAGTAACACTGCTATTCTGAAATGGCTGCTGCAGCTGGAATTCTACAAGTATGTTTAATTGCTGCAACTTAATTTGTAATAGTAGGACTAATGATGTTAAGCTATTCATGTGGGACAAAAACAGTCATTTTGATTGGACAGTATGTTTTATGTTTATTAGTTCAGAACAGTTTCTCTCCGTTCTCCTGTAAGTAATTTAATAAGTCAAGGCACAGCTCTACATATCTCTGTATTAGTGACTTTATTCCTGTAATTATTTTTGTTGGCCTACTGAGGAGCATGAAATTTTCATAATCAAGATAGCAAACTGCAGCTACTCATCAGACTGAAAAGTCTTTTATAAGTTCTTAGTACAACTGAAGAAGTCAATACATCCAGAAGTACGTCACACTTTTACAGGATGACCTAAGAATCTCTGAGCACTTCCACGAACAACACAACTCTAAAACAAGGTGTTTTAGTTGTATGATTCACACAGACAATGATACTCCAGCTGAAATTACACATGGGAACTATGCCAACATAACAAATCACTGTCAGCTCCCTCATCCATGGCCACCCACATCAGTCCTCAGCTTGGAGAAAAGTCTGACATGCCATGGGTGGCCTAAGTGATACAATAGAGTACGCTGGAGAGGCACAGAGATGCAAAACCTTTCTCTTTCTCTCTGAAAAAAGTGTTGTCTGGCTGCAATTCTGAGCAACACAGAACTTCAGAAGCAAGTATCTAAATGACTTGATGGATTTCGAGTGGAGCAAGCAGGGACAGCACTCCTAACACCAGTTCCAGGTCTGGGCTTCCTTGCCTTTACACCATTTCAAATCACTGGAGTCAAAATACACTTCTTTCCTTTTACTATTTCCAAGTTGAAATAAACAACTAAAGATGCAAGCAAGCAAACCAAAACAGAAGACAGGGCAAAACCTACGGATTCCAAGCCTTGTCCCTTGCTAGAGCAGAATTCTGGAGTACTTCTGAAAGCAAAGTTCCAGTAAGTTATGCAAGAGATGTAATTCCTCCTGGCACCACCATAGGAGAGTCACGTATAACCACCACAGAACAAGTCTTTAACCAGCAACACATATTTGTATATATGTATATTTGTATAAACATATTATTTGTATCACACACACACTCACCAGTCTTTCTGTGAAACATTTTTGTTGTAAATATGGCCCGAATGGTCCTTGTAAGGAGGGCAGATGCATTTACACCGAACATCCTCGGAATTCTGTGAAGTAAACAACATGCTTAGAACAAATTATCATCAGAAACCAAGGATACAGAAAGCACTCTTCACTAAATACATTAAATATTTAACACAAGCTACTTGTAACAATCTTTGAAGTTTTACTCGGGATTTCCTACAAGTTTAAGAACAATCCTTCAAAATAACTAATCAAGCAGAACAATTTTCAAATACTATTATTTGAGATAGAAATGTGTTCTTCTAGAGAAACACCTGGATTTAAGTTCATTCTTCTTTTTAAGAAAAAACACATGAAGAAGTTGCTGATGCTGGTCACTCAACTATTCAGCTTATGCACAACAAACACAGTGAGGAGCTTATAATGAATGAAGTGAAAGAATACTAAACTCAAATGGAAGCAGGAAAGAAACCTCTGTGGATAATTCTGTCCTTCCTGGCCACAAGAGAGACGACTCTGTAAGGAAAACTACTGGAGGGACTAGTGCAACCTACAGTCCTCTTGTCTTAAACAGCAGCAGGTTACTGTGACGGAGAGAAAAAATTACAAAACAGGAATTCCAAACCAAGGCAAGATAAACGTGAAAAACTATGAAAACTTGTAAAAGCAAGTTTTAGAGAAATGAATTAACACTTGCATAACCAATAACAGGCACTGCAGAAAGAAGTGAGTTATGGACTGTTTTGGATGGCAAGAAAGAAGCAGCACCCAAAACATTTAGATCACTACTGGGGAAAATGGAATTTCAGGAGAAGATCACTTTGTCTAGTGTATTAAAATAGGATAATTCATTCCTTTCTCAAATTGCATATGAAGAGAAAACCCAATGGCGAGAACAGAGATAGTCAGCAAGTGGTTACAGATATAAGAATTCTCAAATCCAAACCCAAGTACCTTATTTGAGCAAATAATAAGAGACAGAGAATAAACATGGCTTATCTAAAGTTCAGGGCAATTTCTAGTATCATTACAAAAGAAAGTGTGAACAAGTATTGGTAATGAGCCTCTACACTGAACAATCAAGTCAGAGTAACACTAACTGGGCATAGGTCAGTTGGAAAACCTTGACTGCATTATCATACAATGGTTTGAGTTGGAAGGGACCTTAAAAATAATCCAGTTCCAACTCTACTGCATTCACAGGCAGGAACACCTTCCACCAGATCAGCTTGCTCAGAACTCCATCCAACCAGGCCTCGAACACAGCCAAGGATGGGCCATCCACAGCTTCTCCGGGCAACCTGTTCCACTGCTTCACTACCCTCCCAGTTAAGAATTTTTTCTAATATCTAAACCTACCCTCTTTCAGTTTAACACTATTCCCCCTTGTCCTGCCACTACATGCCCTCGTAAACAGTCCTTTTCCAGCTTTCTTGTAGGTTCTCTTCAGGTACTGGCAGGTTGCAATTAGGTCACCCAGGAGCCTCCTCTTCTCCAGGTTGAATAAGCCCAATTCGGTCAGCCTTTCCTCACAGGAGAGGTGCTCCAGTCCTATGACCATCTTCACAGCCTCCTCTGGACTTGCTCCAACAGGTCTACGTCCTTCTCATGCTAGGGACTCCAGAGCTGGACACAGTACTCCAGGCGCAGTCTCACCAGAGCAGAGTAAATATACGTTATAAACCAAGTCACTTATCCTCTCACCACAGAGAAGCCAAACGGCTGATTTTGGTTAAAAAGGAGGAAATTCAGACACGCGGGTACTCTGACAACAGGAAACACTAACAGGACACACGACATTCTTCGCCGGTGACAGCAGGTAAGGTCACAGTTCCAAATACGAACCCAGAAGGACCAATAGCCGGGCCGGGCAGGGGAGCGGAGCCCGCGGTCCGGCGGCGAGCCTGACACAGCCCCGGCAGCCTCGGGAACAGCAGCTCCGTCTCCTCTTGTAACTTCGTGTGCCGGTGTCCCCGGGCCCCGCGGCAAAGCGACACCAACTGCTACGAGCTCCAGGCTGGCCTGGCCAGCCGAGCCCGGGCCCCGCTGCCCCATGCAGGGCAGTGCCCGCCTGAAAACAGCGCCCCGGCCTCCCTGGAGGCGGCGGCGGGGACGGGAGGGCGGAACGACCCGCGGGAAGCGAGGGCCCGGCGGAAGGAGGGAGGGAGGGAGGGCCCGGTACCGGGAGCATCGCCGCGACCCGCTTTCCCCGCCCCGCTCACCTTGGCCTCGGCGCCCAGCCCCGCCAGCGCGGCCAG
>JAOXXN010000065.1:10604374-10619567 GCA_026770055.1 Myrmophylax atrothorax | reverse complement strand
TATATGATTTTATCAAGGTATAACTGTATTACCAAGTGGAAACTGCAGACTTATTCAGAATGTGAATTGGACACACAGAACCTGATAATATAGCAATTATACTAGTATCTTAGTGCTTTTCTACTTCTAAATTTTTTTTTCTAATCTTTTCTTTTGCATCTTTTCATTCTTTAGTAGAAAATATAAAGGTGAAAAAAGAGGAAAAATGAAATCATAAAAGCCTGTTTGCTCTTATGCTCTCTGAATTTGTCAAACTACAAAAATATAAAATCTGTGAATACTATTTATCAATGAAGAAATGGAAATACAAGTCAGTTGAGTACTTATGCAAACTTGAAATTCATACCTGTTGTAAAGCCTCCAAAGAATAGATACAGAGTTTTGTGTGCAAGCATATTTAACACTTTTCTGGGAATAGTTAATGTTCTTAGTCTTTATCACTGTTTAAATAAAACACTTTAAATGCTGTCATCTGAAACAATATTAAAATTGTCATTGCTAGATGTAGGCAAATCAGGTGCAAGCTTTTACAGCAGCGATATTGCTTGGGTTTCTAGTCAGATAAAACATTATTTTTGATGGCTGGTATACTTAAAAAAAAGAAAAAGGCAGCAGCAGCTCTGCTTCAAACAGGTTTGCTCTTGTCATAGCTATTAGTGCCAGTCTTTCAATAGCATGTCATGTTGATTGGCAGACACTCCCTTTCCTCTTTTGTGGAGAATAATAATTTTAGTGTGTGCTTGAAATAAAAACCTAGTATAAATGATTTTCTGTTTGTAAAGGAGAAAGTCAGGTTCTTTATTAAGTACGTAGATTACGTATTATTGTGTTTCAGGAAAAATTAATCTATGTTTTGAAAAAAACCTAAGTCATTTGTTTATTTTTATAGCTGTCTTCTATTAGAAGGCATTGTATACCTAGCAGAGCTTCCATAGCCAGTATCTTTATCTGGGTGGTCATGACATCAGAGTTGGTTCTTTCTAGGTAACAACTGATGTAGGAAAAAAAAATTGAGGTCATGGAAGTATTTTTTCTCTTTCTTTTTTTTCTCTAGTATGTAGCTTTTTCTGCTGCTGTTGAAGAGCATAGGGACTCCTTTCATAGTCTCTTGGTTGCTTTTCCTGAACAATCAGCATATATTGCTGCTGAGTGACATGAAAGAAGGTGTTGAAATATTTTGATGCAAATATTACAGCAACTAATATTCAAAATCCACCACTATGAATATTAGTTACATCCTTTAAGTGAATGGTATTCTCTGCTAAGAGCCATGAGTCTCACTAAAGAAAAAATGTTCAGAATATAGTTTTAAAGGAAAAGGAAAATACTGCCTAGACCAAAGTCAGAAAAACATATTAGTACCTCTGATCAGTGGAGGTATAAGGTGTGTCGTGTTTTGTGTCATTTTTCCCTCAGAGAGTTGGCAATAAGTTGCAGGGCTATCGCACAAGGGGTTCTCATATTGTGTACAGCACCAATAGCATGTAGTCACAATCCTGCATTCTGTTCAATGCCTTCATTCTGCCCACGGCCCCCTGTGCTGGTGATTTCCTAGCAGTTATCACTCCTTTCTGAAGAACTATCCCACTTTGTAACAAGGCACCTAATTTTTTGTGCTGTGAGCTTTTACTCCTGAGCACCTTGAACCTCTTTGCCCATATCTAAACATTTAATCTGGATGCTGGTGAGCACCTCTTTTCCTGTTGCTCCTCCCTGTGGCATTCCAATTTCCAAGGTGGGGAACCATTCATTTGACCTGGAAGGGGTTGAAACTCTCATCGGTTCCGAAATTTTCTTTGGAGCCCTAATGCCTACCTCGCATCTGCCCTCCACACACCCTTGGACGGGCATCTGCTTTTCCAATTGCTTGCCTTGCACTGGTAGCCACTTGCTGGCTCTCTGCTGGTGTCCATAGAGACTGTTGCCTCTGCAAAGGTGTCAGGCTCACCGAGGAAAAGACGGTAATCTTACTCCAAGCTACTGTTTCATTATACTAATAGATAAAATATCCTTCATGAAGAACAAGACATATTATTGCCTATTTGGTGCTAAAAATAGCATATTCTAACATAAAACTTTTAAAGCAAGGCTGAAATATTTAAGTGCAGAAGTAGAAGAAAGCCCTTAAGACAAGACAGCCATGTAGAAAGACAAAAAATATTTAATTCTGCTAGGAAATATATATGCATAATACTATATGGAAAATACAAATAATAAAAGGAAATACTAGTATTGGAAAGGCAGCATATTAAAATTCTAAAGAAAACACCAAAACATGGGATATGAGGGTCATCAAGAAAACTTCCAAACAAACAAACAAACAAAATAATAACCTTACAAGAGGAATAAAAAATAAAGGTGTATAGTACCTAGGATGTTTTTGTGTGGAGATTGTCCTATACTCTGAAGATTTAAATTGCTTTCTTATGAAAAGAAGCTATTTTAAAGACTAGATCTCTTAGTGTATCATCCAGGAAAGTTTTGCTGGCATTCTAAGAAATATAAAGCTCTTAATTATTTTTCGTTAAACTAAATTTAAAGTGGTAGATGCAACTTGAAGAACAAAATGAAAATTTTGATTTATAATGTGTTGTGAATTTTTTTATATATATTATAGATAAAACATAAATATTTAATTTTTTAAAACTTTTATATTTTGCTAATTTGTTTTATAAATCATTTTATGTAGCTTTAATTTATATGAGAATATAAATAATAAATATAAATAAACGTAAATAATAAATTTCTCAACTGTGGCAAGTCCATTATAGACTAATTATTTCCTTTACTTGTAGAGTTGAACTAACAGTACTTCAAGACCTGTGGACACCATATTTCAAATAAACATAGCAGAGTGTATTTTGCCTACATAATGCCACCACCTCTTGGTCTCTTTCACTGTGGCTGTACATTATTTAGAGGACCTTTTACACTTTTCCTTCCTGTAGCATCCCAACAACCTGCACTGAAAGTACTCTTGATTAATTGTTTAAGTCTGCTTGCAAATCATTGTCTGAATTTTAAATTTTTTTGTAAAGTACATAAAATAATTATTTGCTTGCTATGCAAGTTTTTGTTACTGCACAAATAATAGAAAATAATTTCAGAACCAGATACATGTTGAAGTTGCCGTGGTTTAACCCCAGCCAGCAACTAAGTACCACACACCAATCACTGATTCCCACCAATGTAGGGATGGGGGAGAGAATCAGAAGGGTGAAAGTGAGAAAGCTTGTGCGTTGAGATAAAGACAGTTTAATGTGTTAAGTAACACAAGGAATTCTTTCATCACTTCCAACAGGCAGGCAGATGTTCAGCCATCTATAGGAAAGGTGGGCTCTGTGATGCATAACAGTGACTTGGGAAGACAAACACCACTACTCCAAACATCCCCCCACTTCTTCTTCCCTTCACTTTACGCACTGAGCATGACACTACATGGTATGGAATGTCCCTTGGGTCAGTTGGGGGCAGCTGTCCCAGCTGTGTCACCTCCCAACTCCTTGTGCACCCCCAGTGTCCTCAGTGGTGGGGTGGGATAAAAAGCAGAAAAGGCCTTGACACTGTTGTATGCACTGCTCAGCAATAACAGAAACATCCCTGTGTCAGTGACACTGTTTCCAGCTCAAATCCAAAACATACCCGCTACTGTGAAGAAAGTTTACTACCTCAGCCAAAACCAGTATATCGATACGGAAGGATTGCATCAAAGTGTTAGTTGTGTCTTCACTAGCTTACTACTTTGGATCATGAGTGAGGAGAAGAGCCCTCAGCAATAATTGCTCCAGTGAATCAAAAATCATTGCAATTCCATGCTGATTTTGAAAATTTCTTTTGGACTTTCTTTTTGTTTGCTTTTCTTAATCCAACATATGCTGCACCGACTTTCCATTAAATTCTTGAACTGGCGTCTTGAATCTTGACCTTTGTAAGTAGGATGCCTTGTCTGTCTGATACACGTGTTCTTTTGTACTTCTAATTTCTATCTTACTTCCAATAGTTCTTCATAATTTTTTTCCATCTTTTCATTTACCAGATCTTTGGTACCTTTCAAATGCTAAATGCTCTCCCATATATCCTTAGTAACCATGCTGGATTTTTCTGTCCTTTTTAATATTTAGGTTTTATTGGATGAATGTAGATTGCACCCTCTCTAACTGTACCTTAAATAATTGCCACTTAAGGGAATTAAGAAGTACAAAGGAAGGAAAATGCTGACCCATAGACTAAGCAGAAGGAAAAAACGTTCCCACTGGGTCCAATTTCCTAAGAAGGACCATCAGGATAGTGACTAGGACCTGAAATTATGGGCTAAATGACCTCTAAAAAATTATCAGTTCAAAGAGGAGCTTGTCTATAACTGTTTGCACTAAAGAAAATGAAGATAGGTAGAAGTCTCACAGAAGAAAGATTGCTTCACTTTCTTGGTGAACGTATAGGAGCATAATATGAAACTGTATCTCATATAAATACATCTCATGTTGGCTGTCTGTAATTCTTGTACATGTCAAAAAGCCATGGAGACAGATATCGTAGCTCTTAACTCCCAGCAGGCCAGTTAGTGGGGATCCCCTTTTTCTAAATGCAAAGATTGAAAGTACATCTTCTGAATTTGAGATATTTTATGCATGTCTTGAATTTATTGTAGACTGTGTGCTCATCAATATCTAATGTCAAAGAAATGGTTTGTACCGAGGTAACCACTGCAGATTTAATACAGATGTTTTCTTTCTCTGAGTCATTACAATATGATTTTCATATAATTTCCTCTGATAGTAAAAGAGGGCCTTAAAGTGAATACAATTTTCATTTACATTACTTAGGAGCCTGAGCATTAATGAAAGCTTTGGGCTTCGAACAGTACAGATCACTGGTTCAGACTCCACAGGCCTGGGTGCAAGGTTTAAAACTGCTGGTTTAACTGGATGCAATTCCAGTTGCTTGGGTGTGGGAAGTATAGGAGGTGCCCAACTTCCAGAAGCAGAGTTGCTGGAGAGTCTTTTGCAGTGTAGTTAGGAGGACTTCTCATGTGTTTAATGAACATCAGTTATTGATTGTCATAATCCCTGCTTCAATAACATTTCAGAAACTTAGATTATTGTTGAGGGAAGAGTTTTTCATTAGTAGTTATTATACATTTCTAAATGGAGAGTTGTTTGCTCTATAGTGTTTGGGATTATGGGGTATTATGTACTCACAAAGGAGGTAATAAGATAACTGCCATACTGTGTACTAAACTAGGTTCCTACCTCTTTCGTACCTTGCCAAAATGGCCCTTCTTATTTAAAGTCTGGGAAGTAACAGCAGATCATGGTTCTCAGAAAACAGTTTTTAGAAGATATAAAAGAGTAAACCTATGCAGCACTCCTACAAACCAGTGTTATGGCTGGTGCATGTTATCACTTCATCCTGTCATGCAGAGCCCTGAGACCTTCTCTCCTGAAGGTGGGCCCTGGGGATACCACATGGACCTCACTGCATTCACAGCGCCGAGGATGGGGCTTTGCCTTTGCTGTGCCTGGCCTCTATTGTATTAGTTACCTGTGACCCTCAGGAGAAAAACAAGCCATATTTTTCTCCTAAAGCAATAAGAGTTGCATCTGGATCGCCTTAACTTGATTTGGGATGGCAGAGAGCGGAAGTGCAGGGAGAGCAACTGATGTGGGCTCGTTGTCATCAGTGTTTTCTAATACAATTTTTGAAGAAGAGTATCGTATTAACTCCCTTTGTACAGACTACAGTGATTCATTATGTTAGAGCTTTCTCCAAGTAGGTTTTTGAATCTGTCATTGTGCTCAGATGTTCTCTGGATAGGTACTGTAGAACCCATGTTCCCTTCTTTACAAGAACTACTTAGATAGTGCGTGAATTCCCAATAGTGCACAGTCAAATGGTCTCCTGAGGGCAGGGGATGCTCCCTAAGGTGCAAAATGATCTTGGCAGAAGTGGGAAAACTTTGCTGAGAATTAAATTACACCCAAATATTATCAACATAAAGTCACCACAAACTTAAGGTTTCTCTTCAGCTGCACTTCCCACCAGGTGGAGCAAGCGCTGCCCCACTGTGCCACATAGACCTGCACAGCACAAACAAACAGGATTTTGGAGCCTCTCTGGTGGGACAGGTTGCTGCTGAGTGTGCCCTGCACACCATAGTGGGGGCTTGGGAAGCCTGCAACAGTAAGGACAAGAGCTTTTTGCCTGCTTCATCCTGTCCATGTGCCTGGGCTGTCCATTGCCCCAGCCTGTAAACCATAACCATGGCATGCTCAGAGAGCAAATTATTTTGCAAGGCCTTAGCACCAGAGATAAATTCTTCACCTTCATAGTCTCCTTTTCCTCATTAGTATGAGCTTTTCAGAGCTCGTCTCTATGATGAGCAGAAACAACAACATTTCTGTTGTTAAATCGTTGCTCTGTAGCAAGCTCCTCTAGGAGCCTATTCCACTAGGTGCTTTATAGCTGTTAAAACATTGACCAGGGCCATAAGAGAGAAGGTCCCACTGAGACATATCTCTGCCCTTACGGCTAAACCATACCTGAGATCTTCTCTTTACTTGTCACTTAATTGGAAGTCCCTGAGGAGGGCATTGGAAGATGGCTCATGACCTTAATATCACAGCATACAAAGCAGCAGGAGGAAAGAGATGCTAGGCTGAAGTATTTTTGCCATAAAACATGGTCTCGGTTGGAGAAAATTTATCGAGGAGAATGCTAAGCTGTAAATGTCAAGTTAATTAGTCCTCATGCATAATTTCTTTTTAAAAATACACTGTCTTCTCCTTCTGGAGCAACTAGAGCCCATTTCCCCTTCTGTTAGCATTAAAACTCAATCTGAAAAATGTCATTGAAGCTTAAACTGAGAAGCACCATGATGCTTTCAGCAGAGAAGCTCTCTGTGAGCAGGAGCTTAAAATCCACAGATTTCCTCTCTAAAACTGCCAAACAGAAGGCCAAACATCCTTCCCAGGACACCACTCACACCAGATCCATTTAACTGGGTTCTCAATTGACTGCACTGTTGAGGCCCAGTTTCCCTGTTAAACCAGCTCCAAGACACATTTAGCCAATTATGGGGTTTCTCCTTCTCTGCCAGCACCCAAAAAGGCTATTGGCAAACTCCTGATCATTTTTCATATGTCCTGATCTTTACCGGCCTAGATAAAACCAGGTCACTGGGCTGCAATGCTCTCATGCTGAGCTTTGTCTTCCACCTAGGGATTTTGAAGTGGTTTTTTGACTTGTGTTCCAGGAAAGACCAATGATTAACTACCAATAACATCTTTATTTTCAAATTAATAGCCACTGCTATCTGATGTTGCACAGTTTCTCTTTACTCTTGTTCTCCATGACTCAGTACGTTTTGCATTTATCAAGCGTCTGATCACTCACCTTGCTCCATCTGATCTGTTTGTGGAGGAACAGAGTACTGGGGTTTATAGCAACACTTTAAAATATATTGGATTCTCTTTGAGGTCACAGGTGTCAACATTGCTCCTTCCCTTAAGCAGTATTTTTCAATGCTACCTTTGCCAGCATTGACATGGAGATGCTTCCCAGCTGGCAGCATCTGGAAAATGAGGTGTCTAGCTGTGCACCCCTGGGCTGCAGTGGTACTTGGCCCTACCTATCTTTTCCTTCCATCAGAGAGAGTTTTTAGGTGCCTGGGTCCAGGTCTTACACCGCAGTCTTCCTGCCAGTCCTCTCTAAGTGCTTAATGCCTTGCGAGGGGCAACTACTGCCTTTCTTGTGAACCACAGACTTCTGCGTTGGAAGGGACCCACAAGGATCATCGAGTCCAACCTTTGAGTCAATGGCCCACATAGGGGATTGAACCCATGACCTTGGCATTATTACAACCAAGTTTTAACCAACTGAGCTAATTTCAGGGTCCATCATCAAGCTGGGCCACTGGCTTTCTGCAGCCCCCATGTCACCCGTGGTGCTACTGCCCAGCAAGAGCACAGGGAACTGTAGCCCACTGTGCCCCAGCATGGTCCCTGCAGCTCCAGCACGGGCCAGCCCAGCCAAGCCAAGCCCAAACAGCAGTGTGCTGCTGGATACCACAACACAAGGCATGGGGCCTGTGCAGGCTGTGCCAGCCCCACAGCAGTGAATCCTCTGGAGGTACCTTGAAGTGTTAGGTGGTGGTTTTCTCACCTGCAATAGTGGTGTCTGTGTTCCATTGCAGGGAGGAGGTTGTTTCTCCTGGTCTTTGAGGAGGAAAGGTGGGAGAAGGTGAGCAGTAGATCAGTGCTGGCCCTGCCACTGCTCAGTGGGGACAGCATAGATGAGACACAAGGGGCTAAACAGGCACTCAGAGCTCCCCACCTCTGCAGATACCATCTGGGTGGATTTACGCTTAATAAGTACATAGCTTTGCATCACTTCCCCTTGTGTGAGTCAAGAAGGTTTTTGGGACAGTCCAACCGTGTCTCACAGCGGGGGCAGCCACAAGCCCCAGGCATCAATCCTGCTGCACTCAGAAAAAGGAGGAGAAAATCCCTGCAGCATTCCCCCATCAGCCAGCTCTCCTGCTGCTGTGGCTTCCTGTCGTTCCAAAACTCCTGATATTTTTAGGTTGTTGGCTGTCTTCACACCCACTTTGAGAGGGATGAGATCTCATCCTGGGGAAGTGGTGGCAGCACCACTCTAGTAACAAAATCATTAAATAAATTGCCTTTTCAGCAATGCCATCTCTGGTGAAATGTCACTGACACCTACAGTGTCATCTCCAGAGACTGTAGCCTTTCATCAGTCATGCAGCTGTTAACAAAGGAGGAAGAGAAGGAGACCAGCATAAGACTGATCTACCCCAGCAGTGCACAGCCCATGAAAAAGAGAGAAAAAAGAAAACTCAGCTTAGGAAAAGGAGCAGACTTTCAATTGATAGAAACCTGATACCTCCATTTATTGGGTGATAAAGCAATACAGACCTCAACTGATGTTTGCTCCATAAAATAAATCCAGCAATACACAGCTCTAAAACATGTTTATATCAAAATAAGTTAACTATCTGAGACATACCAATCAGATTTGTTTTCACAACATGTTGAGCTCACTTTATCATCACTAATAGAACAACACATAAAAATGACCTCCTCAGAGAACTATTAGATAGTAGATTACCCTGGAGATAACTGTGAAGAGAATCCCCAGCAGGTCTCAGCTTATCAGGTGCTCCACTGGTAGAGGTGATGAAACAATGTTAGTGGATCTCAGCAGGACACAAAATGTAAGTAATTGCTGCAGGCTTCTCCTGGCAATGGCCTCTGACTTCCCACTTGGATCACGAGCAAGTGCTGCTGCAGAGTGGCCAGCCCAGAACAGGTTAAACTGACAGTCAGCTTCAAAGCTGTTTGGACTGATGTGGTGGAAGGTACTGGAGAGCCCCACTCTGCAGTCCCAAGGTGCTCCTCCTCTGCTACTGCCTGCCCACATGCCCTCGGGTGCATCATTTGCAATGAAATACAGACATGAATTGGGAGCCTCACAGCCACTCTCCACCAGATCTCTGGGTCTCTAAAGTTTTCAGCAAGTGTTGATTTGTTACTTACATGGGCCATCTTAATTGCAAGACCCAAACATCAAGATCTGGCATGTTCCACCAGCTTTTGAAGCTCTGTGGTGGACCCGCCAAGGCTTCTGTTTAATGTCTTCTTTTTGCAGGCTTTGTCTCCACTTTACAAGTGACCAAAATAAAGGCAAAACATTGGAGCAAGGAGAGGAGTTTTGTCCCATCATGCTTTGCCAACCACATGAGCACAAGGGACAATCCTGGGGCACCCTTTGGCCAAAGAATAGCTGGCTCACTTTCCCTGAGGCTGCTTGGGGTAGGGGGTTGTGCTTGGCCCTCACCTGTGAGATGTTCGTGTGCAGTATGACAGTGTTAATCAGCTGGACCATAAGTTATTCAACAAAACCCCCTGCCACCCCAGGGGTTTCTTGAAACATCCTGTCACAACTGTCTTTTTTATCTCCTGAGTCCTTCCTATCCCAGATGGTTTCAGGCATTGCTGTCTCCTCTGCCCCCAGCCACCTGCCAAGAGGCAGCAGGTCCCTCGGTTACTGGGCCATGCCTGGGCTTCCGGCAAACCCGTGTCGGAGGGAAGTTGCCAAAAGTACATAGACACACACCTGTGAGGGAGATAAGTGAGACCAAGTACCCAGGGCTTGCTGAGCTGGTCTGTAGCACTCAGCTGCTTTATCATTTACCTCTGTGGCCATGCAAGTCCTTGTGTAGGTACAGAAATCTGATGTTACTTCCTGTTGTCTGTAATCCTTCTGGACTGAGGTGAGCACCTATCTCCTGTAGCAGTTGTCCTGTCTCACAGAGCATGCTGTTCACACGAGCCAGCTCTGAAAGGCCACTAGCACTAGGGCTAGCCTTGCTCTGCACAGAATGAACAGAATTCTGCCCACTGGTTCTCCATTTGCATGTGCTAGGGCTCTGCTCTGTAGCATCAGGAACAGTCTGAGTACATCTAGAAACCTGTAGCAGCTCCAGGAAGCAGGAGACGTTGCCTCTACATTTATCCTCCTCATTTTTTCTCCACTTTATTGCAGAAGCCTGGTTTCTTTCCACACTCAGAGAAACGCAGCACAGCACTGAGGACAGCCGGTTTTATTGTGTCTGGAGTGTTGCTGTTCCACCAAAGGTTTTAGCTGTGCGACTTTCAGTGAGTAAAAGGATAATTTCTCACTGGTAAGACAGAGCTCAACTACTGCTGAAGCAGCCTAAAGCCCATCTGGGCAGAGATAGCAAGTCCTTAAACCCACATTCAAACCTTTGGGGAATACCCTAATCTCAGGCTTCTGCTCCTCTGTCTGGTCACATAGCTATTGCACATATGCCTCAATTGTCTTTAGTTCTGGCCACTTTCTTTTCCTAGCTTTCCAGAGTTTACAAAGGGCCTTCCTACTTGCCTGCACAGGCTGGCATTGCCCCAGCAAGCTATAGCCAAACACAGCATACATGTTCAGCTTTCTCACACCTCCTTTGGGAGGGAGAGGCATGGCACGGCAACAAAAGGATGAGATTTCAAGTGCTCACATTTTACCCCAAATGCCATGTGCCATTTAGCCTACCTGGTTAGTGCATCTCCACTGCCTCTCTCCTTCCGTCTGATGGCAATTCCCAACAGCATATCCAAAAGCAGTGTGGAGCCCCATCAGACTTCAGAGTGAAATTAACTCCTGTTCTCAACAGAGAAGTGTGCTGAAAGCTAAAAACATCCAGCATATCCAAGGTACAAGCAAATAAACAGCAATATCAATGTAGCTTTATTTAGATTTAATTTAACATTTAGCACAGTAATAAGAACAGAAAGAAAAGAAGTATCAAAATACCAAACTTAGAGCATATAAAATAATCGAATACATTTCATATTTACTGAAATATTTCCACAACACATCAGTGGGACTGACCTGGACAGCCCAACCCTGTAAATATATATATGTATATATATATATACAGCTGTGTTGTATAAAATATTGTACATAGAGAAAGCACTGAAACCTATCACCAAAATAGAAAATAGCTCAAAATACAGATAGCTCAGATGTGCTAGACATACCCAATATTGAAAAGGGGTTCAAATCCACTGCAGGAGATAAAGCTCCAACTTAGACACCCTGGCAGGTAGGAGATGGTGTGAGTGGGCACAGACTGGCTATAGCTGGCAGGAGCCTGGCTGGTGGGACAGGCTCTGTGCCTGAGCTGATGGCCAGAAGGTGACAAGAGTTACTGGTCCTCACCCAGGACCACCAAGTTACTTCCTAAGTGAGAATGCCAGCGGTGCTGTTGGTATTTGCGACTGATGCTCCGCCCGGTGGGATGGTTGGGCATAAGGTGCACAATATATGCAGGAAGGCTTAGGGGCACAAGCAGCTGCCTGGATCCTGCAGGAGCCTCCAGCCCAGCTGAGCAGCCCTGCAGCCTGTGTCCACGTGGCCAAAGGGCTTTTGCTAAGGAAGAGCTCCCAGAGCAGCTCCTGCTCCTGCGGCACAGCTGGCCCTTGCGGATCCGGCTGCAGTGCGGCTGGCTGTCAACAGATGCACAACATCACAAAGATGTTATTTTGTATTTTAAAGATGCCTCTTCGGAGATGACAATGATTAATTATTCATTTGTAAAAATCTAGAAAGCTGTTTCTGTGCCAGGCCAGGCTCCCCTAAGCAACACCATAGGTTTGTTCTGGTCTGCAAGCGAGTGGCATAGGAAGTAGCAACCCTGCTGCTACAGAACAGTAACACCAAATGAAATTCTTGTCTGGGTGAAAACTCCTACCTTGCCATGAGGGTGATCAAGGTCAGTACGGTACCCAAGATTCCAGGTAATTTGTAGATACATATAAAAAATATGGCATTTCTGGCAGCAGCCCTGAAGTCCAAGAGGAGCTGATTAACCCACACCATCACATAGCCTGGGTGTGCTGCAGGTGGGGTGCTGGGCAGGCAGAGGCACCAGTACTGGTGGCAGGGGAGAACCAAGGGCATGTTGAGGCCATTTGGTTCCTGATGTATCTGCTGCTTCCCAGAAAACATAATTTTGTGCTTGTTTGTTGCTTTTTGGCTCAATACAATGATTAAGTTTCTTGACTATCCCCATAGGCAGACAGCCAAGACTTGCCTGGAGGATCTCTCCTCTGTGGGTTTTGAGCCCCAGAGACCTGTCCCTGTGCCAATCCCACAGCAAGCTGGGGGCTGCAGAGGATCACCCTGGGAGCCCTCCCAAGCCCTGTTTCTGTGCTTCTGCCTCACCACTGCAGAGAACCCTATAACCTATTAGTAATTCTGCAATTGCTCTTTCTCATCCAGCCAGCAGTTGCATCCCTAATTACATGGCAACAATACTATGCTAATAGGATGAGCTATAATTCCTAGGTGTATTAACATTCTTATTTTACTCTGAGTAACTTCCTGGTAATGGCCATTTGAATGTGGCAATATCAATTAAGTGAATATAAATGCTTAGTCCCTGGAAAAATCATTAATAAAAATCTCATTCTGATTGCCTCTAATCACAGCTAAATATAATTACTCATATGAGGCCACTATAAAAAGTATTTTTCTCATCAGAAGAAATTCATAAGGTTTTCCCAACTGTTTGTAATAAAGAGGACACTATATAGAAAAGTCCAGAAAACGAGCACACGTTTGTTTCTCAAAACCCATAGATAAACATGACAATATCTCTAAATTACTGGCTACGAACAGGATTTCATTTAGCTCTCAAGCTGTAGCCTAGTATAAATGTTTTCAAAGCAGCACGCTGCTGTTTCATCTGGAACAGCTGCACAGGATTTCTTTGATGTCAAGCTTTTGTGTGGACGGTGTTTCAACTTCTCTTTACGCCTCCAAACTGCTGAAACAAGAGGGAAAAGACATTGAATAAAATAGGCATTATTCATGGGGAAAAAAAAGGCAGCATAATTTGGCCTTGAACACAGTATGAAAAAAAAATTTATCACTGCAGTGGCAACAGAACTACATTGCATCTCTTGCATCTCTGTTTCAAAGCAGACAGGGAAAACATCCAGTGGTTTTGCATGGTTCCCTCACAGTGCTGTACCTGGCACTCCTTGAGGTCACACACTGCCAGCACCCATGGCCATCGGCTGTCCTGGGCATGTGACAGACACAGATGTGCTCTCATTCTGACTCCCTGCACTAGTCTGTACATCCCTCAAGCACTCCACAAGGACCATAAAAACAATTAGCTGAGGAAGGTGTGCTCCTTCCCTACTTCCGCTCAGGCTCCTCAAGCTTGGCAGTGCCCAGCACAGCAGGCTGGAGCTGCACAGGGGCTGCAAGACATCCAAGATGACTGTGCCTGGTTGTGACAGGCAGCTAAAAAAGATGCTGATCTTCATCATGCGACAGAGACAATTTCTTAAGCAGTGAGCAAACATTTTTCAGGTTGCTCATCACCCAGCAACCACAAGCACTGCACATTAAGCATAAATTCCCCTCTCAGGCACTGCCAGTTTCATAAGTCAGAGGCAGGAACCAGTGACACATCTCTTACTCGCAGCGCTCAGCGAGAAGGAGCCTCATGCTGTACCTGGAAGGAGGGGTTTACCCTGCCTGCTGCCTGCTTGCCTGCAGAGCCAGCCACCACAGCTATACACATTTAGGAGGTATAGCACATCTTTCTGTAGGGAGATAAGGTTGAAAAAGTCTGGGATACCAGGAACAGCTGGCAGAAGGCCAGCTGGAGCAATGCAGGGAGAAGTGGCAACACCATTATCGCCAAGCAGGATCTCTCTCTCAAACATTCATGTGGGTTTATCAGCCTTGCTCCATAAATATTTTCCAGAAGAAGCTTTGTTTGGGAACACTGTCAAAGCACAAATCAAGGAGTCTTCCGAGTGACCTCCAAAAAGTACATTTCCTAAGGCATTTCCCTATGCATGTGTTTTCAGACACCCCCTTTGATGTACAATGTTTACTAGAAAAAAAGCGGCAAAAGCTGGCAAAGGCTGCTGAAAAAGTCAGGGACTCTGCTTCAAAACTCAATGAGCTGTTGAAAACAATTTCTGCCAGGGTCAGAGAGCTCTCTCTCTCCTGCAGCAATGGCCTGGGGGCTCCTGCGTGACCCTACCTGCGGGGCACTGAGCCATAAGGCTCAGGGGTGCACATGCAGCTCACCTCCCAAGCCAACTTACTGCTCTCCTGATGCAGCACTGTCACTGCTCACAAATGGGATTTCTTCCCTGTCTGTCTTCCCCAGAACAAGGTGGTGCTTCTCCATGTTTATGACGCACTGTAGAGAATAAATGCCTTTAGGTAAGAGGGAAAACTGCAATTCACAGTGGTCCCAGCTTCCCCACCAGCATGGGTAAGCACTCTGCTGGAAAATACCTACCTTCAGAGACTTCAGTGTCTGCAGCCCAAAGGAGAAGAGTTTTTCACTGTCTTCTGAAAAAACAGGACCATTCACATTTATACATTCAAAATGCCCTCCTATGCTTTTTGTCAGTGACTCCATCCTTCCTTCATGGCTGCTCTGCTAAATAAAATCCTGTTTGTAAAGGGACTGAGTAACTCCAGAGAAGATTACTCTGGAAAAGCAAAGGCAGATGCCCCTGCAGGGAGATGCAGTGGTTGCTCCATCAGCATGGCAGAGCACAAGCCAAGTCTGGTGCCGCCAGCACAGCCTTACTGAATACATCCCCCCACCCACCCGCCC
>JAOXXN010000065.1:10579061-10597995 GCA_026770055.1 Myrmophylax atrothorax | reverse complement strand
AAGAAAGGACACCCTTATATGAGGGAGAAGTCGAGGTGCACAGTCAGCACTGTGATCACCTCCAGCCCTCCAAATCTGAGTGCAAATGCAAGCCAGGGTTTGCTGACAGTGGAGACAGTGGATGGGATGTCCTTCTTACCCTTTGTGTTTGCCTGCAGCTCAGGAGCACATCTGGAGGGCTAATTCTTTGCATCATTAAAGAAAAAAAAAAGTGAAAAAAATAGGGGATATTGGACTGTAAAACTAGATGGATGAAGTTCACCAAGCTGGCCAGAAGACAGCCTGTCACACATTGGTCACCTCCTCATGCCCAATCCCACTCAGCTAGGATCAAGAGAAATTTCTAAATGGCATCATGCAGGACAATCTTGATACTCTTCTGATCTGCCTAGCCTCAATCACCAGCACATTGCTATTTTAACTGTCATCTCCCCTTGAATTAAACCTTAATTTTTAAACTACAAGTTCTCCTATGGATTGCTAACCAGTAACATACATGGGGTTTCTCACACCCTGGTTTAACGAATCCTATGTGGTATCCATCATCAAAAGGAATAAAACATGAGTTCCATAAAAAGGATTGTCTTTTGTTGACACTTGCTCTTCTACAAACCACGGCAAATCCTGCCTCGGCGGGGGTGGGGGGGGGACCAAATGTTCCTTACATTGTGCTCCAATACAGAAATAATCTATCAAGAGGGGGCTGAAAATGTTCCCTGCGGCACCATCCTGTCTCAAGCTATTAATTAGTTAGCTTTAACTTGTATATCCCTTGATTCTTGTGTGCAACAGAGTGAGGGATGTTAGTCACAGAGATGACTCAAGTGATGGATACGTACTTGGTAAACAGATAACATGTCAGGGAACATTTGCAAATGCATATTTTGCTGGCAAACTGCAAGTGGACCATGTCTGAGAGTGAGGGAGAGGAGGAAAACCTCCCTGTGACAGCAGAGGAGAAGGCAGCTGTGTTCTTCCTCCAGTGTGGGCCGGCCACACAGCCAGGACTGGTGTTTGAAGTAACCCAGATTATCTGGCACTGTATTCCTTTGCATTGTACAAAACTGTTGAAAGTTTTATAAAATATAAAATGTTTCATTTCATCATGTCAGTGCAAAAATATTTCCTGGTATCATTCAGCACCATATAAATACAAACAAGGATTCTTTTCTTATCTCCCTTCCCAACTCAGAATTTGCAAAAACCTGTAATCCCCTAAAAATGTCATGGTAGAAACCTGAAGAAGAGAGTGAAGACACCATCTTTTGCTGAAGCTATTTACCACTGTATCAAACCCACAAGTAATTCTGCCCAGTTTTGTTCCTCTCTGATGTCTAAGCAAGTACATTGCTGAAGCTTGCAGTACCTGTCTCTCTGGCAGGTTTCCCACTATTTTGGCTTCTAGATCTGCAGATAACAAGACCCATCAACAGTTTCACTCAGGTGGAGATCAAAGTCAGGGAAGATGCTAGCTGTTCCCCTCCTCAAACCCATCTCAGGGCGTTTGCCCTCTCTTCTGTACCTAAACAGTATTAAAAAAGGAGTTTTAATACACCAGTGGAGCTCATCCCAAGAAATGATCAATTTCTCTCTCTACTTCCCATCCTTCATCCAAATTCACGTCTGCTATCAGCATCCTGTGCTCACATGCTGTGGGTCCCTCTCACAGGGGAATGAGGTGGGACAAGAGCTGCATCCCTGGGTGCCCAGGCAGCAGCCAGGTCTCTGGACAAGACAGTGTATGTAATATCAAAGCTTTCTGCATTTCAGCCAAGACACAACAAATCCTGGGGTGTGCACAGTGGGAAAGTGGGGACAACTGAATGTACTGGAATTAACAGCAGTGGTGCACCAGCTACAGAAGCTGGGGCCAGGGGCACAGAGTTACCCAGAGTCCTGCTCAGGCTGCCCAGTGGGGGCTCTGAGGGCATGCTGGAAGGGGGAAGTGCTTTTTGTTATTGCTATTTATAACTTTGTTTCCCAGTTTGTGAAGACATGCAGGACTGTTTCAGGCAAAGCTCCTTCAAACTGGTTTGGCAGCTCTCAGGGCAAGGGAGAAGTGTCAGAGCACCAGGAGGAGCTGCCAACAGCCAGCACACCACATCCAAGCTGGGAAGGGGGTCACGGCTACTGTGTTGGGAAGCTCACATTCCAACTAAGGGCCATATCGTGCCAATTTTCTGGGCTTCAGGTAACAGTCTAATAGGCATTAAAACAAAACCATTTCTGCTCTGTATATCCAGACCTACATTTGTAAAATTCAATGTAGCTATGCTATGGTATAATTTGGTCTTACACTAGGCAGAGTGTAGTACATAAAGGGAGAGAGGAGCTAGAGTTCGATCTTAGCCAGAGTAATACACTGGAAATTATCATAGGCTTAACACAGATCATTACAAGTATTTATCAAACCTGCCTGTACATGGCATCACCAGGAGAGATGCTTCAGGAGATGAATGATGGCACACAAATTGGGAGACACCAGTGCAACCACCCTGCTGAGCACTGCTGCTTCACTATGCACAGCACTCCCTGCTCTGTGGCCAAAAGGAAGGGGATTTCTCCCCACAATCAGTGTTTGCTGCCAGCTGCCACCTTGACAGACAGGATCTGTTCTCACCACCTGTCCCTGCCTCTGGGGAGCTGTTACCTCCTCTCTTCTCCTGTCAAGGCTGCAGAAAAACCCCTGCGGGAAACCCTGCATTAATAACGCCAGTCACGTCAGAAGCCCCTCTGCCCACGTCACCACCGTTGTCTTGCAGCTTTAGGCATGAGAACATGCTGCTTTGTGAGGAGGTGTGCAGTTATTCACAAGAAAGGCGTGCAAATGCCTTGGGAGAAGATCTCTGATACCCTGAGCCTCATAACAACAGCAGATCAGCCCCTCTGGACACGGACCTCTCAGTTTGTGGCCATGCCAAGGTGGGATCCCATATTTTAGAGGGCTTTGGTGCTTCTTCAGCCTCAGAGATGCTCAGTCTCCTGCTGCTCCTGAGGACAACTCTTGTGACATCCAGGCAGCTGTGGCAGCAGGGACACACGGTGGGTCCTCTCACAGCAATGCATCACCCCAGCTGCGCGTGGTGTGAGCGCAGTGGTGCCGGCAGTGTCACTTCGCTGCAACACGACCCACTGCAACATCCCTGAGATTCACAGTATCTTCTCTGGGGCTGTGGCAAGGGGCCAGAGCACGTGCCAGTGCTGCTGCTTTGGGGCCTCTCCACACAGCCCATGGGGCAGGAGGCTGTGGCCAAAGGAGCTCAGGCCACGTGTGCTCGCTGTCCCATTATCCCCTGCTATGGCATGGGGACAAGGGTTACTTTGCAGTGGGTTGGCCCATACCAGCTCATCCTATCCCAAGCCAGAGATCCACCACAGCCAGGGTAGCCAGGATGGGCAGTGCCACACCACACTTCCTTTTTGTCCTTGAAGAGGATCGGGAGCTGTGGACCTCCCCAGGGCTTTGGCACATCCCATGCGGACCCTCCTTACAGGGACCGTGGGTGCAGCCAGGGTGATGCTGCAGCCATGGCTCAGCCAGAGTGGGCACAGAAGAAGGGAGGAAACCTCAGGTGACATTCCTGTGACCAAGGTGGGGGTAAGGAGCCCCATGCTCTGCCCCTGGTGCTGGGACAAAACCTGGTCCTCGCTGCTGCGGAGCCAAGGACTTCAGTGCTCAGTGCCCCTGGGTCTTGCTACCTGTTGCTTCGTGTTTGGGCAGAGCAGAAACATGTCACCAGGGACTCAGCCCTGCACACTGTGGGCCACTGAGCCACAAGATGTTATTTAGACTCTGAAGAATATAGTAATAACAACACCATCACTCTCTGAAAGGCCCTTTGTAGCTCCCCACTAGAGAGAAATTCAGTCGAGACCAGGAAAGCTCCTTCCAAACCTTTCTCTGGGCAGGAGCTTCACTTCCTACTACTGCAAAACAAAATGTTTGGGATATCAAAAAAATCACCTCCATGCGCACTGCAGAGAACAGCCAACTCATTCCACTTGTCTTAGGCAGGCAGAGCCAAGCCTAATCCAGCTGAGCAGAAAGACTGTGACAGAACAAAACTACGCCACTAAAAATATAAAGATTCACTTGTTTTACCCAAGCACTGAAAAAAGCAAATACTGTTTTACAAGGTGCAAGAATTTTGCAACAATTGGCAAAAAAAAAAAAGGTTGTTTCCTCAGTAGGATGTATTTTCTAGATTTTGTTCCTTATGTCAGAACTTTCGATGTTACATTTAAGTATCTTTTCCATTAAAGAAAGCTCAAACATTTGCATACATAAGTATTTAGAAATCCTCTCCAGTCCCTGGACATGCTGAATAATATCATGTGTCAAGAACAGGATCACATGTATCACTGTAAATACAAATATTTTAAACTTGAAATTATGTATCTCTTTTAAAAAACAAAAACCACCCATATATACATAAGCCTTTATCAAAGCATGATCTTGACAGTTTTATATTTTGAAATAATAGTAACTACACTTTACTGAATGTTTATGATTATGTGTTGTGCATATGTACACATCACAGGCAAACACATGTGTTTGCATGTATGTATTATATGAAGCCATTTTGGCTTACTCTGATTCAGAGAGGATGTTTGTACTGCAAACGGTATCTCACTTTCATGCAAAAGTTAAAAAAACATTAAAAGCCTTTAGATCTGTGTGCTGGGTGTCTGAAAGCACCTATTAGAAAAAAGCAACTCTGGTTATAACTAGCATCATGTCTGTACTCCCTTCCTTTCACATGTAAAAGTCTCAATTTTTTAAAATTAGTTTCCACAAGCAACCAACTTCTCCTAATACAAAAATGGCACAAAGACAAAATGCAGATAGACACTGCTCTACCAGCTTCTTAATCGCTTTCCAGGAAACACAAAAAAAGCCTTACAGTGTCTTTCGAAGTCCCCAGCTTCTTCAGCCCATCCAGAGGGAGGAGATCTGCAGAATCCTTGTGAATAAACTGAACCGCCTGTTTCATCCTCCTCTGCTGGCGGAGAGATGCTGCTTCCCTTATCTCCACTTCTTTTCTGCTCGGCTCTGTCAGGATACCCGAATAAAACATCTCTGCACCTGCGTATGGCTCGCTTCTTGAAGATGCGGCTCTCGGAGAGATGGAGCCGCGGAGATGCTTTATCGCCTGCTCTTTATATCCGGAGCCTGGTGACGTTTGGAGACCGGCAGGTGCTCGGGCCGGCGCCGGGGAAAGGAGGGGTTGGGCACATCGCAATACGCTGCACAAACAACGGCGGGGGAGCTCCGGCTCTGTTTGAGGGAATAAATTGGCGCCGTTCCTTCCCGCTGCCTCTCGGAAACCAAGATTAGCCACAGACTTCCGACGGCTCTCAAAGCCCTTCAGCAGCCCCACGGACAGAAAAGAGCACCGGAGCACCGGCATGGTGCTTTGAGAGCTGCAAACAGCCCCAGGAGCCAGCACTACTCGCAGACAGCCCCTCTAGGCACGGCTGGTTTGGCCGGGATAGGGGTCTGAAGTATCAGGACAGGTAACACCTGCCTAGCACCCATGCGGTGGTCCTGGGTGCTGCTGCCCCCCGGGGCTGGGGTGACGCAGCCCCACATGGACTGTGCAACTGGCCATGTTGAGCTTTCCTACCTTAGAATGGGGCTGGAAGGGTCAGGGCAGGCTCTGGGTGCCCCTGGCCTCACCAAAGCATTGTCAGCACCGATATGGATCATCACTGTCTACTTAAGCTCAGAAGCAGTTAGATGCCACCCAGACACCCGATCCCATCAGATCTCAGAAGCTCAGCAGGGTCGGGCCTGGTTAGTTCTTGGATGGGAGACCTCCTTGAAAATACCAAGGGCTGTAGGTTCCAGTCCTGAGGACTTCACTGTCACTGTCCAAGCTCGCTCTGCCGTGACAGATGAACCTTAGGAGTTAAAGGGTGGGGCCAGTTCTGCGCACGCTGTGCCTCACCTAAAACATCCACTGTGCAGGCTTCAAGGACACACCCACGTGGGGAGAGCCCTTCCCAAATCTTTGTTCACAAAGCCCAGCCATATATATATATGTAACTCAAGTCCCCAGGCAGACTGTCACAAAAATTGTCCCAGCCAAGCCTGGGGTGACTTAAATGTGGTTTTACACAGGGTTCCTATACCCATCAAACATTCAGGTACAGCATAATTTGACTAACCACTAACACTCACATTACTGATCGCTAATCAGAGTAAAGCTTTGCAAAGCAGCTGTAGTTTTGCAGCTTTCTTCCTACTTGTCTAATGACCCAGATGTTGCTGCAGTCAATCTTGCTCTGGTTACTTATCCTTGATCTGAGACAATGCTGGGAGGGTTTCAAAGACATCTAGAGGATGATGATGCTGGCGTTACCATGGCTATCCAGGGGTATTGTTATTCTTCATGGGCAACTCTAGGCTTCTAAGAAGAAAAGTCTTTATTTCTGAGGCCAGGGTGTTCTTTAATTTGTTTTACTTAAGCACTAACAATACTACAGTCTCCAGTAAAATTCCACTACCTCTACATTACAGTGTACAACATGAACTAATACACAATAACAAACAATACACATTCATTCTATAAAGACTGATTGATATAAGAGTGAGAGAAGGGATATTTTTTAGCAGGATTCACAGCACATGGGAGTTTCTTTCACAACAGCAGTGAGTGAGGGCAGCGGGTGCTCACCCGGACTTTCTGCTTTCCAAGTAGTTTGTTGCAGGGAATAGGTGCAGGTAAAACACAGCTCTGCCTCAGAGAGACAATATTTGGTTCTTGTTAAACTAAGAGAGAACTTTGATGCACTAGGTAAAGGACAAGAAAAGCAGACCGTAGCCCAGGAGTTATGCCAAGTCTGACTTCCAGGGCCCTTCTACCTTTGTGAGGAGCTGAGGCGCTGACCCTATTTTGCTCTCCCCCACCAAAAGAGCCTGAACTCACACTTCCCACTCACCAAGACACCACCAGCCTTTGGCCAGCTTCAGGGCTCTTGTTTCTGACAGAAAAGGCACAGGGGAGGCCAGGAAGAATTACTTTGGAGGGACACCCAAAGTAACACGGAATACAGACAGAAAAGAGGGGTTGCCCTGTAAGCAGACAGGGAAGATACTCCCTTTGCAGCAACTGAGACATGTGGAAAACTAAATAAATGAAAACAATGAAAACTGCAAATAGGCAGAGTCGCTTTAAATTGCTGCACCAGCTTCTCCTTCCTCCCTTCCCGGCGCACTTCTGCAAAGCCCTTGAACAGGGAAGAGGCCAGGCAGGATCTGACCCCGAGCAGCCATGAGCTGCAGCCAGCCCTGCCTGCTCGCCTTCACCCAGCCCCAGAGCACAGACCAACCACCTATTGCTTTATCTCAGCACATTTCAAATGTAAATCTTACCAGACATGAGCACACTGAAGGCTGACAGCAGCCCCTTAGCAGGAGGATCTCTGACAGCATTGCCCACACCACTGGCACCCCACAGCTCCCACTCCTGGGGTGGGGAACAGGGTGGCACTGAGCAGGGCTGATGTCAGAGGCTGCAGCAATGCCAAAACAGCAACACTCTCAGAGCAAACTTATACATCTGAGCTCTGCAGCCATGTGTATATCCAGCCCCTCCTCACATGACTCAGGAGAGAGGAAAAAAAAACCCAAATGAGGATGCAGAATGCCATAAGAAACCAAGCCCATTATTTCATAGCCTCATATAAAGGTCAGTATGCATGAGCCAGGCCAAGCTCAGTGACCATGTCAGCATGCAGAAGGATAACAGGACTGACAACTGAAGCAGGATATAATTTTTATTCCCCATGCTGACTCAGCTCATTACAAGACAGGACCATTGTTCCATTAATGGGCATATATAGCTGGGAGGAAAAAGTACCTTATTTTTCACCTTGGGAGCTATTTGGCACTTTCCCAGCTGATTAAATAAAGATATATTACTACATCCACACTCTTCTGAAGGCAAGAAGGCACAGAAGGAAGGAGAAGGGCTGCCAATGAAACCAGAAGCCAGTTTTTAATATAAAAGCTCCATGGAGTTAGCAGCACCCTATCTGATGTACTAGCAAATACCCAGTCAGCTCTGGCTCATGGCAAGAAGAGTAAAGGTTCAAGCCCAGGTAGAGCATGAAAAGACCCCTCACACAGCAGCTCCAAGGCTGCAGCCTGCAGTTCCATTCAGCACACAAGAATTTTGTCTGAGCCCTGCAATTTCACTCTTGCTCTATATTATAAATGCACCTTGTGACAACAGATCAGAAGAAAATCTGCTCAGTGCTCAAGAGTAACAAATAGGATAACGGCCTAATTCCCCTCTTGATTTTTAATCCTGGGAAGGAGGAAAGTAGAAGAAGCAATAAGGCATCTGCCCAAATTACACAGGATCCACAGTGAAAGAGGGGTTCAGTTTGGACAACCCAAACCCAGTGGTTAATTTTCAAGTTGGTAATTTATCTATAACAGATTAGCCAGAAATATTTCTACCCTGCCCCATATGGTGTGTCTAAATAGGTGAACATTTCAGAAAAATTCCCATCCACTCACTGGGGATAGGCCTGTGCATGATCACTGTCCCTCACTGAAAAACAGCTCCAAGGAACAGAACCACTTTTCTTGCTCTTTCCAGCCTCCAGAGCAGCACGGAGTGGTCCTCTGCATCTCCATGTAATTTTAAGGCCAATGTCAAAAAGAAGCTCCAGAGGGCTGAGATGGAGAAAACCCTTCCAACTCGGGATTTGGCCCTGCCTTCCAGGACAGGTTGGCCCTGCTGGATAGCCGAAATGCTGGTTGCTGCCAGCAGGGCTGGGTGGCACATGCTGCTGAAGACCAGAGGCAGGTGGGCTTGTAGGTACCAGCAGAGCTGCTGCAGGTTTGAAGTGGGTTCTGTCCTATGCCTGGGGCTTCTGTTGACCCACCAAAACCAAGGACAAGGGTGCTTTTGTTATCAGTTTTCAAACCCATTGCAAAGAGCAGAGGGAAAAGGTGCTTTCCTCCCACTTTCCAGCACACCATTTGCCATCACAGCTGGGACAGGAAAGGCAGCACCAAAGGGCAGCAAAAGCACCCTTGGAGAGAAGGGAGAGGATGAGCAACTTTCCTGACCTTATCAGCCACCTTACATGGCAGACAAGGCAACACCAGCCCTGCCTGCAAATGCAATTTGCTTTACATGTGATGGAGCTGAGCTAAACCCCAGCAATGTTACACCCCCATTTACAGCCGGTTTATACTGGCTTAGAACCCAGTCACGCTTGCAGCTTAATCAGCGTAAGGAAAGAAGAGCTCCGGAGTTTTGTTCACACCCCCATTTCATCTCTTCTCTCAGTGAAGAGAAAAGCAGCAGCAGGCAACACGGGAAATGGGTCAGTCCTTTTTTTTTCTTTTCCTTGATTTCTCATCTTTCCCTAAAAAGAAGTGATTTGTTAGTGGTTGCAATACCCTGAAGAAATGCAGAGATGCCCCACAAAACTCAAAAAGACAGAGGAGTATAATTTAACAGAAACAGGAACAGCAGCAGGTAGTAGGTCAAAAAGGAATAATTTACTCCAGCACAAAGAGAAAACTTTAGAGAATCCATTTCCCTAGAAAAGACTGAAGACCTCAGGAAAATGAAACCACAGTAGTTGATGTAGAAAAATACACTATTCTGTCCATCAGTGAATCAGTAAGGTGAATCAGACCTAGCATATTCAGGCAAATAACTGGAATAATTTGGAAATTACTAAACAAGTCCTTTTCTAAAAAGGTTGGCTACAAACATCCAGAAAGATTTAGAGGGCATCTTAGTCATCACTTGTGCAAGAAAAAAACTAGAGATGGAGCTGGAGAAATCCTCTAACATACAAAGGCAGAATCAGTTTGATATTCCTGAGAGATGTGGCCCATTTTGTACAGGAACTCCACACTCACCTTCTGTATTTCCAGTGCTGACCAAGAGAAAGGATCACCTGGGTTGGGATATGGGCCCTATCACAAGCATGAGCACTTCATGGAGACAACTATTCCCAGGCAGCTTTCCCTGTTTATCCTTGGTGCAGCTCCAACCTCCTTTCTCCTGTTTCCCATGTTCAACGTGGTGCCTGAGCTGGTGGCAGCAGGCAAGGAGCAGGGGCATGGGTGACACTGCTTTCAGGATTCAGATATTGTACAGCTGCTCTCAGGAGACTGAACTGAATTTATCTGTCCATATAAAAAAACAAGAATTGGATGATAGTTTCAGGAACACAAAAGCTGCACTTGTCAAACCAAGAGATTAAAATGGCAAATCTTGCAAGAGCTTCTTTATTTTTCTTGTTCTAAAGAAGCTGAAACATGCTTTAAAAGAAAAAAAAAAAGCCCAGGAAGAGTTGGTCAGGGAAACAAACGGTACATTTTCTAGAATTTTCTACCAAGTACCTCAGTGACAGCCAATTTCTATCTAGGAGCTGTTTGTGGCAGATGGAGGTCCTGCCTCTGGAGTTTGCAAAGCCACACTGGTAACTGTTGCTGCACGGGGAAAACTGAATAAGCACCTTCCAGGTGCCACCTGAGCCAGGGAAGAAGCTGCAGGATCCATGTGCCAGCAAAGGGGCAGATGAGGGGTTTGGGACAGTGTGCCAACAGGAAAGGGAGAAGCTGGCATGTGACTTGTCAAGCACTGGGGAAGGGGTCAGAGAACAATAGGTACAGGGGTGGGCATGGCAGACAGAAAGCCTGGCCACCCCCAACCTCCACATCTTAGACCCATCAGGAAAAAGCACAGCCCTTAACAGAGGTGACAGTGTCTGCTGTGCATTCAACTGTGCTGTTCCTGATCAAGGGTGAGGGAAAAGAGTGAGGTTTCCTCCAAGATAAGCTCCAGGCACAACTCAGAACATGATGCTGCTGTGAAACAAGCTGCATGCACAAGCACAGACAAGGCCACTGATTTTCCCATGGAGCTGAAGACACCGGGGACTTTTTCTCTCAAGCAAAAAGATAAATTCATATCTGTCTCTGCCTCCCCAAATGTCCCTTGTATGGCTTTCTTCAGAAACTTCATCTGGGCAGGGAATGGTGTACATAGAGGGCAGGTGATATTTCTTCCGATATGTACCTACAGCAACTTCTTTTTATTATGTACAATAGTAAAATTATTTCCATATAAAATTTTCAGAAATATTAATTTTAAGAAACATTAATACATGGTAGTTCTCACCCTCCCATATGCACATTAGAGTTGAACTGCAAATATTTGTTTTGAAGTAATTGACACATATATTCAAAGTGCCAGCCATAACTACATCACTCAGACTTCCCAAACCTCAGGGGATTTCACTTCTCCTGTCCTGCAAAAGGCAGCTTGTGTGCTGAAGGCTTCCTCTGCTGCGGGGCGTTCCAGACCATAAATTTTACATTCAGGTCATTAAAGATATAGGAGGGATCATGTTAAGGCTAAATCATCACGAGTCATTTCACACTACACAAGCACAGTTTTCTCACTTCTAACTTACAGAAGCCTGACATCTGGAGACCAAGGAGAAGGAGGGCTGGATACCAGAAGTGCTAGCTCTGCTCAGAATTTCTGAGCTCTGAAAGGCAGGAGAAAGAGGGCGCTGCTCTTCTTCCCATCAGGTTCTGTGTCAGTCCTGCAGGATCTGCTAAGCAATAACAGGGAGCCTGTTGCCCCCGAAAGGCACAGAGCTGACGGGATGAGAGTCTGGCTCTGAGGGGCAGAAGAGGGCAGGGAGACTCAGGAGACAAAGGCTTATCGCTGGGTTCTGCAATGAAAAATATCACAGATATGATCAAGCAACGTGGTGGAATAGCTGCATTCAGTGTGTCTCCCCAGACCCAGCTCAGAGTGCCTGGACAAAGCAGAACTTGATAACAAACCATAAAAACCAGACCTGGTACCCACAGGAGCTGGACTGAACAGCAATCACCCCCCAGGCGGAATTTTGCTGAGCCTGCTCCTGTTTGCCTCTTGAAATAGTTCACAGCAGTTCATAACAAAGGGTTATGGGCTCCCCACATCAAGGGAGCTGTGAGATGCATTCACTGTCACTAGCCATGGGACTGATGACACCTAAAAACTAGAGTATCCAAGACATTGATAAACAGCCATTGCAAGAGCAAGAAGAGCACCCAGTTTTCTCAAACGCAGATGTGCCATTGTTTTCACCCATTTTTCCTTGTCCCATTAGTAATTTTCTTCCTTTCTTCAGCCCAAGGGACAAAGAGACTGAGCAACACCCATTACAAAGCCCAGCCATCAACCTTTCAGTGATTTATGCACACAAAGGAGTCTATTTTTGGTCTAACTACTCCAATACAACAATCCATTTCTATCCACCAACACATTTCAGTACCCTCTTTGCTCAATGGGAATTACAAGCAGGCAGCTCTCTGGGCAAAACATCTTCCCAACACGGTGAAAATCACTCATTAATACATAAAATACCAGTATGCAACAAAATTGCAAGCAATATTTGTTCGAGCAACAGTACTGAAGCAAAGCCTTTTCAGTGCTTAAGGTATATATTACTCTTGGATACTTGGGACATCTGGGTTTGCTTTCAGATCTGTGTGGCTAATTAATAATAATGCAGCTGGCCAAATTTTTCCTTAAATCAACATCTTGAACATTAGTGGAGAGAGAGTGGGGATACACGATGCTCGGGATGACATCCATGCCTAGCTGCTGTTATGGAAGTAATCTACTAAACCAATCCTTAACTTGGCAGCAAGAAGTTTTAAATATTTACCCACCGATTGCTGAAAACATGGAACAACAGGTTGCCATTTTCTCCCTTTTACATTCTCTTAAAACCAATAAATTCTTCGCAGAAGCAACTGGCACCATGGGCAGGCGCCCACAATGGACCAAGAGAAGACCACATCACATTCATTTTCCACTGGGATCCTGATAGCCAGGGTGCCTATATCCAGGGTTTTCTCTCCCACAACCCCTTGTCTTCATTAGTGTGCAATGCATGCTGGCTCCACGATAAAAGATGGAAGCATGTGAGGCCACAGACTCAGCCCTCTGCTCTCACCATGCAACGACAGGATTGAAGTAATTGCTGAAACCTGAACTGGGAATGACAGCAAACTGGTGCAGCCCAAGTAGGAGCAAGATGAGAAAATCTGGCAGCTTATACAGTAGAAGGGGTCTTTTAAATCTCCTATCTTGGGGTGACAAGTTTAGAGCTGGCACAGGTATCGGAAAACTCCCTGCCACGTGGGGGAACTCTTAGTCCTGAAAGGAGTTATGCAAACTTTTTGAAAGGTCTCTGTTTTTTCTGGCTTTCTAGCTAGAGAACTTCCCTCTGGCCAAGTATAAATCTGCTGCAAAGGCATTTCTCATTCCAGATGCTTTGGAGTGGTATGTTTCCTAAATAGCAGTAGTTGGGAGAGGGAGGGGGAACTCCTCAGGCAAGCTCTGTGGAATTTGCCTCATGGAGAACACAATCTCAGAACATAATTTAAAACCTTGCAAAAAAAAAAAAAGATCACACTGTCTCTGGAAGAACATGAGTACAGGTCAGCTGTAAAACAGTGATGCCTTTTGAAGGATTCCTGTATGGCTTGCCTAGTTTACCAGGTGATGGTGACAAAAATAACAAACTCAGCGATGAAGTAAGCAAGTGAGTTGAACAGAATTGGAATTTCCCAGCATTTCTGCAAAAGCCCTGAGAACAGGTGCTTGCTTCAACTCATGCCAATGTGGGATTCACCAAGGAACAACATTCTTACTATACTTTTTAAAAGACTGACTGTGAACCTCTTCTGCTACTACCAGTTAAAGGACTATTCATAGAGGGATTTCATTTGACAAATATTTCCACCTTCCTATGGAGCTCAGATCTAGGGCAGCTTTACACCTCTCCTTCAGCAGAGAAGAGAAGGGGGTGGCTTGTTTTGTATAGGCTCTTTATCAAGTCTGGATTTGCTCTGGTTTCACAACAGACTAATATTTAATGAACTCAAGATTTGATTGCTGTAAGTTAAAAAAATAAATTTGGAACTTAAACCTTTCAAATCCTGAGTTCATAAAATGTATCAAAATATTTTTATTTTGGAACTTTCAGATAAATCAAAATCTGATCTAAGATATTTACAATACCCTTTTAAGACAAAATTATGATTTACATCAGCATTAGAGAGAAGGTCACCACAGTGTTAGTTAAACACAGGATCTCTCACCTCTGTGGAGCCCTTATGTTTATTTTATGAAGCCAAGACTCCAGCCCTCTCAAGTGCTGCAAGTTTAAGTGAGCTGCCATTGTACCCCCCTCCCAGTGCACATGCAGAACTGCAGCAACTCCTAACAGGTAAGATTAAGTCAGACATGTTACTGGATACGCAATGCTAATATTTGCTCACACACAGAACCATCAACAGTACTTCAATGTAGCTCTCCTAACACAGAGGTTTTGTTTGCCATGTTGTGATTTGATTAAATATCTCCACCTTCAAGTCTAGTCAACTGAAAGATACTTTAGCTTGCACTATGCCCAAAAAGGAAGGCAGCTGTCCCAGGAGAGCAGGAGCCTGAGCACTGTGGGTATGAATGATGAGACACGCGATGCTTTGAGGTGTTTCTGCTCTACCATGGGTATAATTTACCACAAGATCATCTGTCCAGCCACTGATAGGAGTCAAGCTGTGATCAAGCTGAGCAACCAAATGATGGAGGAAATCGGTAGGTGACTACACACACAATTTCATTTTCAAAGGCAAATGTTCAAAGTCCATTATTGACATCTGTAAGAACTGAGTCACAAGAGCAATGGGGTCAGGCAGAGTGCCAGAATCACTCACTGTTCTCAGAAGTAAATAACAGTAACTGAAGCTACACATTCACAGCCCATTTCCTCCAGCTTCCTCTGAGGTTTATTCTGCCTGGAAATCAACAACTTTCGACCAGCACATTTCCTCACTAGTAATTTGGAAAAGAAGGGTGAATGGCCTTAACCAACAGTCAGAATTCAGTTCAGGAGAGGGTCCCCTTCCACTGTAATCTGAAGTGGCAGCAATACCTGGCTCAACAGCACGTGTCTTTGTAGGCCCCATATTTATGTTTTGTAAAAATAGAATAACCCAAAATACAAGGTCATTTACAAAGTCACTCTTTGCTCTTCAAAAAGTGATTGGGACCAAGAGCTGCTGAGGTAACAAAGCCCCGGGTTTAGCCAATTATCTGTTTTACGCCCCCTGATGCAGAAGAACTATTCAAACACAATCACTGTTTCTCAGCACGGATTTCAGCAGGTTTTATCTTTCTTTGGGCCACATGCTGCCCTCTCGTGGGAAGCCCTGCCGATGGTACCCTGCTGCCTGGGCACAGCAACACAGGGAGCTGCAGGCTGCCAACAGCCCCAGGACAGCAGCTTCAGGCTGGCCACCACAGCCTGTGTCTCTCTATCACAGCTTCCCAAACCCTCAAAAATCTCCTTATTTGAGCCCCTTCCTGATATTCCAGGCAAGAAGAGACCCTGAGAGATGGCTGAGGGAGGGATGAGACTCCAGTATCTCACATGAAGATGTACCAGAGCATGTGTTTGGAGCACCCCTAAGCCAGACCCTTTTTTCATCAGAATTTACTTCTCCATTCCTGCCTGTGGAAACATATCCTGCTGGGATAGAGAGCTCAAGACTTTTGTTATCCACTCCAAGAGCAAATGGTCAAGTTGAACATGTGTCCTGCACAGAGCTGGGACAGGTATTTGTGATGTACTTGTTTCAGCACTGCTACATCCATCTCATACCACAGGCCGTGGCTGGAGGGCTTTCTGGACCAGCTGAGGAAGACAGCAATGCCTACAGTGTTGAGCATTCAGTTCCTAGAGCTAAGTTTCCTTCTCCCACTGAATGAAGTTGCTGTTCTCAGCATGGATGAGCCTTTTCAGGGTTTTATTTTTGTAAGTTTGCTGAGAGAATTAGCACCTACAGGAGTCAGGGCACAATAGTTGTGCTATGTAAGCCAGACAGGCCCCCTGAGCACTTTTCTGCCAGTCCTGTTTTTAATAACTGGTACCTCTCAGCTTTTCCACACAGCCCCTCACACCAGCACTACATCAGTAACAGCAAACTGGGGGCCACCCAAAACTCACGAGCAGTGTTGTGTCACAGATAGACTTGTCTGCTGGATACAGAGATATGGAATTCCCAGTTTTCTGAAATGCTTTCTTAATTTCCACTTTAAATATCACAAAAATCAGTCTGCTCTCTTACCTTAAGCAGCTTTCCATTGCTGGGTTTTATTCCAGGCAGTACCTCCAGAAGCCAGGTGAGCTGGCATTTTGCAACAGGTCTTCTACCTGGTGACAGCTGCAGAGCCTGATGTACTCGTTCTGTATGCAGTGACATGCAGCTCAATCCCTGGCTCTACATCCATGTGGCTTCCTTGCACCACACTGACAGCAAATAGGGCATGACCAAAGGACCTTGGTACCTCCAAAGGGAAATGCGAGGTGTATTTGAAGCTTCATCTGCTCTTCTACTTAACCCCACCAGGCACTCCCACGTAGAGCACATCACACCCACCCTCCCTGGCATCCCACTCCTCCCGAGTGCACATTCTGGGCCAGTTTGCTGCTTTTTTTTCACTTTCCCTCATACATTTCTGCTCAAGAAACTGTGTTCTTTGCATTCTCCTTTCATGGCAGCTGTTGCACACATGGGTATCTTATTGTCAAATACATACATAATGTATATACAAACACACATGCACAGAAATGTGTGTATTTCACATAGTTCTACACTTCTCCATCTCCTGAACTTATTTCCAGATAAAGATCCTCCATTCAACTCAAATCAAGGCTCCTGTCTATGCTTAGTATTTTCTTCCATTTCTTCTAACATAGTAAGAGGGAAAGAATGCCCCAAACCACATTCAGGCTATCACTGCTATATTTGACCCGGGCACAGAAGGCTTTCTTTACCTCTAGTCAGGCATAAACATGCCCTATACATAAGTGTTTTGTGGTTGTTTGTAGTGTTCCTGGTATAAGATACAACACCTGAACTAAGAACTACTAAACAACAAATTGCATCTCAAGTGACCACTTCAGAATAGTTCAGTTTCCAATGCAACTTTGTCTCTCCTTAAATCTATGAACCCTTTATTTCCTGATCCCCAGAATTGTCACAAATGAGAGATTTCATGACATATTCTTTATAAGTCTACATGGCCTATTGAATAAACTTTCCCATGAAACAAAGATGGCTTCAGTTGCATCAGATCAAGCTTAGCAGCTAGCCAGTGTGAGGAAGTTTCCTTAATGAATTCTGTATTTATAGACATGTTCAATAAGGAAAAAGATTTCAAGGTCATCTTTTCTGAACTGTTTTTTTCATTGTGTACTAAACAGGCTTTACTTCATAGAATTCAAGAAACTACTACTCTTTAAACTGTGCTTAATCAGAGTAAAAACTTCACTAATATACACATTTTTAAACAGAGAAAGATCCTTTTTTTAACACTTCAAGTGATTTAATAAGGTAGTTTAAAAGAACAACATGCAGAAAGTCACACACAGTTTGCACTGACTTGGAGGAAAAACTAAATTAACTTACCTATAGAGCAGAATGCGTCCTTGAATTCTCAACTCCTGTTTTCCCCACAGGTGTACCATTTGCATCACAGCTCATGGGTGTTCTACAGTGCCAGCAGAATATATGTTGTGGAATGCAGAATTCCACAAGAGACAATGAAAATCTGCCTGTGAGCAAAAGAATTGTTCAAACTAAATGGGCAGTAGCAGGATGTGTGGTAGGACAGGCTGGTTCCAGGGATCCCCACAAACAAACCTACTTGTAGCAGCCCTGAGTTCGGCTCAAGCTCTTTACAAAGTACTTGTTTGTCTCCTCCAGGAGCAACCTTGCACAAGCACTGTTTGAATGGGTTAGCAGTCAAAGGAAGAGGGGAAATATATATACATTTTAATTGTGACAGGTTATGCATTCCACATCTGTTGTGTTTAGGATGTCATCTATATGCATGATAGAAAAAGCATTTGCATTTAAGCTTATTTATTTCAGAAATATTTGTGGATTATCATAATACCATTCCTTCCTGCTTACCCACATCAGACCTCCTCTGACTCCTTGGATTTAAATAAGCTTCAAGTCTTGCTCTATACATTTTGCTATTAATTATTTCTATTATGTAAACACTCAAAGGTCCCAATCAGAATTTCTGCTCCCACTGTTCTGGGAGTTCACAATATAGTTGATATTGCCATTCTCTGTCCCGGAGGGTATCTGAGCAGTCATGTGTCCATCACTGCAGTCTAGCTCTGGCAACATTCACAATATCAGCAAGAATATCCAAATAACAGCTTTCTGCTGTGATTAGCCTGTAGTCATCATACTTTTCCATGACCTCTATATTCCTGTATGTCATTTACTCTGCTGCCTTTGCCACATAAACCAACGTCACCTTTCTACAGCAAACAGCTGAATTACACAGTTGTACCTTCCAAAACCACACCAAATGAGCCTGGGTGGTTACATTCAGTGTAGTACAGATCAGTCCTTGTCCCTGTGATCAAAGGAAGCTAAGGGTCAAATAAGCAATTGAATAAATTAAGAAGATATTGGGATTACTTCTATAAATTTGACAGATCGACTACAACCAATAATCTCAACATACCAAAAAATCCCCAAACCCAGAAAAACAGTATTAAAGATTATTATTATAGATTGACACATTTACCATTTCCTAGGACTTAATTCTATCTTTTAATTCTGAGAAATGAAGAAAATAAATTTAATGACACTGTGATGTAATCTTTAAATATTCAGGGAACTTGCATCTTAACACAGGTTTTCTCTTTGTTTGCTTAATTTTGGGGGTTTAAAAATTATTTTTAGGTTTAAACAAGGTAGTTTACGTGTTTGGGTTTTTTTGTTTGTCTGTGTGGGGGTTTTTTAAGGAAAAAAATCAGATTAATCCACAAAGGAATAAAATACTTTTGAGTT
>JAOXXN010000065.1:10548875-10570721 GCA_026770055.1 Myrmophylax atrothorax | reverse complement strand
TATCAGGTCATTCTGTGCAAGTTCAGAATTCCCAAATGCAACCCAATAGAGCAGATCTGTGTGAAAGCAGCAATAAAAGATATGGGAGAGTGAGTATAACCCCCACAATTTGGTAAGAAGGACACCAAGTAGAATAGCATGTTACCAAATGGTTTAGCCACAGACATTTGACTTGAAGATGGACTGTATGTGGAAATACTAACCAAACTGTTCCTGCCTGCTCATGCCAAGCAGCATGTACACTGCTGCTGCTGCATCCTAGGAAAACCCTGAGACCAGCTCAGCCCAAGCAGAGGTGAGAGGTGCTGGTCCTCTACAAGGGGCACATTGCATCAATATTAGTGATTAAACTGGTATAATGCCACCTTCTCTCATGATCACGTCTTTCAACAACAGGCTCTGCCTCATGGTACTGTCACCTCCACCAGATCTGCTGCTACTTTATTTCATCACATCATCATCATGTTAACAGACACATGAGCTGTAGCCCTCACAGGGCTGGCTGAGAGCACCTCATGTACCACCAAAGTGAGGCCCTATTCCGACACACCAACAGAGTTTAAGGAAGTTTTGGACATCAGATACACAGGCATAGGGGAAAATAATTTTTAGTGGACTTGTAAATTTTTTCCTAGTTCTCTGCATGCAGACAAGAAGATTTCCTTCTCTCACTGAAGTCTGAGAATACACGACTCCAAACACTTTTGTTTACATCTCTGATTTGTAGCTTTTAATTTGATTTTGCTTAGCTATTCTGCACCTATGCCCATCATCAACTGTACTGAAACCTAACAGAAAGCAGTCAGGAGCATCAGCCATATGTTATCTTTGCTCTTATCTCCATCACTATTTTGCTTCTTTTTCCTTGTGGAGCTAGAAAAAAAAATAAAATATTTTCCTATTCCTTTTACCTCATTTGGCAAGTTTACCTCTCTCAGCTCAACATCAAAATAATTTACTTTCTAATATCAAATGTAGCTTTCTGTGCTGCACAGTCCCTTATTTTCTATTCCTTTTAAGTTCTGCTTGCTCCTAAATAATGCTGGTCTTGTTGAGCTTTGTAAATTAGCTCAGCCTGGAGTCCTTCCCTATGTGCTGCCCCAGTCCAACTGCCTCAGATACAAGTTCCAAATAGTTCTTGCATCTGTGATTCCATGTCTCATGTGGCCTCTTCCACATGCAAATTCCTGAGCTCTTCATTCCAGTTAATAGAAAAAGTTCCTTTAATCTCCACTCCAATTTGAAAACTGAACCTAATTTATAGACTTGTTTCTGTTTATATTAAATAAAACTGAGATCAGTTCCTCTTATCTTGATCCAAAGTTTTTAACAGGGTTTTCTAGTACTTCAATTTTTCAAAGTTAAGTATGAAACAACAGTATGAGCGGATTCAGTGATTCTTCTCTGAAGAAATCTTTTAGATATAACACTATTACCAGTAACATTAATTCTTCAACAATATTGCAAAATTCTTATATGTTGCAATTCTCAATAGTAAAATGTCTTAACTGACACTAGACATATCTCTTAATCCAAACCACACCAAATGTTTGCATCAGAATGTTATTTCCACCCCTTATTTTCACTCTGCATCAGAAAATTTTCTATTATGACTTTTTTCTCAGGTGATTTTTGTAAGTAATTTTCTTTTACCCATGCTTTAGGACATTGAGCAAGCCATTATACTGATGAACATTTCATCTCTCTCCATCAACACATACATTTATCACAATTTTCAAAGACAATTTTATAGCTGCCTTTCAGCTTTTTAGATTTTAGAGACCAAAGATGCTAACAAAAAGTCATCATTTTTAAAGATATGATCCCCCTTTGATTTTCACTCCCGTAGTGAAGACCATGGGAGCTGATTGCATGTCAGCTCCACTGTGATCAGATTTAGAGGGCTGTCTAAGGTGCCACAGGGTTAAGCTGAATGCTCACTTTTTAGGTATAGCCCAAGGCACCCAGGCCAGTTTCTCATTATGAACATGGAGAAACTATTTTCTTACTTATTCCCCCTCCAGGAGTGAAATTCCCTCCTTTATGTTTTCATGTTGCTGCTGCACTTAAAACCCAAAATGTCAATAAGGATAAGTGGTCTTGATTTTTGTCTTGAGACTTATTCTTCCTGTTGTTCCTTTATATGACTCTTCACAGATAACATAAGCTTGATCTTACCTTTGGTCTCACAGTCCTGAAACAAGGATGCACTGCTATGTCTTGTTGTTAGACCTCCTCCACAGGGAAAGCAGGAAACTCTCCCAGCTTCGGGCTGGTATGTTCCAAGGGGACATGGCAGACATGGTTTGAAGCCGTCAGGAGAATATTCACCTGGTGAGCACTGATCTAGAAGAAGAAGGACACATTTGCTTCAACCTGTACATTACAGATGAAGGTGTGTTAGTGAGCCAGCACAGGACCCAAAACCCCATGGTGAAACTGCTCTCCTCACTTGGGAAGTGGGAATCAGACAGTGGTGCTAGTGAGCTCCTCTGTGAGCTGGAATGGATTTCATGCCTTGCTGCAAGGCCACACTGGACACTCGGCCCATCCAGTGCTCTCTGCCCATGTGTACAGTGCAATTGTGCAGTGATTACCTCTTCTTTCTAGCTAAAGAGCTCTTGGACTCCTTCCAAATCAAATAATTTAGTACTGAACCTAAGATGCCAAAAATGTACTTCCAGATTTCTGTAAGTATTTTAATCTTAATGTTATTGAATATTCATACTTCATGACCTTTAGCATTACTGGATTGTGTGAGAACCTCGAGTGCAACAAGTAATTGTGCAAATTGACTAAATTAACATTATGCATTCCTCAAAGACGTTCCTCAAAGCAGAAATATTCTTCCCATTCCACTGATACTGGATCTTAGATAATCATTATCTGTGCACTGGTTTGCTGTGTTCTGCATGGTGCATAGATAACACTAAATTCAATCAGACTGACTTTACTTAAAATACACACCTCAATATTATCTAAAAAGCCCAGTAATATTTATGAGTATCTTTGAAAAATTCTGGTTTTCAAACTTTTCACAAAAGATCTGGCTTCAGTGCCAGTATTTAATAATTACCCTGTTCTGGAAAGGTACAAAACACTGTTGCAGTTGTTCAGCTGTGCTGAAAAATTCTGTCCTTTTAAGACCTGTTATGATACTAAACTGTTAGTTTTGGTTTATAGCTCAAATAAATCACTCAGTGAATAGCTGTTTTGTTAGGAAGTTAAATTGGCCTTGGCTTCATTTCAGGATATATGACTAACAACAAGCAGGGCATTAACTACCGGTCATGATCAATGATGAAGAGTTTTGTTTATGGCTGATACACTGAGTGGAATAGTGAGTGTTCCTCTTTAGCTTAAAAATAAAATACAACAGGTTAAGCAATGCTCTGTAGCTTATCAATGAAAGCTTGTGAGAAAGTCTTAGCTCTTGGTTCTTTTTCCACCACACATCACTTCTGCCCTCATAAGGACACACATTCATTTGCTCCCACACTTTTCAAGCCTTTCTCCATTTTATAAACATTCCTACAGAACACTCATCTCTGTACACTTTGTGCACTTCAACAAACATGAATGAATTAAGGCTTTCATTGCAGCAGTCCTAATAAGGCAAGGAAAGAGCACTATTTATAATTCCATGACAAGGAAAGACAATCAAGGTTAGTAAAAGTGATTTTGAGAAGTGGCTACTGACTTCAGAAAGCTAGAAGAAATTAAAAGACCAGTGCAAATCTCCTTCCCTCAAAAAACTCTATAGCTCTACAAGAAATTCATGCTCTGAGTGGCCTCACTAGAAACTATCTGCTCTCCACTCTCTCCCCCCCTTAGTCTGTCTTTTTACATTCATTTTAATCACAAGTCAAGTTTGGGAAGGGGGGGGGGGGGGTGTTACACTTAGTAGAGGGTGTATTTCTATTCTGTGTCATGAAGAAAATGCTACTTTACATTGACCATACAAATTCAATCTTAGAACTGTACTTCAGGTTTCCTGAACTTGCTCAAAGTCCAGCATAACAGCAGTACAGCTATCAGAGCGCAAAGGTAACCCGTCCCCAGCAGGAATCAACCCCACCACTCATGTGGAAATGTCACATTTGAGAACTTATCATCCCATCAGCTCTCTCTTAACAACTTTATTATCTGCAGCTTACGGGCCTTGACACCATATGTTGTAAAATTGTAGAGTTCCCTGTGGAACAAAAGTGAGTTCATCTAAATCTTACAGAATTATTTAGCAAAGTGCCTAATTTTTGAAAATTTGCATCGAGGAAATAAAAAGACTTCCTCAGACATCATTGAGATCCTCAAGATGCAGTGCATGACTGAACTCTGAGAGGAAGACAAAGACAGGGAAGAAGCATCCAGTGGTCTGTTTCTGTGCCTTACCTCCACTCTGAGACACACTGACCTCCAGCTAGTTTTTTTGTTTCCAGGATTCTGAGCACTGGGGGAAGAGTAACAACTTATTTGTCCTTCCTCATCCTGGTAAGTTTTGTGAGGGCAGAAACCACAACTTTCTCATTCCCCATCACAGTACATACACCCACTTCAGCTAACAACAAGAAAAAAAATACCTGATCACTAATGTTTTGTTTCTGTGGGTTCAAAGCCAACATATGTGACCTGCTGCTGGATTGCTACAGAAAGTACAAGGTGATAGAAAGACTATGGTTACATAAGTATTAGATCTGGTCAGCTGTTCTGCAATGTGGCAGTTTCTGTGTACTGAGAGAAGGCTGATGTTAATCTGAGGTCAATTGAGCTGTACTGTAGCTACATTCCAACTGCTTCAGGCTCCATTTCCCACTTGCTCTGGCTGCCCCAGGGATGCACCATGGCAGGTCAGCAGGATGGTGGGCTATACCTGTGACATTCCCCATAGAAGAAACACAGGCTGAGATACTGAAAGGCAGGAACTGTGTAAAATCAGCCTCGGCCAAAATAAAATTCTTCTGTTAGATCTGAACCAATCAAGTCAAGTATAGCCTTTTGATTTTACTAAAAGGTGTGAACAAGAGAAAGAAAACTGTGTTTAAAAAAAAAAAAAAGAAAAAGCTAACTAGCTACCACCACTGTAATAGGGTGTTCAAAACAAGCTGAAAACAGCTGTGTAGTGTGGTGGTTACAGCCATGCACTAGCTTGGAGAGAGAAAAGGATAAAGGAGGAGTACAGAGGACAGGCTGGCCCGACATGGAAAACCATGTAATGTCTCCCCAGCTCTTTCAGTATGAACTGCAGCTTAAAATGAAGAATATCTGCTTGGGCAACAGCATCTTGCTGGAGAAAAAACAGGCTGACAGAGGAGTCCAGCTGCATGAGCAAGGGGCTTGCTCTGTGCCCACAGCACCTGGGATCACAGGACAGCACCACCCCAGCTGGCCACTCTCTGCTCTGAAATCACTGCTCATCCTTAGCAGAGCCCCAGTGTGTGGAAGGGCCTTCCAAGACAGAGCAGGTGAGGGCAACAATGAGTGCTTTTACAACAGGGGTGACTGGCTTATAGAGCAGCATATCTTTCCTCTGAAACACACCAAACACTCCAAGCTTTGATAGATCCTGTGTGCATATGAGAAAAGAGGTCAACACATCCAGATACAGATGTAGCTATTTACAGCCTAACAAATACTAATTATTCAATGCAAATATTAGAATTGCGCCATGTCATGTCAAAGTTGTAATGCCTCAGGCTCTTACATATATCAGTTTCTTCACATGACTACATCAAACCAAGTTCTTCAGAGTAGTGCAAGTGTCCAGACAATTTGATCCACAAACACATTCCCTGTAAAGTGCTCCAAGCCCCTCCTCATCTTCCACCTAGAAATGTTTCAAACACGGGCCAGTCATCCAACCACACTGGAGCACAGAGCAGGGGTAATGAGGAAAGCCAGTTTAGAAGCTCACAGCATTCACCAGGGCTTACTTTAGCGTAACAAATAGACCGAGTGTTAGATTCAATTATAGTAACATTAATTATAGGGCCATTATTTCGATGCAGAAATCATTCCACAGAAATCCATAGGATTGTGCATAAAATTAGGATGAACCTTCTCTTAAAAAAAAAGGAAAAAAATCCACAAGGAACACCTCTAAGAAGTTTGACTTTTCCTGACATTTGTTTAAATGAAACAAAAGAGAAGTTTATGAGTTTCATTTCACAAAACTAGAAACTGCACGGTCCCACCTGACACATGGGAAATACCCAGTCAAAACTAGATCTGAAGGTTTGCAAATAATGACATTAAAACACAATTCCACTGGCTGGCTTTGCTCTTTTTTCAGAAACTTGGTTGTTTTTCTCCAAATGAACAAAAGAACCAATTGCCTCTAGTAGACTTCATTTCTGCAGCCACAGCCTTTGTTGATCTTCAATACCCATTTAAAACCTGGTCTTGAGTCTCATCCAGCTGTTTTAAAGAAAAAAAAGTGAAAGCTTTTCTGATGCAAAAACGAGAAGAAAAGGAGGGGGGAAAGAGAGGGGCCCACAGGGAACCAGGATTAACAGTTACAAAGACATTTAAAGGCTCTTCCCCTCTTTTCAACACATTAGCCTTTGAGCATTTGCTCCTATAGACAAAATGCCGTAGCATCTCAGGGGCTGGGAAGGTGAACCTCATAAAGGAGGTCATGATACACCAATTCACCATTTTCTTAAGAATGATGCCTTGACTTTATAGGGAAAATCACCAACAAGTGATGCAAATGGATTCTGAAGCGGCTTCCTTTAAGTTATTGTGTTTTAGGAGTTCACACATTTAGGTCACATGAGATGGTTATGTGTTCTTAGGATTTATATCTTAAATCTATGACTGTCAGAGAAATCAGGTTAGAAAAACAGCACCCTTTCTCCCCATCTGATAGTTCATTTCTTCTTGTTGGATTTTCAAAAATTGTAAAAGAAAATAAAAGCAACACAGTTCTCTGTTAAGTAACACAAGTATTAATTGTAACAACTGCAAAGGCAGGCAGCATTTTGCCTTTCTATTTAAATCTCTCTCTCATACTTTCATAATGCCAGTATCATACCACATCTAAACTCTGAAATGTGGTTCATCATTTTGGATGAAAAGTTAATATTTTATTGGCATCCTCTCAACTAAGGGAGCAAAACTGCTGAATGCTGAGCAATGAAAAACATTGACACCTCCAATGCAAGATCAAGCTGCTCATCATTTACATCACAGCAGTGCCTGTGCCAGTGCTGCTCATGCTTGCTGTTTTCTGAAGTGACAGTTCTTTGGAAGAATCCACTTGCAACCACTGTGGAACAAGGACATGTTCACATACCCTTTTATGCAGCAATTTCAGTACAGTGTAATTCTCATTGCCTCCTTCCACCGCTCAAAGAATTGGTGTGTCTGACACAAAAAAACCATCAAATGGAACTGGCAAGTTGCACTTTCAACTCCATGGGATTGGAGTTTTAACCAACTGAAAAGCAGTTAAATTGCTTGTTGTTTCTTCTTTAGTGGAAAGTCCCTGAAAGCTAAAGGGTCCCAATAGATATGAATTTATTATCTTTCAATATGGAGGGGTTTGGTAAATCAGTTTCTGATCAGGATTTGTTAGTATGCAAACAGTTGGACCTTTGGCAGTTAAATCTGTCTGAAGTGTAGCTCATCCTGGAGAATGGACACTAGTAGCCAGGACACTGAGTGAAACTGCATTCTCCCCAAGACAAATCTCATCTCAGGGAAGCATGTAGCATTTCCAGTGTCCTCAGATGGTTCACATGCAGTCTTGAAGCACTGGAATTCAAATACACATTTATTTACCTTAATATTTACTTCAGTGTGGAAAGTACTTCTGCTAAGAAAATCCAGTTCTTTGGGAAGGATGATGGAAGTTGCATTTTTCTGCATGCATTTCATGTGATCTCCATTATCAGAGACCTGTCCCTGGTTGCTCCTTGGAAACCATTCACAGGACTTCATGGAATTAATCAATGTTAATTAATTAATGCCGAATACACTTATTCTTTGATACAAAGCTTGCACATAACAAAGCAGACAAATGCAACACTTGAACCTCTAAAGCACTAGGAAATCCCAACAAACTGTACATTAAGCAGCAAACTTGAAATTAAATACAATATCCCTTGGAATCAGCAGTGAATTCCCTTTTACCATCAGTAACTGTTCAAAGAACAGCAGACACCCACGTGCAACCAGCCTGCATATTGAGAATTATAAAATACCTTGGAAATTACATCTGCTCTGTTCCTGGTGCCTTTCTAAAGCTTTCCTTCTGTGCTGTGCCCCCTTGCAGACAGTAGGAGTTAAGACAGGAAAATCAGGAATAGTATTACCTCACCAGAAGCATGAAACCAAACAAAGTTTAGCTTGCTGCTGCAACTGCAGGCCAGTTATCCTAAAAAAACCTGTCAGAGCAGGAGCTGGACTTTCCCTCTTACACTGCTTAAATATAAATAATATTTCAGACAGTGCTGTGCCAGGATAAGTCTACCATATGAATAGGACCAGTATAAGACTGTCTGAATAAATAAAACTTATCTAATGTAGCCATACTGCAAATATTTGAAAAAAAATGAACTAAACCCTGCATTTTAGTCATTAACTGTATCACAAAGTCCCTATGACTGACTTTGTTCCCTCACTGCACTTCTTGCTCCTCTGGCCAGACTGAGCAAAACCCCTTTGCCAAAGCCCTCTGCACGTCCAGAGACCACATCCACCACCTGCACTCAATCCATCTGCTGACCTAGTATCTCTTGCTCCAGAGTCCCTTTCTCCCCAGAACCATTAGCATATCTAGGTAAGCAGGGCCTCAATCCTGTGCAGAAGTTCTCAAGTAGCTCTGCAAAACAATCAGACCAAAACAAAAAACCCCACCCTGACTCTCCCACACACACCCCTGAGCAAGCTTCTTCCCCTTTTTCACACTGTTCCCACTCCATTCTCTTCTCCCCAGTCTCTTTCTTAGCTCCTTCTGACTGGCAGCCCAAGCAGCAGCACCAGCCCCCTAGTCCTGCCTTGACCATACACCCCAGGACAATCAGCTTTTTCTGAGGAAATGAGGCGTATGTAACAGCACTGCCTCTGTGGATACTTTTATGTCCTCTCTGCAACCAGAGCACTGTCTGCCCAGCTTCCAGCAATCTGACAAGTGATGCAGAGAGGTTCCAAAGATACTAATTTTCTGTACATTTAATGTAAATAAGTAGGGAATGCAAGTGGAAGGAGAAAGACCTTAGCACCCAAGCAAGCAAAAGGCTGTGGTAAATATTCCATCTCCTGTTTGATCACAGCAAATCTACACAAGGATATGGTCTGAATATTTCAGCTGAAGAAAGGAAGATGCATTTAGTGCTTGCACCTTGTTAGGCATGAGCAAACAGAACAATAAACCACAAGACCCACAGGTGACCTTATACTCGTTTCACTGCTCACAGCAGCACCTGTTAAGATGTCCAGAGAAAACTGTGGTACCAATTCAGCAACAGAAAAGGCCTGGCTTTTGCAAGTTGTTCTTTAAAACATTTGTCTTCATATGCTCAGTGACTCTGCTGCTTTAACTGTGATCAGGCTATTTGTGCTCACCACACTAATTTTCTAGGCAGGCATTCCCCAAAAGTCTCCTTTCCCTCTAAACTAGCACAGAAATACTGTGTATGCTTCTCCCTTGTACCTGCAGCTACGTAAAAATAATGTGCTTCTTTGGTGTTCCAGTTTCTAATTGTAACTCACATTGCCTTCTCTACCTGCAATATTTTTAGCTTACTCATTGCTGTTTTTTCCAGATGAAATCACAAACGTCTTCAGTCACACTGTGCTCTGTACAATGGACTGAGATTTTTTGAAGTCCTCCTTCAGCATCCAACATATAGCTTGAAAACATCCACATAAATTCATCTTGATGAACTGTGCAAAGCTGTTCATTGCAATGTTACAAGGAAAAAAAAAAAGAAAAGGAAAAAACCTTACAGCTTTTCCGGACAGAATTCCTGAGTAATTCCCTGCTTGCTTGCACAGATGTTTTAAGCAGTTTTTCTGTTCTATGAATCCAAGATTTTCTAGAGTTAGCAAAACTGGACTGGAAAATCTATTCTTAGGCCAAATGCGCTGCTGCTGGAAGACACACTAATTCGATCTGACAAGCATTTTAAAGGCTTGCTGATTCACAATCCACCTACATGCTGCCTACCCCATGCAGCCTGAATTAGCCGTCATGGTTGTTAGGCCCCTCTTAAGATGTAACATCTGACCCTTCTCCTTAACTTTTGTGCTTTGGAAGCATTTGTTATGGACTGCATTATGGTGGTGCCCTCCAATGCCATGATAATTAAGACCTTTCTCAGTACTGGTCTATAAAACCCCTATTCTCCATGAATTTATAACTCTGTCATGAAGATTCTCTGGGACTCAGAGCTTAACAAGTAAAGCAAATGTGACTGTAACAAATTCTGCGCAGACTGTTCTTTGGGACAAGGGAGAGCTGAAATGTGCATAAATTCAGAAACATGCTATTACACTGAATATTATAGGTAGTCTTAAAAATAACAGTGGTGATATCAAGGCCATTGGTGCCTGATGTTATTCCCACAATTTCTACCTTTGAGCTTGTTGCAGGCTGTTCATCAGCTATAGCAAGGTGCAATGCACTGAGCCCTTATTCTCCTCTGTAACACAGCAATTGCCAACAATAGGACACATGCAGACACATCTCAGTAGCACTAACAGCAGCCCACACTTCACACATAGCCCTCCTCTCTCCTGGACAAGTATCCCATGATCCCTCCAAGCTCACCAGACCTGAGCAAAACAGTAACACGCACATGATGGTTTGTTCCTAATTCACACATAACTTACCACATCTGTTACCCAGATGCATCTGTCCTACACCACAAGACTGTTGTGGCTCTGATGGCTTGAGAGACTTTCTGGCCACTTCGTGGTCCGCGCCAGAGAGGCGGATGCGGAACTGGTCCCTGCTGACTGTTTTCCGTAAAGTTCGAATGGTCTTACGGAACCTCTTCTCAGTCTTCTTCCGAGCACAGCGCACATCACACGTGTCTGAAAAGCATCAAGGGTGAAAGCTGCTGTAAGTGACCAAGCCCAAAAAACCCACCCAATTCAAAACATCAACCAATGCAAATCACTGAGAAATCACCTTCTGTGAACAAGTCTGAAATCGTTAAGGACAACACCACCAGGCTAGAAGAAAATTAATCAGACTGCAAGATTTCAATCTATGGGCAGTTCTTTAACCTTTGAAACTATCCTCATCCCTCACTTTTTCTGAACCATTAATTTTCAAAACAGGAGATACTTTTTGTTATCATTTTGCATACAGATAGAAGTGAAAAATACGGAAATTAAGGAGCAAATGGCAAGAAGCTTCAAACCGCACCTTGGATTATTTTGCAACCAACCTGTCACCTCCTTTCGGCTTGTTTCAAGCTCAAAGTCCGCAGTGATAAAGATTTCTCTAGTCGCTGCCAGTCTACTGAGGGCTCCGTGGACTTTCTTGCCAGAGCTGCATGTTAAGTTTACATAGTGGAAGCTCTCCATGACTGAATTATGTCTCTCTGTATGAACAAAATTAAAGGGAGCAGAAGCTTGGCTAGCTGTGTTATTGAACATTCACCAGTGCTCAGCACATACATGATCACGAAGAGTTAAAGAGGAGCAAACCATCATCTCCACATGCCAGTAAACAAACAGTTCCACCAGTTCCTCAACTGGTGCACCCTCACACGGAATCATGACTCCTGTGCACCTACAGATGTGCTGCCAGGCTGAGACTGGGGCGCTGCAGCGAGTCTGGGGCTTGATTCCCCACTAAGATGGAAGCTTGGCCGCAGTGCTCAGACCACATCCCCTGGGCCTTGCTACCACGTTCTAGGGAATTGCCTTTGCACTATGTAAAACATCTTAAAACCATGACACAGCCTACATGAGGCAGGCTACTCAAGAGAAAAATTGTTGTGCAACCATAAAGCATGTGAAAAACACATTAGCTTATAATGGTGTTTAAATTAAGTAGTGGCTGTGTACACAAGACATTTGGAGACTGTTTTCATGGCTTCAATGAGGAAATATGATTTAGTTAAAGAAAACAGAATAGGCTTTGGTTCTGGAGTACATAACTTCACTGAGCATCTAGGGTAGTTTCTCACTGTTACTCTGCTAAGGACAAACAATCAGACACCCTGATTCATCATATTGTTTAATGACTCCTTTCCCCAGCTCCATTTATTTTATTTTTTTTATATGTACTCCTCCTCACTTTCTGCTGACTTTGTAAATTCACAGGCTATACTTTCTGATTTGGAACAGATGGAAGAGCTGACCTCACTGTGTCCATCTGGGGCTCCTGAAGTGTAAAGGGAAGACAAGAGAAAAGAGGAATAACCCTTTGACAATAGAGTCAAGCATAAAAGGTCAGGAGATTCTTCAATGAGGCATCAGACATTAAGGAGCAGGTGAGAAAGGAAAGACAGAAAGATAAAAAATGAAAGAAAAGGAAGAAATCAAAAGAACAAAAGAATGACTTTACTGAGAATTTATTATCAGTGTTACAACAAAAAAGAAGGGCTTTCCTAGCAAGACTGTAGGGACACCACAAGGAAGTCCTGTGATCTAAAATAACCATTGCAAGAATCATGGCTGGGAAGGAGTGTGATTCGTGAGGTCGGTGAAGAGCAGAAAGCCTGTGGTCCTCTATGCTTTGCTTATGGTGTACTTCCTATCTGGAAAGCACTTGATAACCCCCTGAGCTATGGCTCTAACCAGCTTACCTGCATTCTTATATTCATACCTGGTATCATCTGTTCCAGACCTTCTTGAAACATCTCAGTCTTTTTCAAACTACATTTTCCTTCATTTAATTTAAAGGTTACGCTTATCTTGATGGCTGAAGCATCTTCAGGAAGAAACAATGACATGTTATTTTAAGAAAAGGAATAGAAAATTTAGATAACCCTAATGTCATATCATCATAATGATGACATAAAAAATATGCTGATATAAAGTGAAAAAGTGGTCATCACAGAAAACTTAAGGAGATGCCAGATCCCTCATGCTGTGAAGCTGGTTCATAACTTGAATTGGAACAAAGTGTGGCAAATTTTATTTTAAATAAGTAAAAAGAGAAGAAGAATGATACCAAGTCCAGACCAGCTATTGGGTAACCAAATAAAGGTTGGCTGAAATCAAAGGATATGCTCCAGACCAGTTCAGAAAATAGTTTATGTCTATATAAAACAGCACCTCTTATCTGTTTAGCTGTAAATGCTTTCTAAATTTTACGGTCCAACAACTCAATCTAAACATATTGTATGTTGCCAACACTGTCCAGTTTGGATGACTAAAAAGAGGCATGACACTCCTGGTCTGGCTGTTTATTTCACTACTGATCTTTTTCTCTTTCCTTATTTTTAAATCTTAGTTTGAGTGATGTTGATTGAAGCAGCACAAGGGGAATATTTTGCTGCAATCAAGAACAACAATCATGAGGATAAAGAAATAAAAACAGAGGGAATAAAACAGAGAGGGAAAATAGAAAGTCAACAGAAATACCTTTATTTCACAACTATCAAGGAAAGTAAATCAGTCAAACCATGCAACAGTAAATGTCATGATTACCCAGCCAGCTGGAAGCATTTGTATTTTGCTGCTTTTTCTTAAGCTGAGATGACCTGCCACAGGTGAGGGTGTAAGCATCTTGTGTTCCTAACAGACAGACCAGAGAGACAGACAGTAAAGACATAGGCACAGTGCACAGAGTGAAGGCTCCTCTAGTATAAAAGACATTTTAATTTGTTGATCGGCATCATCATCTTCACCTGTTTTAACAATGTTGTTCCTAAAATAATCTACATTAGAGCTCGTCTCTTCCTAAGCCATTTAAAGGGTTCAGGAAGTAAAATGGCATGTCACAGGAGCATCAGCTGAGTCTGCACACCGTGTCCTGTGGGATGGAGGGACTGTACAGGCAAAACCTCAGACCCCACGCAGGGCTGGAATGCCTTCACTCCATTCAGCAGTGGCTCTCAGGGCTAATTAAGGAATGGCCCAAGGAACACAGAGAATTCTGCCCTGTCCTCCCCAGCTTCAAAAAGACAGTTGTCATGAGAAGGGAATGTGAGGGTAGAGTGGTTATAAAAGACAAGGAGAGATGGACTTTCCTGGACACTGTCAGGGACGTAGCCCTTTATTATCTGTAGCAAAAGAGGTAAAATCCCTGCTGATTGTCTATTTCTTGGGACTTCCATGAGAGTTAGGATATTTGCCCCACTTACACTCTCTACAGAATCACGTACTTGTTTTTGTTAGTTTTGACTTACCAGAAAACACCTGGACATCTGGAGAGCAGCTTAAAAAGCATCTGTCACTCCCACCACTCTTAATGCAGTGCAGCAATACCTTGGGTGACATATTATCAGGCAAAGGACCTTTTGTCTCTAAGTAAGATAAAACAAATACTCACAGAATTAAAACATCTACCTACACCCTACTAATAAACCAACAAGCAGCTGCTTTTGTAGCTGGTACCTGAGAGCACCCATGCAATTAATATGCTGTTTAGGCAGAAAATCAAAGCAAAATAAAATCACTGGAAGATCACACCACATAAGCAATTTCCTTTATCATGAGCAAACCTTCTCAAGCAGAGAAACCAAAGGAAACAGAAAAATGAGATAGATAAAAGCACAGGAAAGAAAGCGTCAAAATCACTCAAAGTATCTCCTGTTTTTGGGGTTTTTATGAGTTTCAACATCATTACCGTCATGCCTTGCTAAAAAGCAAAACAGAATACCAGGAACAATGACTCATACCACTTAACTGGACAGACCATCAGATTTGACTATAACCATATGGCCATCACACACATCAGGAGTAGAAATGTACTCACTAGACACCTTACCAACACAATCCTTTTTATTCCAGTGTAACTTGTAGTTAGAGTGACACAGGCATTCATAATCTCCCAGCGTGTTCACACACAGCTGTTGGCAGCCACCGTTGTTGATGCTACATTCATTAATATCTACAGAGGAAAGGTAAAAATAGTTTTTAAAAGTTACTCTTCCCAAAGTTCTGTACTCTAACTCCACTAGGTTAAACATCTACACAAATACTGCTTAGCAGAGTTTGGAAAAGACTTTAGGAATGCTATCTGGATACCCACCTTGAACTAGTTTGTCTTCCTGGAAATCCTTTGATAAAGTTCGAAATAGACCAAATGCTGGTGGAAAGGAGATGCTAATTATGTCCTTAAACCCCATAATTAAACAATATCCAGCCTCAGCATTATGATAACAAATGAACTCTGAGAAAAGGAGGTAAACTCAAATCTGCATTGTACTGTGTTTAGTTAATTAATATTTCTGTTTTGAAATATTAACAGACAACACAGACAGGATTCATACTGATTGATCCTCCAAGGTGCCCCAGTAGATAAAACTACTGTGGAACACTGTTTGACTCTGTGGGCAAACACCACCATTGTGTCACCATTGTCCCTTTTGTCCAGTTATCCAATTCTGGGGCCTCGTCCCGCCCAATAAATGCCAATAGGAGGAGAAACCACTGGCAACACAACATACTGCCCTTGGTGCAAACTTGCATGCTGAATGTATACCATTCACTAGTGCTGTATCCCAGGGGTCAATACCAGGGCCAATACAATTTATCCTCTTGATTAAACCTGGATGATGGGACAAGAGTTCACCCTCAGAAAGTTCACAGATGATACAAAACTGGGAGGAGTGGCTGATACACCAGATGGTTGTGCCACTATTCAGAAGGACGCTGACTAGCTGGAGAAATGGGTCAATAGGAATCTCATGAATTTCATCAATGGGAAATGCAAAGTTCTATGTCCTTGCTGCTCAGATCCACCCCGATGACTGCTTCACTTGTCTCCTGCAGCTTTATGGCAATTATACATAAACCTAGAAAGCTGTCGGCAAGAAATCTCTGCCAAGTCCCATGAAGTCTATGCAACTGAGGGTACCTACTCCTACATACCATCTCAATGGTAATAACAAGTTCTTGTCGCTGCTCTCCCCAAACATTTGCTCCCTGCTCCAGATACCCTCTAATAATTTGTTAGAAAGCACTGTGAAACACATTACAAAACTGATCTGATCTGGGGGCAAAAATATGCTATTAACAGAACTTAGACAGCAAGGGTAGGAATGAGCAGCAGAGGAGTAATGGAGAAAGAAGGAAACACCTTAAACTAGTACTTCTGCCTAAGATGCAACAAAATCAGACCAAATCTCTGGGTTTCATTGACCTTTTGTTAGGATGCCACATACAATGGCAGCCTGTTATCTCCAGTTATTTATTGACATCTTCCATAGAGGTCAGAAGGTGCATACTCAGTATCCCTACCAGCTTTGAGATAGTCTGTGATTGTCAGTCAATGAAGGACTTACTACAGTATGAAGATTAACATCTCTTGCACAGGAATATGATAAGAAAAGGCCAATTAGCAGCCAACAGCAAAATTACAGTTCTTTCCCTCCCTGGTGGCCAAAAGAAATTGAATTAACGCAGAGGAATTAATGAGAACAGACCTCTTTTTTTCAAGTAGAGCAAATGAATAGTGTTATTCCTTATTCAGTCACGTTTCCCTGTTCATCAGGATACAACACAGTGATGTTGTACTCCTGTAATCTCCTTTGCAGACCTTCTAGAGGCAGAAGGTAGAACAGAACAAGCATATAGAGATCCTTGAATTGTTCCAGTCAGTAAGGTCCTGTGGAGTGAGGAAGGTCTAGCCAAGGGTTTATAAAGACCAAATTTAATTCTATTGAGTGTCCCAGTGATTGTAATGTTATTCACATTTGACATACGTCAAGGTTCCGTGAACATCCTCCTCTTTCCTTGAAATGTTCTTGTAGGAAAGACATAAAAGATTTAAGAATATTAATCTTGGCCAGTGTAAATCCGTAGTACTACATCAGCTAAACTCCCATCTCCACCACATGAAGATCTGACATATGCACAAAGGCAACCTGCAGAACCATAATTTTGGAAGTCATTCAGAGCTTCCTGCTCTTAAAGTCTTTTTCCACTGATTTTTCATTGAAGTCAATGACACTTCTGCATGTGAAAATTGTATCAAATTATGGCCTTCATATCCAAGTGCAAAACCTATCAGTTTGTCCTAATAGTTAGAGGTGTTTTCTGGATGCATGACATGAAGGTAAAATCATTTGAGCAAATAGAGAAATAAAGAGGATTAGCTTCTACTTTTTCTGTATCTCATTATCAGGGCAAGGAGGAAAATTTACTCCATAGGCCTCCTGCATACACCTCAGCTGGCATCTTGCACAGACAATAACTAGACCTGTGGCAACAGCCCTCCATCAGCACAGCCTGTAGTGCTTTCCATAACTCACCTCCACAATGTGTGAAGCCATAGAGGGCGTATCCTTTGTTGCAAGTACACTCAAAGGTGCCGGGATGATTGATGCACGTGTGGTCGCACGTCCGCTCGAAGGAGCATTCGTCAATGTCTGCAAGTTTTAAAGGGATGCATCAGTACCTTTCAGGCTGACAAGGGAGCCCTGATGAGCTAACAAACTTGGACACAGAGATGTGCAGATTTATGTAAACTAAGCAAATTCTTTTAAAGCAAATAATGTAACATAACGAAATGACAAATTTTAAAAGAGCACTTAGTGTGCCAAACAAGCTTTTTCTGGCAAGCACAAAAACTGCTGTTACATTTTTTAAATTATGTTTAAAACAAATTATTTCTCTTCTACAGGAGAAGAAAACTGCTGACAAAACTCTTATTTCATTAAGAAAAGTCTACACAGAAAAAAAAAGTTTACAAAATAAAGTATTGCCTTTGTTTTGTCTCCCTAAATGAAAGCAAAGGCCACATTTTTAACTCTATATGAACATACCGTGCCTGACTTAAGCGTGCTGAAAATCACCATGTTCTCCAAGAATGAACATTTATTATACCATCAAAAGTACCTAAAATTTCTATGCTAATATATTATGCATGCCATGTAAGAAGGCTGCAAGATACAAAAACTTTCACATCAACTTCACTGACACAGTTCATCAATCTTGTTTCTTGAGCTTTCACATGCTTCAAGATATCACTTCTGAAACTTCCTTTCTAGGGAAAGTTACAGAAGTGACAGGGACAAAAGGGACATGCAAGTCGTTAAAATAAATTCATAAACAAATTTGATTAAAAAACTGCAACACAAAATACCTTGAAAATATAACATTTATGTAGCAAGTTTGTTCCACATAAATACACTAAAAACCCGGGTACAAATTATTTTCTGATGGTCAGGTCAGCTTTCTGAAATTCATCATTAATGTCAGCTAGTTGTCTAGAAAATGGCATCATTTACCATTTGGCTGACTGACATCACATTCTTCCATACTGTAGCTTTTCCACAACCACAGACCATTTTGATCTTTACATTTTTATCCATTTAAGCAGCTTAAACAGGATTGTTAACTCTATCTGTACAAACCATTCTACAGCAAAACAAATACACTTTGGAAGGCCCACTGGAGAAATCCATGTTATCCTCAGAATCAAATGCTCTATGGTGTTTTAGAGAATAGTGATTCCAGTCTGTGTCCAGCCCTATAATTTCATTGATCACATTATATCTTTTTCCTTTAATAATGGACTCATGGCTACTAAATGTCCTATTAAGAAAAAATCATTTCACTGCAATGGTGAATCAGTCAGTGAGATGGACAGGGAGACATTGTCTAATTTTTCCTGTAAGTTATTTTAAGATTATTAAGGCGAGAGGAAGTATTAATGTCATAGAGAGCTTTTTAATATGATGCTGTCTCTGTTGCTTCCTGATAATAGCTCACAGTGACAGTAAACATATCTCCTACAATAGTATGAAGCCAACTGTATTAGCTCAACAGCTGTTTCAGAAGAAAAAAAATCCCAAACTGAGGAATGGAAATTATTCTGGAGTCCATTATCACCTCATCATTGTAGTAGATGTCCAAGCCACGCTGATATGTCCTACTTTTGTTCTACTATTGTCTCTCCAGTGCACATACCTTGACAAGACTTCTCGTCTGTTAATAATTTAAATCCTTTTCTGCAGCTGCAATCAAAACTGCCAACAGTGTTTTTACAGAAATGATCACAGCCTCCATTATTGGACTGGCATTCATCAATATCTGTAACAAAAAAAGCACTTCAACAAATAAACATAGTGCACTCAACATACTTCCACTGCCAGACCAAGGAAACAGTCACATTCAACTGGTTAGAGAAGCCCAGCAAGAAAATCTAATAAGACTACCACAAAAGGAAGATCAGATCCAGCTCTTAAGAATTATCCAGCCCATTCAGCCCCAGGACAGTGTTACTTGTTCTCATTTAACATATTGCTGTCAGTTACATTTGGGTATACATATTCATAAAAAACTACTTCCCTAAGTTCTGTTGGGAAACACTTTGACTCCAATGCTTACTAAAAGGTTTTAGCATTTTAAACATTCTCTCCATTTCCTCTTTGTAAGCCCTGCAGAAATCTCAGACAGAGACTTCCTGGGCTACGCCGTCCTTTTCATGCCAATATTAGAATGAGGCCTTTATCTAATATTAATTGATTTGGGCATGGGGATTTCATTTTTGCTTAGCAGAACACTCCAAACATCTAAATACTGGAAAACGTATTCTAATATACAACCTAACTGTTCCTTTGCTCCTTGCCAGTACTCTCATTAGAGCTGCTTGGACCAGTATATATTTATAAAACACATCCCTGTTTACACATTGATATTTATTTACAAACTGCTCAGCTGACTGCGGGTAAAATATCAGGCTATTGCACTGTATGCCTGTAAGCACCTACCTACCTACCTACCTCTCCCAGTACTGACCTCTCAGTACTGACTCACCTTAGCACAGACCTGCATTACCTCTAATAAACACCACCTGTGAAAAATGAGGCCACCTTGACATGAGAGGTGGAAGTGGTGAGGGGGAGGGCAGAGCAGAAGAGATTCTCTGCACATGATACACCTGATGTGATGGAAACCACACCTCTATCCCAGCTGCATCTTTTCTTTGGTCAGATTACACATACTGGCTTTCCTCTGGACACTGGACTACCTTCCTTTGGAGATTAATACCCTACAGCAAGGTGTTGGTACAACATGTCCATGATCTTAAAACTCACCTTTACATGTCTTGCCATCAAACTGCAGTGTGAATCCAACAGGACAGCTGCAGTGGACTCCAGTGGATGTATCCTTACACGTACGATCACAGCCACCATTATTTACTGCACACGTTTCTGGCCAACAAGATAAAGCTGAGGTTTGCTCAAGGATATTATAATGGTAACAGGAAACATCATGTGATACAAGGCACAGTTCCAAGCACGCTGCTATTCAAACACATTCAGCCTAGTATACATGAGCAACCACTAAATATATGTGTTGGCAAAATCCCTGACTCAGCCATCTCCAAGGGTTTTTTGTGGAGACTCTACAACCTAAGATACTGTCCTCTGGGTATTCTTGTCCTTAAACACAAATCCCAGCTCCTTGATGATGTTACTGTCAGTCTGCCTCCTTATGCCCCCACTCACTCCTGGCAGATCCTCTGACACTTCCAACCAATGCTCACACACTTGGTTACACATGACACTATTAAACCAGTTTTCTTAAATCCCTCCCAACACACCTCGCCATCCTACCTGTGCTCCCAGTCATGGTGGATTACACCCACACTGAGGGTCTCTTCAGTCTGGTAAACCAAGTGCCATTTTGCCATTTCAATCAAAGTTTGTTCCGCTCACTTCCCCCCATGTCTAAATCTCACCAAACCTTTCTAGTGAAGACCCCTAAAACACCTAGGAATAACTCACTCTTCAGCATCCACCCTCATGTAACCAAACAACCTTTTCACTGGCTGGACAAATACAATTTTATATAGCACATATTGATTGAGAGAGCTGCAAAGAACAGCTTTTATGTCTGCTTTTTGAAATTCTCTGTATCCTAGTTTTCTGCAGCATCAAGCATATGCTACTCATTCTCAAGTTTTGATAACTCACTGCTTTATTCTCTCACAGTCTCTCATCTCATATTCAGTATTGGGAGGCTGTGTCCAACCTCCAAGAGAAGACAGAGTGCATCTTCTTTCTGCAGAATTTGGTTTTTGGGTTTTTTTTTGAAAATAAGGCTATTTATTTAGCTGTCTCAACATGGATTCAGGAGCTCAGAGCTAGCCCTACACTTTTGGTATTTTCTTTCTCAGCTTTCATGCTCCATGCCACTTCTGTAGTAAAAGTCAGTAAACACAGTAAACCTGCCTGACTACACAAAGAAAAGGCTTTTTAGAAGTGGACGTCCACTCACCCAGCTGCCCTGAGACCACAGTGATTGTTTCTCATGCCAGTGCCTTCCCTGCAGTGACAGATCCCTAGAGACTGGCACTCTGGGCCAGGTGGGAACACCTCTAGGAATAATAACATGGCCTTGCACCCTAACATGTCCTTATAAGTGCAATCCACCACTGGGCCCAATTCTCTTCCATGCAGAAGCATGCTTTCAGTTGAAGAGAAGCAGATACAATCTGGGCTAAAAAAAGGTTAAAACTGTAACACAGAAGGGACTGTACTGCATTCTCATGGTGAATTAGAAACATGGAACTATACACTACTTCAAGGGGAAGTTCCTGGTACACCCATTGACCATCACAAACAAGGTACATAGGTCTTTTACACATTATGGAATAATATTATCCTTAAGAAGGAGTGAAGCATCAAAGGCAGAAATCAGCCCAGAGCTGATGGTTACACCAAAAAAAACCACCACCCACCAAAAAAAGGAATTAATTTTGTC
>JAOXXN010000065.1:10535317-10548832 GCA_026770055.1 Myrmophylax atrothorax | reverse complement strand
AAAACCACCAAACCAATTATTTGATCCAAAAGGCTTCAACAAACAGCAAAATTATTTTGGATCACCACTTTTACCCATAAGCAACCGTCGCTTCACCCTCTTGTCCACATCAGCTGCTCCTGTGGTGTTCCCCTCAGAAATTTCAGTAGCCTCTTCCCTCTCTGTAAGGAACATGAAAAAAAAACATGAGTAAAGGTGCCCAGACCAGAAACCTCATCTGACTCAATACATACATACATGCAAACAGCTGCATCGCATGCTGAATCATCAGAGGCAGTCAGAACTGACTGGGCAGAAATACAGTCTTTTTAAAAAGAAAGTAATAAGGAAGATCATGAAGATCCTTCAGTCAAAACCATGAGAATACTTTGCTTCTGTGGCTTCCTTACAAGTCTTGTTTGCTTCAGTATTCTTAACAATACAGAAGATGTGCTACAGATGTAGTAAACAGCAACAAGATGAAAGAACTAACTGAACTGCCATGAACTGTTCTGTTAAGAGCACACTGTCATCATCTATCACGGACAATTACAAGGACCAGACAGTTATTTGATTTCAATCAACAGACAACCAACTGTTCCAGAGACTGCAGGAGTTTATAAATCTTAACGACTTTCTTTACTGGATAACTTCATTGCAAAAATTATATGTTAATTGATTTCAGAGTTCCAGTTTTAACAGATGTGCTCCTTGGTTACACTGTGGCTCATGCTATACAAGAAACCAGGTCTAAAATATCCTAGAGGGAAGGAAGTTAGTGACAGGCCTTGTGCTTCAGAGGGACCAGTAGTATTAGGTAGCTACTTATATAGGGAAGCATAAGTTGCCTGGACCCAGCACTAGCAGGTTTCTTAATTTTGAATTCCTTGATGTTTTCTATTATGAAGAGCACTAATCATGATCACACAGCAACACCACACCACCCCAGAGCTGGTCATGAACAGAAAACTACTTCCCTCCACCACTTACTGACCCAGGCAGGTTTTCCCATCTGTGTGCATGATGTACTTGGGGTGACATCCACAAATAGGCCCATTATCAGCATCATCACACGTATGTTGACAGCCCCCATTTCCATGATTACACGTCACTAGAAAGAAAATACACATTACATCTCACAAGTACTTCCAGCATCTTTGAAAGACAGTGTCAAATTCTGTTGCCATTTGATCATCCAATACACCTTCCTAACATGCCCCTTTCCTGAGGAACTCTGCCACACTGAAACACTCTCTTGTGGAGCTGAACTGCCTGTCATTATGAATGGTGGCACAACTCTCAAACTACAGACACTATAGCAATTAATAGACTGGTGTGATAGTGTCCACAAAAGGCATTGATTCTAGTTTAATTCAAATGAACACAATTTAGGCGTGCCATCCCACTTTAGCTATAACATACCAAATCCCACATCACTGCAAACAGAACCCTATTTGTTCACTTTGGGAAACCATAAGCATATGCAGAATGTTGCATACAAATGCAGTTCCTCTGATTCTTGGACAGTTCAAATCCTGGTCGGCATTCACAGGCAACTCCTCCTTTGGGTGTTTCTCTGCAGATGTGGGCACAGCCATGATCTTTATTCATGCAGTTCATGCCTTCTGTAAAACAGGACAAGTGCGAGAGCATGAGTATCCTCAGCATCCTTCTGTGCGGGCAACAAAGTCAGTTCAATACACAAACACACCACAGCCTGCTACTTCTGTGAAGACTTTACAGTGTCAGGACAAGAAATTTCAGCTTACAGAGGGGAAAGGCAGGAAGTCATCCTGCAAAGTCAAAGGCCCCAAGGTTTCTCCTTCTGCAATCTTTTCTGTGCCCATATTCTTTCACTGCAAGGTCAAAAAGCAACATCTCTAGATTTTTACAGTGCCTGCATTCTCATCTACTGCTCTGACTTTACACCAGTGTTCATAAAACCTCCTCAATTCTTCTATAAAAGTTGTAAGGTGGATGATACCTTGCAAGATCCGAGTCTAAAGTGAAGTTCTTATTTCTCTGATTAAAAGAACCGCCACCAAACACAGGAAATGTTTAGCTGACAGTCACCCAATTTCCATAACTGGCCTACAAAACAGATTCCCAAAGTCATAACCTACCTCAGCAGCAATGAAGGAGGGACCATGCAGACGTGCAGATCGTAGAGATGATGTATGTCAATTCTCTTTTCTGTTAACCATTTTGTTTCTTTTTTTCCTCTGATTTCACTAAATACCACTCAAAATAAACCCACTGGGGATTACCACAGTGTTCTTTATTTCCAGATACCTTCCCACTAGGCAGAATTTAGTGCCAGCACCTGCTTTAACCCAATGAAAGAGCAGTATGACACTACTGACTGGTACTCCTTTTGCTGCACCTCCTAAAAACATCCTGTCATTTTTATCTCTGACACTTACAAGCTGTTTAGCCACAGCACTCAGTGACTGTCAAAGTGTCTTGTCTGGCCTTTGCAAAAAGATACAGTCAATTAAACAGGGAGAAATAGTTCCTAAAATTATTGTAAAATCTTCCTGCAGCTTGCCCCATGGTTCAGTGAAATCAATGCCTTTACCATTGGCAAGATGGTGGTACAGTTTGTGCATATACGACATAAAACCACAGAGCAGCTGGTTGAGTTATCAAGTGGGATTATTAGACCAAATTAAATAGGAAGTTTTTCTTTCAATGGTATACCACAGATTTTTGATGAAGTCCTCCACAGCACTACAAAACTGGGAGAGAAGACAATTGAATGCTTCTCCTCAGGTATACAGACAACACACCTTTGCCATAAAATTCTCTGCCTTCACACATTTGCCTTTAATAAGACAAGTTATACCAAAATGCTCTTTCTTCTCAGTGGCAACATTTCATTTGAACATACTTTGGCTGCAAGGGCTTATCCCACATCCCTTCAGTGAACTTCTACTGAGTTGAGCAGTTGCACGAGAGGCAGAACGAAAAGGGTGACTACACAACTAAAACGGGATGGTGAGAACAATTCCATACCCTATATCTTTTTTAAACTGCCACAGTCCTTTCTGCAGCCTTATTACTAAATGAAACAAACCCACTGCATTGTCAAGCAGAGGTCAGCTCATCACCATTATTCCACTACACTTCAATTAGGTCCTTGCCCCACACTGCTGTTCATGACATCTAAGCACCAGCTACAGTATCCTTTCTCTATTAAGACAGCTTTAAGCAACAAAAGAATGGACATTGCAGAGCCCAGATTATTCTGCTCTACTGGCTTTTTGATTCCTTTCCCACAGTGAGGACTCTCTGGAAGTCCAACAAGACAATGAGACTTCAAATCCTGCAGCACACAGACACAGCCCAAGGAGCCCACATGAAAGCTGTCATCCATTATTGTGTCAGTCAAGGAACAGACAACCCATGAGGCCACAAATCAGCCTCACTAACGCCAGTGTTTTGGGGAAGGTTCTGGTCTTAAGCATGCAACATGATTTGGTCTGTTAGCTCAGAGGCATTAGAGTGCATTAAGAGAATTAGCAGCTTAGTTTCTATTAATGAAGTTATTCTTTTGTCTCTGTTGAGCTACCAAAAGGGAAACTGTTCAAGCAGGTACTTTGGTAAAGTTCACTGACACCAGATAAATGGTTTAAATGCTCCATTTGGGACTGCTTCGTTCTGAGTGAGCAGCATTCAATCACATCTCCACAGAAAGCTAAAACTGCACTTTCCAAACTAGGATATATTTTAATAACAAAGTACCCACTGTGTAACATGGTACTTGACCAAACCCACCAAAATCTAGCTGACCCAAAAGGCACTGTTTCGTAGAAGATACCTACATCCACACATTCTAGCATTTACTGTGAAGCTGCTTCTTGTTTCTAAAGGTGGTGAAAGATTCCTCCCAGACCCATTTTATAAGGCTATAGGAAGACTTCTCCCAGCCCCATTTTATAAGGTTGTATTAAACAGATGTCTGTAAAACCATAAATGCTGTGTGACTACAAACTCCTTCATGGACACAAAGTCTCCCAGGTCACATTGTTCCTGAGCTGTTGCAATGGCAGACTGTGACCCAGACCCAAACCCCAAAAAAGTTTTGGTCAAATCTCACGACATACTTCCCAGACACACAATTTCTCTTGCACAAGGCCCTGACCTACTGACACACAAGTCTCTTGGGATGGATGACTCTCGATTGCCACACTCAGCCAAGAGAGCCAAATCCAGTGCCTGCCTGGACAAACAGATCGCAAGCCAGATGAGTCCTTTCTGATGACTGAACCATTTTGAAGTTACCCAGCAAACTATCTGAGCACTCCCGCCCCTGGCAAAACGCTGGCAGGACAGGCCAGCACAGTATTTCCCTACCAGGTCACATCACATTAATCTCTTACATGCACGATCTGTGTTTAAATCTTTCCTTTATTTTTTTTTTTTTTTCACAGAAGATATAGGGGCAACATTCCCAGTCTGCTAAGAGTATTAAGGCTCCTTTTAGGGCACACTCAGACAGGCACTGAGTAGGAGAGTGGGAGAGGATGGGAGAGGATGCAATTGTTCAAAGTTAGCAGAGATTCTCAGAGGCACCCTCTAAAACCCAAATGTTGAGGAGCCTTGGCACAGCCAGCAGAACAGGACATCCCTGGGATGCTCTAGTCTTTTCTCATGCTTTCTACACCCTTGTGTTAAGGCAACTTTTCCCAAAAAGCTTTCTAGTTATCACTGTTCTCCACATTCAGAAGGACTCCAAGAACAACAGCTGAGATGGTGCCCTGTGTACCAGCATCCAGTCCACACAGTGATTTCGGATGTGTCGGATTGCATCTTGCAGATCCCGTTCACTCCCATTGATTCAGTCCAACAAGCAGATAACTATGACTGTGAGAGGAGACTGCTCACAAGGGAGAGCAGCAAGATTTGCCATCCACTGCAATAGCAACCACAAGATGTACTACATCTCTATCTGTGAAAAAGTCTGTTTTCCTTCAAAATTTTGTATTCTCTAATATGGAGCAAGTTAAACATAGAAATAAGATACATATACATGGGTGTCCTGCCAGCTACTTTAACAGCCTCCCAAGGCTGAGAAATTCATTCTCCCATGTGTGGATGAAGAAGAGCTCACTCAGAGCAGACAGCCAAGGAAAAAAAATAGGATTGTGCACAACTCCCAGGACACTCTCAGTTCCTGTAGTTTAAGCAGAGCCTTGGCAGAACCATCAAGAGCATCCCTGTGCTTCAGACCAACACAGTTATAACAGAAGGAAAAAATCAACTTTAATTAACAAACTCTCCTCTAATAGCGACCTGATTTTGAGTCCCATGTCAAGGCACCCCAAGGAGAGTTACAGATAGACTTTGAAGAGCAGATGATACTCAGGCTCTTCTGTGACACTGCTCCTCAGAAGGAATACAACAGCCTCAAGCCTCTTTTTCCTGTCTCAACTCCAGTTCACTCTTTTTCTGTGTATGTAAAGGCCAATGTTGCAGAACACAAGGAAGGCCTCTCAGGCATTGATGTATGAACAATCTTAACTGGGCTGGGAGATAGGGAAAAAATATTCCTTTATATTACAGATAAGAAGTAAAACTGAATAGATGGTCTGGGCAGCAGGTGCCAAAGGCTGCTCTGATCAATGTTGTGAGGTCTCAAAAGAGAACTAATAAAGTACATACACCAAGTGATGCATGCACAAGGCAGAGAACAGAAGTCCTAGCAAGGAGCAGAGAAGCAGAGAACAAAGTGAGGGGAAAGATAAAGCAGTGAGATTTGGCTTACATCAGACCTGCCCACCCAAGGGGAAAAAAAGTTAAGGAAAAAAAAGAAGTGGGGAATCCCGTCGAGTGCTTTACAGTAATGGAAGAGGGGCAGGAGGGAAACACACAGCATGATTTAAAGAAAACAAATCAACCACTTCTGTATTTTACTAAGAAGACAAAAAAGCATTTCAGGCAAAAGCAGGTTTTTGGGGTTTTTTACAATGAGTTTTGATAAAAATATATTTTATTTAGCAGCTTTTAGGGGAAAAAAAGGCATCTTTTTTTCCCTCTTCATTTTTCTTTTTTTTAAAAAAGGTTAAATTTAGTGGAAATTTTGTATTATGCAAAAAAAGTTAAGAGAAATTAACTGCATCTTCCAAAACAAGAGAAGAGTCTGAATTCCAGAGGTACAATTTAGGGAACAAATATTAATGACAGGGAATGTTGCTGTTGTTAGTTCAGGAGAGTAGAAGGTAGTCAAGTAGCAGCAAGTATGAATAAAGAGTTGGAAGTCTTTCCTCCCTTGGCATCAGACAAGACAAGGGGTTCAAGCAACCAATTTTCATCCTTAGACACATCATCCATCATGCATGCACACAAACACACATTACTGCTCACAAGACAACGTGAGGGGAAGTGCCTTGTTCCACCACTGCAGCCTTCCTGCTTGTCCTCACTCCTGGCTCAGCCCCTGCAGCAGCAAACTGAGCAATGGCCTGAGAAACCATCATATCTCACCCAACCCCCAGGAGACCAAGCCCAGGACCAGGGAAGTCAAGAATATGAATTCTTAAGTCAAACAAAAGATCAATTCACTCTGTCAGATGACTGCCACCTCAGAACACTCATCTGTGGATGGCCATGTATGTCTGCAAATGTTGATCTCTTCACTATGGGGATTTTTAAAGTGAGATTTGTTTATTCATGCTCAGATTCCTCTTATAGTCATGCCAACGATAAGCCATAGATTAAAGAAAGCTTTGCAGCTTTAAATACTTCTTGCTAAGATTTTCCCCATACAATTCAATGGACAACTCCCTGATCTGAGCAACCACTTTAAAGTATTCCCTAAGGGCATCCAAAATAATTTTGTTCAATCTGATGTCTGATTAGATATCCAAGACTCTCTGATCTCTCAAAGGTCGCTTCATAAAGGTTTCACTCAAAACAAAGAACATGATTTGAATACCTTTGGGGCTGACAAACAATAAATCTCTTAGCTGAAACCTAAACACTGCACAGGGAATCTAAAAGGTACCTGAAGGTAATGCAGGTATTGCCCTGTAACTAAGGCAAATGAAAATGGTTGGAATTTGATGTCCTTCCATTTGCTGTCATTCCCTGGATCAGGACACAGCTTAGCTTCAAAACAGAGCATCAAGTACTGGGAGTACAGCCTTTAACAAGCACAACACTGCAGACACACAGGTGGGATTAAAGAGGCAGAAGGGATGTAGAGTCTTCAAAGCCACTTAGAAGATTCTGACACCTTTTTCTTTTTAAAAGCAGTGAGGACTTCAAGACATTTCACAGCTTTGAAAACCTCAACCTAAAAATACTTTTGAAGATGCTTTAGAGACTTTGCAGTCAGCTTCTGTCGGAAGCTCCTGCCTGGTGCCCGGAGGGCAGCAGCCAGTACCTTCGGAGCGGTGGATGCAGGTATGCTGGTTATCACTCAGGAAGAACCCTTCCTTACAGCGACACTCATAGCTCCCCACAGTGTTGACACAAACGTGCTGGCAACCACCGTTGTTGAACATGCACTCGTCGGTATCTGAAAGAGAGAGAAAAAGAGATCAGCTTTGTACTGACATCAATACACTCAGTGTGCACACAGACAGACATTTGGCTCCACGCGTAACCACCCAGGCAGCTGAGACACCCGAGGCTACCCTGTTGTTGTTGTGCTGTCACCCTTGGGAAAGTACATTTTTGCTGCTGCTCTTCCCCTGTTTGCAGTTTGCCCAAGCCATCACAGGGCTCCCAAGAACTGCTGGTCAGCTAACCAGGGTTGCTGGTTACAGCTATGGCAGAGCAGCCCCAGTGGAGCCAGGAACAGGGCTCCTCACTCCCACAGGAACATTCTCTGCCCCTCAGTGCAGCTGGATGGCCTTCCCACCCCACAGCCTCACACATTTACATCTAGGCTGAACAACCGTACGTCGATCTGTCTTGCTCAGTGGAAGCAATTTCAGCTCCAAACCCTTCCAAGCTATAAAAGGTGTTTTCCCAGGAAGCTGCAATTCTGAAGCAAAGCTACAAGAGAGATACAAATCTCGAAATAAATTTAGATTGAAATGTATCCTCCACTCCTTACTTTCACCCTAGCTAGAACTCAAACACCACATCTGTTCATCAGAACATCATAAGCTCAGTTTGATTTATCATCCTCCTCCCTCAAGTCTAGGTCATCATCACTTATCATCAGGGCTGCTGCTATGTTGCCTCACTGCAGTCAAGGACAAGAGCAGAAGTTCTAGAAACAGCTTTAAAGTTGATTTTGCAATATTCAGAGCTTCAACAACACCAGAGAACACAGAAGGGCTCTGCCTGCAAGATAATGGAGAGAACCAGAGTAGAAAAACTTCAGCTAAACCTTCTGAACAACAGGATCCTCATCCCAATGTCCAGTTCTTTGGAATTTTACCCCTTAGTAAGAACAATGGGGTTTTGTAACCACTATGAACAAGTAATTTTCCTACCCTAATTTTCAGAAATACCAATTTTAACAGGAAGTAGAAATGTTCAGCCCCTTAAAAACAGTACAAAACATTGCTGAGACAAAGCACTGGTCTCATTTGCAAATTCCTATGAAACATCATGTTAGCTCCCTGTTCTGTTCATTGTTCCTGGCTAATAGTACAATGTTTTTAATTTAACGTTGTAGCATTTCTGGCAGAAAACTGCTGTTTTTTAAAAAGAGGCTTTTAGTAAGAAGCACAATATAGTATTACAACAGATTTAATGTCTACTGAAGGCAGTGAGTAAACCAATTGGATGCAAAAGAATGTGACCTGCTGTAGAAATAGAGCAGGCTGACATATCTCCATCACAAAGAAGCTGAGTATTTCAGAGTTCTACAGTGATGTGAATGTGCAAACAATTGTGAATAAACAGCCACCACGAGTCTTTAGTGCTACAGATTTGAACTCCAGCAGATGTTTCTGTCTTACAGACCTTGGAAAGCTTTCAAAAAAATCATCTCTTTCCAACAAGTAATTGTCTATTTGGCTTAAACCCAGGCACACAGCAGAGATCTTCAAAAATAAGGGTGAGAGAAGGGCAACCCTGGCGTGAACACAGTAAATAAACAGATTAAGAGAAGATGTGATCCAATTTGCTGTATGCCAAAATATTTATTTAACATTTACATCACATCACAAAATTGGCATGTCAGTGGTAAAAGCTTCACTGTATGTCAGTGACATTTTATTTTATTTTATTTTAGAAGTCTGCCATGCCATACTGAGCAGCTTCCCAGCTACACAGCAGGTGGTAGATTTTGGTCTAAGCTATGCCTCAGTCTCACTGATCACAAACAACTCAGCTCAAGTATGCCCTAGGGGGGCTTCTAGGTACAAAATATACATATACCTTTTGGTGGCATTGCAAGAGGCAATGTGTTTATTCACATCCAGCCCTTCATGGTAACCTCAACTGAACTCCACCGCGCGTTTACACAAATGCAAAAAAAATATGGATTTCCTACTATTTTAAAATTATCAGCAGATACTTTGCTCCCTACCACTTAATTTATTTAAATATTTGGAATCTAGTGACTTCGTTATCTCCTCCGCTTACACTGTTACAAGGTTAATCTGTGGGCATGCAACAGAAGGTAAAACCCAACACAGTCCCACTGAACACTCCAGAGCTTTTCTGATTTGTCCCAGCAGAAGATACAGCCCAGGGACAGTCTCACCTGGTATGCCATACTCTGGTGGGAAATACCCCAGCCAAGCTAACTACAATATTAAAATGATGCTGAGAGAGCAAGTTTCCTTCTGACTGACATGGGCACAGAAGCGTGTCCAGGCACATCCACATGGAGTGCAGCAGTAGGGAAAAACTGAACCACCTCTGAAAACGTAAATGGGACAGGTAGCACAGGGCAGACCACACAGGGTACCCAGCCTGGGTCCTGGAAGCAGGGCAGCCTCATCAACAGGAGGCTCTGTCCCAGGGAAGTAACACCAGCAGCACACCACACTGCCAGAAGGCTGGCAGCTCACACCTTTCTGTACTTCTGTACACTGCTGCACCCTGTGCCACAGGATATCACCACAGCAAAGCCACAAGGTCTTGTTACCCATTTTTAAAGGTTTTCACTTGTTGGCACACAAAAAAAGAAACTATTGAGGTCTCAAAGAAAGAAAAGAAAAAGACGGGCAGAGACAGTGTGTGCATGCAGGGTCAAGAGAGTGTTGCCAGGATTGAAAACTCTTCCAGAGTTGTGTACTTTGCTTCACACTAACCACCAAGGGAAACTCCAAGCATTTGGCTTTAGTCCCTGCGTGTTTCCATGGCCTCCACCATATACAGCTACTGCACACTCCAAATCATCAGGAAGTATTCAGACATAGTAAGAGTGAGAAGCCCTCGCATTACATGCATATGACAGAGAAGATTTCTAAGCCTGGAAACCCACTTGACAACTGATCCTGAACTAACTTTGGAACTGAGAGGACAATGATAGCACATGTTCTTTTATATAAACTCATTTAGCATAATAAAAGATGACACTTCATACACTTAATCACAATAAACTTAACAGAAATGGAGCATAGTTATGCTCATCTACAGAGAGGGAAAGAGCCACACTGAGATGGTACAGCAGTACCTGGAAATCCTTTGTCCTATATGCAACATTCTTGTCTAGCTGAACTGATCAAGCCCAACAGGTAGCCATGTTTCCCTTGGATGCAGTCAAATGGTTGTGTCAGCATCACCACTCACACTGCTCCTGAATACACTTCTTACCCAGGCAGTTGTGGCCATCATGAGCCAACATAAAGCCATCATAGCAAGTACAGCGGTAATTTCCTGGAATGTTGAAACACTCATGGACACAGCCTCCATTGAAGTCGTTATCACATTCATCAATGTCTAAGGAGTAAAGCAGAAGTCAATATGATGGATGTTTGCTTGAGCGTTATAGACAGAGATGCGACTGCATAAATGTAAGCAGCAACTGCTGTCCAATATCATCATTGTCTTGCAAATAGCCTAGGTTTAACACATTACTTGCTGAATGTTTCTAAAGACTGACAATATACCCTGAGACTCCCTTGCAGCTTAACCTCATAGTTTTTAAGGCTGTTGGTTAAAAAACAAACTGATTATCAGGCTGAGTGAAATGACTAGGTGAAAATCCATGCAAACTGTCTGCCTCTGATTTTGTAAACAAGAAGTAAATCAGGTGAAGAAACAATGACTATTTCGATTTAAAATCATCCCACATATTCTAAACCATTCTTTTTAATGGCTCTATCTTCTTAGAAATGCTCTATCTTCTTAGAAATTCTCTATGCTGACACAGGCAAAACACAGTGCTCCAGTCACTTTACCTTCGCATTTCTTCCCTTCACCAGCATAACCCACTTTGCACATGCACTTGTACAGCTTCGGGGTGTTTTGACAAATGGCATCTGGGTGGCAGTCGTCAAGCCCCAGGGCACACTCATCCACATCTGTGAAAAGATAGCAGATTCAGAAGGGGTGTCAGCAGGAGAACAGGGCATGTCTCCAGTACACATCACTGACGGGATGACAAGGCTGAGCACCTCTTTGTGGCGCACACATGCATGTCGTGTGTATTTGTGAGACAGGACAGAAACATGCAGAGACTGTATCTGCACTTAAATTTGTATAATGTTCTACCTGCATACAGATGTACTCGTGTGCAATTCAGATAAGCTCCTGTTAAGCTCTTCTACCCATTGATAAATGCATCCAAAACAATTTATTATGGGCTAGATGCTCCATGAAATTCAGCTGACAGTTTTACAGACATTCATTAGAGATTGTTAATCTTTCTGATTGACAAAAAACAGCTATTGAAAGAATTTTTGATCACATCCATGCATCACCTGCAGGAAGCCAAATGACTTCTAGACTAACAGGGGAGTTGACAGAAATGTACTTTCAAAGTCACCACCACCATGTTAAAAGACTGACTTAACATTAAACAGATGTACAATTTGAAAACAATTTTTTTAAATACAAGAATAGTATCTGGCAATTAGCATTGCCAAATTACCTGGCCAGCCTTCACAAAGCACAGCATATTGAAGGAAAATATCCAGGTGGAGACTTCAGAGCAGAGAAAATGAAAAGAAAGGGAAACACCAATAGGAAGAAGTCCTGGAGATAAAGAAGTATAGACAGAGGAAAAGGAAGAAAAGTTACAGGCAGCAGAAGACATCAGCAGAAGTATTTCATACACCAGAAGAGAACTGAAACATGGAAACAGGAAGATTTCCAGCAACGGGCTAAAAGGAAGAATTGTTGAAGCAACACCCCACACAGGTATAAAAATTGTCTCCTAAAACAAGTAGTGCATGAGTATCAGCAGAAAGTGACTACTTCAATAGTCAGCTACTTTTTATAGTGGGGATCACTGTCTAAAGGGGAATTTCAGCCAGCACTTCTCCCATTTACAATTATAGCATTCATCCTGCCTTTTTTTTTTTCCTTTCCCCCAGTCACAAAATATGCCTGTAGGTACTGCAGCAGCTGCCAACTGTAGAAAGTGCTCACTTGGTTTTAACTCCTAATGGGGTTCGGCAACGGGAAACAAGGCAAAGAGCCAGTGCTAGAGCAGCAGTGCTTCCTGGCTCTCAGGTGCACACAGTAGCAGCGACTGTGTCCCCAGATAGTGCCACCAGAACGCAAGGAGAAGGTGGAAAACAGTGGGAAACAGCTGGAAGAGAAGCAGATGCCACTTCCTCTCAAAGCAGAAAAGTCAAGCCATTAAAAAATAAGGGAGGCCGTGGACTGAGGGAGCAAATTACGCAAGGAGGGGTGCAGAGAGTGGCTGAGGAGCCTCCGGCTAGTGCGGTTCAGATAGGTGGGGCAGAAGGAAAGGATGGGCAGGGAAGGATAGACAGCGGGCAGGAAGGAGCATCACCCGCACACCCCCGGCACTGAATAGCTGTCCCCTTCCCAGCCCGAGCCACCGGGCCACACCTGCCCTGGCAAGAGGGGGCCCAGAAAGCACCCAGCACAGGGCGCTTCCCCCAAAGCCATGACAGAGAGACATCAAGTACAGCTCGTGCCAGCGGCGAGACGTTTTACATTAATCCTCTGTGGTCCGCAGCGTGAGGGAAAGAACTGCAGGGAGAAGCACCAGCACTAATGCATGCAGAGGCATGGAAAAGAGGGCTAGGGAAAGTCCGTAGGCACAGGGAGTGAGATTTCCCCTTGCAGTGACAGTGTCCTGAGCCGAACAGAGACCCTTGCAGGAACGAGACTGAGGCAAACATCGCAGCCTTCAACTTGGCAGGAGCCGGCGGAGGCTGCGGGAGAACTGCTGGGCTTGTTCCTCGGGGACAGAAGGCAGCTTCTCCCGCGCCACACTCGGCTTACACGCCGTTCCCTGGGCCGAGGTGCCTTGTCCTGGAGCTCACCCTGTCCCGGAGGACAGGGAACTGCCGGGAAATCAGTATTCGCACCCACAGCGCCCTGAGAGCTGCGACCCCCCCCGGCTCCGGCCGAGGTCCCGCCGCTCCCCTTCCCTTCCCTTCGCCCCCGGTCCCCCCCCGCCCCGGGTACTGCGCCCGGCAGCGC
>JAOXXN010000065.1:10498808-10532806 GCA_026770055.1 Myrmophylax atrothorax | reverse complement strand
TGCCCTGCGCTGCCCCCGGGCGAGATGAGCGCATCCCCGGCACGCGAACCGCCCCATCCATCTATCCGTCCGTCCATCCCTCCGTCCGTCCCCCAGGAAAACCACCCCCCTACCCGAGCCGCAGCGGCGCTCGCACACCTGCACAGCGCCCCAAACACAGGTGTCCCGCGGGGCCGGTGCCTCCAGAAGGAACAGGGATACTGCACGCGCGGGTTGCGGTGCCAGCGGCAGCTCTGCCCGACCCGGGCTCCGCTCGGCCGCGGCGCGGGGAACCAGCTCCTGCCGCGGAGACGAGCCTGTGCAGGGACCCTGTGTGCCGGCACCCTGTCACAACCCAAACACACACAGCTCGCTCCAGCCTCACTTGTGTTTCTTCAAAAATACAGCATTACGATTTTTACCACGTAATTACACCCCACTGCAGAGCATGAATTCCCGCCTGAAGGCCAAACCAGAGCCCACACCTCCCACCTCCATTCCCAGCCAGGGATTTCTCACATCTATCCCTCCTTTGGCAGGTAGAAGTGGCTCATACATTATTCACCGAAACTACAATTTCCTAAATAATGTCTGACCTTTCAGGGTGCAAGTGAAAGCAGGCAGTATTCTTTTCCAGCCCTCCCTCCCAACCCCATCTCACTGCCCTTCCTCTTTTGTTTTCTTCTGTGAGAAATACCGAGCCATTTCTAGTTGCAAGGGTGGTTTATACACATTAGTAAATCTTCAGAATGAAACTTTCCCTCAGTCTTTGTCTTTGTTTCCTTAATGGTAGCTATAAATTACCACTCTCCATTCTCAGTGGAGCATCAGGCTTCATTGCTTTTGAAATGATCAAAGTTATTCTCTTTTTAAATCCAACGAGAAACAACTCATTGTGTTCTTCCTGGATGGTTTCAGTCTTAGTCAATCTCATCTATAAATACATAAAGCTGCTCATTGAACACTCCAAGGATTCTCCAGCCCCACACCATACCCCAAGCCTCCCTTTACCAACAAAAAAGTAATAAATGAGCGAAGGCTTTCTTGACAGTTTCCATGATCTCATGAATAAACAATCACACAGGGGGAATTTGCACATCCACACACCTCTCAACCGGGGATATCAGTCAAGGTGTCTCTACAAACAACTCTCCCAAGTGCACAGAGATTTTCCATCCAGGTATGTGACTTCAAGCCACTTTACAGAAAAGTTGGTAACACATTTCAGGCACTTTCCAGTCAAGTTTCCTCAATGAACTTGACCAGTATTAATCAAAATTTTTCACAAGATTTGACAAAAGACACAAAATAGGAACACATGTGAAGACTGTAGCAAAAAAAACCAGTAAGAGACATTGAGTCATATATCCAAAATAACTAAAGCTTTCTGAGACATAGTAAAAGCAAAGCATCTTTCTTACTTCTGTAAACTAAAACATTAAGTGAAACATAAATATTTGGGAATGCCTGAGTTAGATCAAAAGATCTCAATGCAACTTGAAAAATAAACAGAATATCAAATTTATCTTAGCTAATGAAACCATTTCTTATACATAAATCTCTAAGTGTTTTGTGAGGGATCCTGGCTATTATTTCTCATATAAGACTCATTTGTTTATGATGAAGAATTGCCATTAAAATATCTCTCTCTTAAAGATACAAACCAGACAAGCTCAGAGCTCAACTCAGATGTCTTTGTGTAGCCTTTTAAAATATTTCTGTTCAACTGCAGAGTCACAGTGACAGATGACTGCTCTGGGTACTAACATCTTTACTGGGACAGAGTAGCTAGAAAAATTTCTAAGACTCAACTTCAGCACTAAGTATGAGAAAAGGAAAATAAACATACCAGGGCAGTTCAACAGGAAGAGACCCCAAATAGCACTGTTTGGGGCTTTTCCCAGCAATTTAAGATAAATTAAAAATCACAAAGTTTCAGGGAGGAAAATAGCTACTGCTAAACATCTGTAAGAATTGTATGCAAATAGGGTATTTTCATATATTCTGCATAATGATCCTAAAACCAACAGCAGTGCTTTAGCTCATCTGGATACTACACAGCATCTTAGTCTCAAACAAAATCTTCTGTGTTGTGTGGGCCACAGTTCCATTCAGTTCTGTTCCACAGTTGCTTTGGGGGGGACAGGTTTGGCTCGTTGATGTTTGGAGAAAGGCTGCATATCAGGAAACCTGTCTGCTCTTTCCAACTGCACCACTGTGTCATCACCTTACAATATTGCAAAGGCATCTAGATGGCCATTTCATTTGCACTTCAGTGAGAAGTAGCTGCTCAGCCCAGCAGACTTACACTGCCTCATACTGACCCAAAATTTAGCATGACTGAGTGAGCTTAATGAGTGCTTGTGACAGAAGATGAAAACAGCAGCCATGGGCCAGGGGAAGGTGCCAGAACAAGAAAAGGAACAGGGCAGACAAGTGAGGAAATAACTTTCAAATATTTAATTATTCCAAAGCTTTTTCACACACATAATGTCTCAGAGCTGTAACTTCAAGTCTTACTCATCTCCAGATGTATACTGGGTTTTGAATAACTGTTTTCCTTTAAGTGAATCGCTTAAACTTTCAGACTTCCCAACTTCGTATCCAAGGGTTTATCAAGCTACCAAACAGGTTTTTCAATTCTATGTAAAACAATACATCTTCAGTTATGAGCATTCAATTTTGCAATTTAACAGTTGCCTTCCTTCTAAGTAGGACCTGCAAAGGGCTTATCTCAGACAGAGAAGAAATTTGGAGTTTCTCTGGTCATAAGGAGTCTAAAAAACCCTCTCACATAATAGATACTCTTTGTCTAACTTCCCCGGAACAGACATCAGATCCACCACTGATATTTTAAATGTTGTAAGATTTGCATCTTAAAATGCCACTGTCAATGTAATGTACAGTTCCTGTTTATTGCAGAACTGAACACAGTCTGTTCTATTAAAGAATCTGCATTTTTGAGTTACTAGGGGGGGAAAGGAGACATTTCACTATGTGAAATAACTTTTAGATCTTTGGATTTCTTTGTGAGAACTTTCCAAGTCATCACTGCAACAAATGTTAACATTTCTGGACTAGTGCCTGGATCAGTTAGTCAACAGACAATCATTGCCTGTGCCCCCAGCAGTTGCACAATGCACTTCGCCCACTGTTCTTTTTGCTCCTTTCCCTTCGAGGAAGTCTGAAATATTTGACACTACCTGTGATGAAGGGAATGTGCTTCCAAAGCTGCACTTACCTCACAGCTCCATCCAGGCCTCCCCACAGCTATCCCTGTAGTGTCCTGCAGAGGAATTAGGAGCAGCAGGTCTCAAAAGCCCAGGGAACTGAGATGGCCTCAGCCAGCACGTCTGGCATCTCATACAGGTTCAGTACACCTGGCAGCAGGTGCTGAGTTCATGACTGCACCCCCCAAACTGGCCCAAGGATCACAAGCACCACCTCGCCAGAGCACAGGTCACCCTCTCAGCATCTCCCCAGTGAGCCCACAGGATGACACCATCAGTTGCTGGCAGTGCAAAATCACCATCAGTGCTGGCAGTGCAAAATCACCATCAGTGCTGGCAGTGCAAAATCACCAGCAGCTCAGGGAGACCAGTGTGGTTCCCCCAGGAGAGATACTGACACTTACTTTGCTTTGCTTAAAAAAGCCTCCACCACAGAGCAGGGTGTGCATGAGCAGTGAAGGAACAGAGATACCTCCAAATTAGTAATCAAACTCCTTCCGCTCTGTGTTGTCCTTGATGGTATAAAGCATTCAATGATGACCTCAGGCAGTTTGAAACAGAGTGAATGGCAGGACATACACGTGTGTGTACTCACAGGCACCTTCCAAGATCTGCAATAGTCACTTGACTTCCTGTTCTCCCCCATTCCCTGATTACTGAGTAGGCATCTCTTCCACTGATGTCAGTCTGATCAACAAGAGCAGCTTGGGAACGCTATGCTGGTGCTGGGAGAGGAGGCTGGATTGAGTTGAACAGATCACACACAAAACTGTACAAAAAAGGCCTCCTGAAATGAGACACTAAAATGTGACATACATACCTGCAGTCAGGCAAAGAAGAAAAGACGATTAGCCAAATTATAAGAGGCTTTTGAAAATAGCACATTAATGCTATTTTTTCATGTTAGAAGACAAATTTTATTGCAATTCAGCAAATGAGCTACACCTGTAAAACTGCTTTGTATATCCAATTCACATTTAATGTCCAATGGATTGAAATGTCACAAGAAAAATAAAAAAGGAAAGCAGTACCTGGTTTTGTCATAATGTAAACTTCAACACGGCCCTTAAAAAAACCAAGCCAGTGATTTCCCCATGTAGTAAAATATATAATTTTATAAGGTATTGATGATTCATCTTAGTTTAACAGCCAATCTCTAGGTATAAAATAAGGAGCTACAAAGATGTGAAGAACGTGTACAGTATCTTCAAGTATTTTCAAGTATCCTATAGTATCTTGCACTACAGACAAAGATCATTTGACAATATACAGAAAAAGTTAACTCTGAATAGTTTCACTGCAGAAATCTTAACATATTCATGAATTCAAAACACATAAAAAATATGGATCATCCAGCTAAGTAGGTCCCATTTAAACAATTTGAAAAATACTCTTCATAATGGAAAAATTTGTGGAATAGTCTTCCATTCATGAATATGCTTCCAGCTGCAGAATGCCAGATGGTTACATTTATGGCAGGTAAAGGCTTTTTTTTGTATAAACTTATCATCAGAGTATTTAATTACATTTAAATCAAGTTTTATTAATTTCCACTTTCTTTTTTTGTATGAAGTATCATTGTATGACTTTTGATAGCATTAATCAAAGAAGCATAAATAATTTATAGGCTTTTTTTTCCCCCTCAAATCAGGTGTCAGCCTGTAAACATGTTTGGCCAATGTAGCACTAAATATTTACTGCATTATGAACTGCTTATTTTTTTATCACTGTATTTCTCTCTACAGAATGCATGTGTGCTGTTAAAAAAAAAAACAAATAAAAAACAAAAACCAACAACTTGCCCTTAAGTGTCACCAAAAAATTCCCCCCCAAACAACAGAACAGCATAGCCATATTAACCTGTCCCCACCAAACCTGCCCCCTTATTTTAGAAACAGGGAAAAAAGTTACAACTTCATTATTCTGAAAAAAGGGAGACGGATTTTACAAGGGTCTAGTTAAAAAGGTGCTGACTACACCATTTGTTCTTACACAGTCATCTCGTTCAGCAGAATGGCACGGAAAGAGCAAATGCTGGATCCTAACCTTATTCTGTGGGACTCATGCTAGCAATATCCATGAAAGCAGTATGTTGGTTTGTGGCAAACACTGAAGAGTGGCAGGGATTATGGCTGCTACTACAGACTGGACTGTTCTCAGACATACCAGACAATCTCTTCCCAAAAACCTATCACAGGCTACCACACAGCTACATTTAATATCTCAGCCTTCCTTGGTTGCTTATGGTTCTAAAAAAAACAGCTTTTATTTTTCTGCTGCACTTCAGAACCTCCTACTGGTCCTTTAGTGGAGAAAATTATTCCAGACTTGGAAGTCTATAGCAAAAAGTGCTTTGAATCCTAACAGGATTAAGCATAGGCCCCATGTGAGAGGAAGAGGAGGGGTCTATACCAAAGTGGCTTTTCCTGCGAAAATAAAGTAATGGAGGAGCTGGGATGATGACTTCTGTGACTTCCTTTTGCACCTGGACTGCCAGCACACAGGGTGTTGTCACTGATGGACAGCACCATCCTCATGAGCCAGCCAAGGAACCCATCTCTTGGGAATCACCAAACCCCAGGCTCTGTCCATCCACACCAAAACAGCCATTTAACCAGTCATATCATCTCACACCAGAGGAACTTGTGTGAAGAAGAACAAAAAAAACAAAAACAAAAACCTTAATTCAGAGTGATTACCTCATGCAAGATAAAATTAATCCATACATAATACTCCAAGACAAAAGGCTTTAACAGAATCAACTGATCTATCAAGGTCAAAATATGGAACCCTCCTTTCTTATGTAGACATATTCCCTGTAAAATATACAGGCTTTAGAGTAGCTGAAAGAACTGCAAAGTTATTGTTTTGCTATTATTAATGCATCACAAGCAATTTTGTGCAAGCGTATAAAGGTTATCCCAACATAGTAAGTTCAATACATCAAATTCTTAGAATGAACTACAACTGTTTTATTTTTGCCCTTCTAAAGCTGAAAAAAACCCCACAAACAAACAAAAAAACCAAACCACATCTGCACACACAAAACACTTCTGTGAAACGCTACTGTAAGCTCCACACTGTGAAAGAATTCACATCCACCCCACGTGAGGAGTGGCACTGCCCTCACATCTTCCTGATGCTACTGTGAAATCAAAGAAGAATCTTGCTCTGATAAGTAGTGACAAAGGAACTTCTCCGTTTAATAATGAAATAAATAGGACAAAAATAAAAATAGTCAAAAATTTAATACATGTGCTATACTCATAAATTATGGAAATAAAACTATCACAAGATGTGACTAAGCTGCAGGTAAAGAAAAAGTGCTACAACATTGTATGAACCAAAAAACTTGGGACTCTGCTTCTCAAAAGAGAGACAATACTGAAATAAGTTTATACAGTGGAGACCTCTTAAATACACAGCCTTGAACATCTGTACAGTAAATTGTGATGCTGATAAATCAGCCTGTTCTTAAATCACATACTCATTTCAAAGAGATTTTTATCAGAGGGTTCACATGAGCAGAGATGCCTTTAGGCATTTGCCAAGTTCCAGATCTCCAATAAATTAAGCTTTCAAAATGTTTGTGTTTTATAGTAGAAATGGACTAAAGCTTTCTCTGCTAAAAACAAAAGAACCCAAATGAAGCAGACTGTGACAACAGGATCTAAGACATATGCATTCAAAAGGAAAAAAAAAGCCTTAATACTCACTGTCTTTTCAGAAAGATTAAGGAATCCTTGTACTTTTTAGTAAGGTATACTGTTATTACTTTGGAGGGGTGGAATTAACATCTTTATTTAGTCATCTGGCATTTGGGGAACTCATATCCCTCTTTATTAGAAGCTAAGGGAATTACCAGCAGCAACCATAAATCAGCCTCTTCAAGTTTGGTGTAAGTGGAAACCTTTTTGTGTTACGAACAATTATTCCAAGTTTTTCATTTAAGTGGGCTACACTGTAAATTCTTAATTGCAATATAATATAACCAGTTGTATCATAGAAGATTTTTTTTTAAGACAAACTTACAAAACACAATGATAGGTTAAATAAATAAAAAACATCAGTTAAAAAACAGACTTAATTTCTTCTTCTGTGCAATTACGTACCAATATGAAAAATATTACTTTGATCTCTGGACATTTCATGGTTCAATCTTCTGGATTTCACTAAAAATAATACTGACAACAAAAATAAAGGAAAAAATAAATGTTGATAAATCAGTGCTTTGGAGCTATTAAAAAAAAGCACACATCAGATCTGTAGTTCTCTTGCAGCAGAACATGACCCAATACGTTAAAAATCAAACACTGGTAATCATGTTAATATATAAAATATTAGTTTAAAAACTATAGAATGACCTTCTCAGCAGAAATGGAGTGTATACATTGGGGTCTACAACATACAGCATATCTGAAGGCAAGTTCACAGAATGCTGAAAGGTTCACTGCACATTTTCTATGGCAAGGAAATACTGCAGCTTTAAAATAAGCTGCACAATACTCATCTCTATCTCTTTCACATGAAAGTGTGTAAAAAGCAAATCAGCAAATAAACTCTAAAATAGATTTATACCAAAATCCTCTTTTTTACATTGAGTTTACAGCTTCTATCCATTTGCCTGTACTATTTTTGGAGTTTCCTTCAAGAAAAGTCAAAGTTGCATTTTTGGGCCATGAACAAGTTCACGATACAATGTACTGGCAAGACAGAACTTTTGCATACTAATGAGATCCACTCCTTGTTGCTTTTTTTGTTTTTGTAAAGACAGTTTTTCCTGTGGGACAAGGGGTCAAATGTCGATTCCTTTGACGAGAGATGCCTCCAGCGTGATGTTGAACTCCTGTAAGGTCTGCAGCACTCGAATCAAAGAATTCACCAGTGTATGATCCTTGATCAGTGCTATCTCTTCATACATCTGTGCTGTGATCGGGCAGTCTGCCAGCAGGGCGATCCAGTGATGCAAAAGGTGGTCTCTGACAAGGTGGATATTTGCAGTTTGGAAATAAAAACAAAGCCAAGTTAATTTTGCATCTGCACAGACATGATTTTTATTCTTTGCCTTTGAAGTAGACCTACAATCCTTTCCATTTATTTTTATAAGACAGGGAAGAGGAAGTAATTGTCTGTGGAACTTGTTTAAGTAGGGAACATCCATGACAGACACATTTCTAGATTTTCCACTCACATCAAGATGGGGTTCCCAAGAGCCTCAGAAGTCCCAAACAGGCCCAAAGTCAATAGTCTGTTCCAGTGCCTCTGTGTCAAGAGGTTTCTAGATGGCCCCAGCTTCTCTCCTACCAATCCCCTACAATGAGCAGGAGGAAGGTGGGGAATTCACCCAACCATTAGCTGGAAAGGTCTCCCTCATGGGCAGTGTTCTGATTCCATCTTCCAACCTTGCTAGCTGTACCTGAGAGGAAGACTATTCACACCAGCCTACTACCTTTCTCTCTTGATCCAGCTGCTTAAGCTTCTTGGGATATGCAGTTTTCTGTCTCAGATTTCCCACACTTCACGTGCTTAAGAACACAGTCAGGGCATGATTCCCTTGATCCTTCCCCAGTCACATCAAAGACAGGTATAAGTAGTAGTCAAGCTGTCAAACCCAGCAGTTGCGTGACTTTATCTTACTAACATGCAGCATACTTCTCATTTTATTAAATATCAATAATAACAACAATAATAATAATGAAGAAGTTTCTTTATACCTGGCTCCAAGACACACCAGCATCTGAAACTTGCCATCCTTCCCAATGTTTCTTGGGGTGTTATTGATAGCAGTCATAAAGCGACAGAAATTCCTGGCCCTTGTTTGCCAATTCTCTTCTGGGACCATCTCATTCTGCTCAAGGGTCTCATAGTATGTTTGTGCTTTTTCTTAAAAGAATGGTGGGAGATAATGAAGTTTGAACAGTGCACAGAGGAGAGAGTTAAAGTTGAAAGGCCTCGACTAAAAGCTCATCCATTAATACCCTGAATCATTACATGTAGGCATTGCTTTTTTCTGTTTGATTCAGTCCTGTGTTCCCCCACTTCCTTCTCCCTAAACAGTGCTGAAGAGGTTCATGTAGCTACTGAATTTTGAGTGCTACAGTAAAATGCTCATATAAAAGAGAACAGTGATGTTCAGGAACCTACTCAAAACATACAAACACTATTAAAAAATAATTCCTTTTCTAAAAGGTGTTAGTGAACTCAGCTGATTTATACAGCTCTATGTCAAAGGATCCAGACCACTGTGTGAAAAATTTATGCTTACAACCCTTTTATTATCATGCCCAGTAAATATCAATGGCACTAGATACATCTGTTGTGCATTGTAAGGCTACTCAACCTCTTAGAAGTGTGATGTATTACTTTCACTATGCTCAATTAAGAACAAGGTTACCATATGTATAATTCATCATCTCATTTATAAAACTTTTTCTTAGTAAGAAAGTCTGGTTTACACTATTACTACTAGAGGGAAAAAGTCCAGTTACTGCATTAAATACAGTGTCAGCTTTGGCAGAAGACTGGCTTTTTCTCTCAACAAGAGGTAAGAGTTGTTGTGGCAAGTCAGTTGCTGGGATGCCTCCAAGAACTGTGCTGTTCACACCAGCTGAGACACAGAAGCAATGATAAGGAACACAGATAGATGTATTTCAAAGATACAAACAGGCTCTGATATATTTTCCTCCCACTTACCTAAAAAATCCCAAATGAAGACGTTTTTGAAGAGTCTTGGTGATTTAAATCCATGCTGAAACACCTGCTCAAGAGCTGAAACAAGCCCACTTTCTCCACACAGCAGCAGTGTCAGACTGCCTCTCTGCCAAGCACACACAGAAAGTACACACACTTAGTTCCTCCTTTTGGAAGTCTGAGACACAAGTGCCTCATGCATCTATTAAGTTTTAAAATAAACAGATGTCTAAAGTTACAGTCTGCTGTCAAACAGTGACCCTAGAAAGGACAGCCCAGTTCTCACAAGTTCTGAGCACTCAAAACTGTATTGATCTAAGAATGAGGCTCAAGAAAGCAGTGTCAGGGCCTCATCATCATCATCCAATGAAGCCTCAAAAAGGTCAAGACAATGAGTAGGTATTACCTATAATAATGACTACTGTACAGAAAATTAAGAAAGTATTTTCTTCTTTAAGTAATAAAGATCACAGATCCACTATAGCAGCTGCCTCTGAATGTTAGCTTATCAACAAAAATAGTGTTTAATGCTCATAAAAAAAATTAAATTCTTCTTTAGGACACAATGGTAAGTTCTGTTTTTCAAAACCAGTGAATGACCACTTGACATTGTGTCAATGTGATGATGGGCCAGAATTATACTGTATGTATAATGGATATGTCACACTATACTGAACTTAGAAGACAAGAGCAGTAGGAATGGGAGGACCTATTTGTAAAAAAACAGTGACTTGCAAGAGCCACCCATACAGAGCCACCACTGCTCATTCTGGCTCACAAAGGCTGGACTGACTGTGATGGTTTGACACAGAAATGCTGCTTAGGTTTGTTTCAGGAGAGCACTGCTGTGTCACCTGATTGCATGTGTGATGTACAAGTGTACCAGAGTCTTTAAGAGCACTTCTGCATCACTTGTCTGGGGGGTGTGGGTGTTTGCAGAGGGGTCTTTTTTGTTTCTTTTCTTCTTTGTTTTTTGAAGTGGCCTGTGGGTTTTCACATTTTAAGTAGCAAAGATAATGCAAACCAGACATTAAAAAATACTCAAAACTCAATGCAGATATAAAATGTCAGTTAATGTAGAACAAACTAAACAGGTCATATCTTTCACAGTGGTACTGGTAGAATCCATGGCAGAATTTGACTAATAACACAATTTCCAATACCAGAATGTCAACATTTAATGTAACACAATGCTCCAGTTTGCAGCAAAATGGAGGTATTTGAGCCTGTACTATTTTCAGCAATGGAGTCTCAGTATCCTATTTTTGCTCTGCTTAAGGAATTTTCAAGCAGATGACTGTTCATTCATGAAAGTTATTTCTGTTATATATTCTACTATATTTACTAATAAGAGTTTTGTGACAGGAGTGCCATTACATAGACAACAACTCCTCACCTCCTTCTCTGGCTTATGGAAGTGCTTGACAATACCATTAACAGCTTCACCAATAGCTTCCTGTATCTGGCCAGTATTTAGCTCTGCAAAATATAAAAATATATCCAGTCACTCTTCCACAGCTTCAGAAATTGTACATGTGCATGAGGGATAAGGCGTAACACAAAACACAGAAGGGGAGCATGAGACAGTGTAACTTATGCTGCTAGCATAACATTTCATGACTATGGGTAATGGAAACCCAGCTCTATTTTTGTTTACTATTGAGGGAGAAATGGAGATGGTTTGGTTTTATATTGACAGTAACACTGTGGTGTTGCAACACAACAACAGGTGAAAAGGTTTTTCATATATTATGTGAATTTTCAGGCCAGAACCTGCAGCTACAAAAAGCAGTTGTGCTTTGATTAGGACCAGCAAATCTGAGCATCCTGGAAATACTTCCTGGGATAGTTCTGTTGTAAACTCAAGCATGTTTAGGAGAAAAGTAACCACCTAATTTACCCAGAATGAGACCACTCCAGAAGAGTGATCTCAATAGAAAACAAACAAAATACTAGCATGCTTTTCCATCCATGAAGGACAGACAGAGAGAGGGCAGAAAATTTCTACCTTTCAACATAGCATTCATTCCACAGATGAAGGCCAAGAATATGGAAAACACCAGGAGGGCAGCTAAGCACTGGACCAGGAGTATAGAGATATCTTCCTTCCAACCTTGCAGACTTCCAAAACTTAAGTAGACAGAACAGATTGCTCAGGACTGTAATTTGGAAATTAGCTGGACTTTGAGCAGGGGGTTGGGCTAAGTGAGTTTCACAGGTCCTCTCCAAGCTACAGTTCTAAAAGACAAGAAAACCTCCAGATCTGTTTGCAAGCAGCTGCCCCCAGCTGATGATGCAGAACAGTCCAAAACAAAACAAAACAACCCCCACCACTCACTTGGCTTATTGTTGGGCGATATAGTGACAAATCTCCTGATCATGCTTGGGGACTGCTGCAGAGGAGGGGTTCGGCACTGTCGCTCATCAGCCTCCGTGTGGGAAGTCAGCAACTCTCCCACCAGGATCCTCTCCAGGCTGCCGTCATCCATTCCCTTTCCAAGCCACCTTCCACAGGGAAACCTAAGAACATCAAGGAGATAGGTGGATCAACCCAGATTCAATTCCATGCCAGAGACTTCCAACTGCAGTGGCCTAAACTCCCAATCCTGCTAGTCCAGTTATTGGAAATACTTCATTCATCTACCAATAAAGCCTTGGGTTTGGCTTCTGCCAACATAGGCAGCAAAAGTAAAACAGCTTTTCAGTTCCAAGTTTGTGCTAAATGTTGCTCTAGGTGATCTGCAAAGCAAGCAGGGGCAGATTTCGCTTGTGTCCCACATACAGCACACGAATTAAGGGCTGCTGAGGAAAAATAGGTAGGACGTGAAGACCCACTAAACCCATAGATGTGTGATGAAATACACCTATGCTTTCATTGAATATGCTACAGGACAGGCCAGATACAAAAAAAACACACAACCCAAATAGACACTTAAATGCCAAAACACCAATAATACTATTGAATTGGCATAATAAATCAGACACAAGAAAGCACACATGCTCACTTACTCATTATCTCTTTCTCTGTACCAATGTTGATGTCAGTTTAATCAGCTAAACTGGAAAACTGAACAGCATCCAAAAATAGAATCTTTCCTCTTCATTTAATTACAAATGAGCTGGCATGGAGAACTGAGTGGACTTACCTGCCAATTTGCCATCAACATGACCCTGACAGTTTTTCTAAACAAAGTACAGGGTATCAAACTATGCTGTACCTAACAAAAATTTAGTTCTCACTGTAAATCTTGTTCTTTTACTTTGACTATGCAAACACAGGTTTCTAACACCCAGAAGTGCTTGTGTCCAAAGGTGTCTCTATAACGCCTAAAGCACTTGGTCTTAATATAAAATGCCACCTGTATTTTGCAAGCACCAATCTCTGACGTGCTATTTCTTCCCTGGGATCAAGGCAGATTATTTTTCAGGTGCACAATAGTCAACTCATCTCCACCAATGGTCTGAGGCTAGATATGAGCACCTGCAAATTGAAAACCCAGTTCAATGTTGTAAGAATCACAACTTGTTGAACGCCAGAAGCCAAATGATCTTTCTATGCCTTCAGGTAGCAGTGACTGTAGACACAGAGTCCCAGGAGACCAAACCTTTCCACTCAAACAAGTCCTACTGTGCCAGCCTCCTGCAGATATTCTACTTACCTAACATGAAATGTCAGGATGATACTTACTTGTAAGTATGCCCTGTTATTTCATTTCTGACCATAACATATTCCACAAGCCATTTGGCATATAGCCCTGAATTATCATGTCCTATTTGCACTGTGGTCAGTTTTCCCAGGTTCTGGCACTGTAAATTAAACAAAGAATTTGTCAGAATAAACTGGAAGAAAATATGTTGGAGGAGTAAACTATTAGAGAACGTGCTCGAGACAAAAAAATTAGAAATTTGGTTCCCTATTTTTGACTGCTTCAACTGGTATGGGCTTTTTAGTGGTAGGCTGCTTTACTTGTTTTTGTTTGTTTGCTTTCTTTTGCTAAATACTACTTTGGTCAGCAGAGAGATCAGCTGAACTAGAGTTTTCAATTAACCAATGCACACAACACACATGCAAAAATCAGAGCAGAATCACTTCTTTGTCTCCAGCAGAAGAGGATATGACACTTCCCCACCATCACTGTAAATGTAACATAAAGAGAGTCTTGCCCACCCTTGCACTGAGGAATTGTCAGACATTTTGCTCTGCATGTTACTAAATATAGATAAATTTGCTATGTACAGGCATGGGCAGCATCTGTGACTAACAATACAGAATGTATGGCAAGGTGGAGAATGGCACAGGGAGAATTTAAAACTGAACAAACAAACAATAATTTTTTGTGTATCAAGTAGTACAAACCTCAAAAGTCATTTCTAATATATTCCTGGGAATCTGCAAGACTCCTGTCTCACCCAGCTCTCCCGAGATACAGATCCAAGGATTGGCTGTGAACATTGAGCCACCAAGTTTCTTGCTAGGAACAATCAATATATGGTACGGTATCACTGCAAACACAGGAAGAAATAACAAAAGTCAAGAAGGATAGTTATGTAACCTCTTTAGTGAATACAGGGGCAAAACATAAGCCATAAAACAACACTGCAGTACCATGAAACCTAAAAAAGAAAATCAGAGCTGCAATTTAATTGCTAACACTTACACACTGAGCACTGATTGACAATGGGGAAGTGTACACATATACAGCAGTCACTAAGAAACAGAGCTGACTGCAAAAGAGTGTCAAATGTAAAAGGAAATATGGATGGAATCATGCCTTTCTGTGGGTATTGTTTTTCATTTACCAGCCTCAAACATGCCATGAAGATGGTTACTTGTCCTCAGCTTAGAGACAAGGAAGTAAAGACACAATATTCCTGTATCCACGGCTGCACTGTAGCTCAGTGTGCTGCTCAGTGCTCGACTCCTGACTTGCCTGTTTCTGTGTGTGCATGTAGGCACAGTGCACAGCTTCCCTCAATTCTCATTCAGTTATTGAAGCCTTTGTTTGCAGGCCTTGGTTGGATCAGCAGTCACTTCTGTGGCTGAACCAAATTGAGTAAAAATACACTATAATGCTGCCACTTTCTCTGTACCATGTGGATCTAACTTTAAGACTTCTTGATTTTTAAAAAGAACAAATATTTTTTCCCCTTCTAAATAGCGCCACACACATGCTCAACTGCTTTGTGGTCCCCCATTTTACCTGTGACTAATTCACCTGAGCTGCAGTCCCTTCTCTGACTCAGGAGGCATGTGCCTTTCTTTCCATCACCCAGCATCTCCTGCACAGCCCTCTGTTAACCAGCCTTTAACAACAAAAGCCAATTCTCTGAATGGTCACTGTGTTTCTTGGCTATCTGCCCTCCTTTTATAGTGCATAAATGGATTACAGTCAGGGCTTTTCAGCTGAGGTGTTTAATTCATTTCTCCTTCAGCAACTCCTCAGCTGTCAGTGCCCTCAAGAAAGCATTTGGTGGTTGGATTTTCTTAAAAGCTCAATGCTTGTGGCATTGAAGAATGAATTAAAATGTTTCCCTTTTTATTTGCTGTGCTGATAGTCTTAAAATAAGTGACAATTCAACTGCATCCAGCAGACCAGATTTTAGCATTACCCAGAACCTGCCCACGAGACCAAAAGCTATTTTGCTTAGATGTGTGTTTGCTTTGTCTTTCACACACACAAATATGGATCACAAAATACCACCAAGGGCAGCTCCTACCATGGAGCCAGAGGAGTCCTTTCACAGACACCCACCCCCAGCTTCACAAGCCTTGCTAAAGTCTTCCCTCATTTTGCCTTGCTAGTCATGTCCTGTGGCAGCAGGAACACAAATCATTTGAGAACTCTGTAACACATTTAAGCATCATCAACAGTTCAAAAGCTTCTCTAGGGTATCTTTTTAAAAAATAGAATTAAAAAAAGAAAAAGAGGACTTCAACGCTTCAACGTGTTGAGGAATTCTGATACAGCCCTCAATGGGAATTTCATTGTTATCCCAAACCCAGAGAGAGGCATGCAGCAAAGTAGGCTGAGCATGAGACAAGGAAAGTTTGTTTTCTTTTAATTTCTAGCATGTGTTAATATTCTTACCTCGATAATGAACAATCCATAGTGTTCTTGTTTAGTATCATGCAAACAAGCCCATCACAAAAATTTTAGTTCAGAATTCCACCCCAACCGAAACAATTAAAGCTGTGTATTTCACCAAGTCAGAAACAAAAGCCATTAGTGACACAGAGAGAGAAATGCTCCTGCCCACCAGAGAGGATCATGGAAATAGCAGTACAGCATACAGAGGGACCCCAGGAAAAAAAGCAGAACAATTACAGTAAGGCACGTTGCTCAGAGCTGTTTAGAATTTCCATCAAATCAGGAAATCAAGAGTTTCAGGGAAAGCAAATACTTACAGATTGTTGTGAAAACATTGGTAAAGCAAAAGTAATCAACAGCATTGAATGACAGGAGATGATACAAGAATTGTTCTTTCTCATCATCACAGCGGAGGAATGCGTAACGCTTGTAGAGTTTTCTGACAAAGCAAAACACATAATCTGTCACAGTAACAAGATGCTTTCAGTGAAATGCTTTCTATTGTGCAAATTCATTAGGTACACTATGAATAATGGGAAAGCAATTACAAATGACAGTGGTAGAGTCAAGAGTACTTAATGTGCCAAGATACGCTGAACCCCTGCAAGTCTGATGTCTCCCAAGCACATCAGTCCAATACTTCATATATCTTCCACCTCCTGAAAGCAAGGTTTGATCTAAGAGTTTTCTCCCACCCGACAATATCTCAAGATGGAAAAAGGAATTTTGTACTTTCTTGAAAAAAAATCTGACTTATTTTGGCCATGTAAAATGACAGAACTGAAGTAAAGAGAGTACTTCTAAGTTACTTCCAAGCAAAGGGTGCCATGGGAAACTACTTCAGCACATAAGACATTTAGAAGACTGTTTTCAAAGGATGTAAGGGCAAACACTGGGACTAATGCTTGTATTAGATTATAGGTGATAACCCAGGGCCTACAACAACCCATACATTAAGCCAGGGAACTGTTTAAGTGTTGACAGTACACAGCTCCTGACATAACCAAAATGGTAAGCGTCCAAAGGTGGCCTAAAATCCTACTGTTCCCTTTCACTGGATTGTAAGCTCTTGCTAGGACTCCAATGCCACACAGAACTACAATGTATTGTAAGTGGAAATATCAAAAGATATAGCTCAGTGGCCTTCTCTCACTAGCAGACACCAATAATGTCTATGCAGAAGAACACACTGTAAACAGAAACAATCTCAAACACATGAGAGAATTTAACACTGCAAGACTTGAAACTGAGAAACCTTTCAAGTGTGAATTTTGGCTGGAAAATAATCTTGAAGTTACTCACTTATACACAGCAATCACCATTATTTCTGTTAATTATGCAACTAATAAATAATACCAGTGTTGGTGAATACTCGTAAGAGCATGCCAAGATATATCAAAATTCAACTGATGCTAGAGGAATATCCAAACCATCATGAATGAAAGAATTAGGTTTTAGAAATGCTGACAGCCAGGGATAGGTTGCTCCTGCCAGGAGGGCATCCTGATAACTCCTCTTGATTTCAAATATCAATTTACAAATAAGTCAGCAAATGATTCACAAGATAGAAACTTGCAAAACAAATCAATGATGATCAACATACAGACATGTTCTCACATAACAAACCTAACACTGGAGACTGACAGGAAATGTTCAATGGAAATATTGAACCTTAAATCAACGAAACCTGCCTGTAGCCACAAGAGTAACAAACCCACAAAAGGTCTCATGGGTGCTCAGGACCATGTTTCATTTGAACAATCTGAACCACATGTTTGACAGCCTGTCAGGATATATGCTGTCCTGTCTTTTCAAAGGCAAGGTTTCTCAGTTTCCTTGTGCACACAGAGGTCTCCTCTCAGTGAGGCGATTTCCTCCTCTTCCCTAAGTCTAGTCCCTTCGCAGACTAGCAAGAAACCAAACACGTCAGAATTTCCTTACATTTTTAGCAAATGTCAGGAGAATGGATTAAAATACCTAACAGTTGCTTCAAAAAAGAACAACACAAAATATTGATAACTATAAAATGGCAGAATTTGCCCAATTACTTCTAGTACCTCACTGAACTTGGCACTGCTTCCTCTAAAAACAAGTGGAACACACTTTAAAACCATGCTGCCTAGAACAGCTCTAAGTAGGGTATCTAAATATGCAGCAGAAAGCACACAGGATTACAAAGAACTGATGTCATTACTGTGCAAGTTGCTCCTTTTGCTTGTCACTTTCATTTAAACCCACTTTTGTTGCTGTCTCACTCTGTTCTAGAGAATTAGAATCTGCCTCACAGATGAACTGTACACTGCCAATGTTAAGAGAGTTGGGTTTTTTCTTCTCTTTCTGGGGGGAAGCTATGGAGTGTGGTGGTGGGTGGAAAGTTGTCTCACAGCACTTGCTCTGCATCAGATAAGCACTGCTAAATTTAACGTGATCTAAACTGCTGACTTCACTGGAGAGGCTTATCCTAATTTAGAGATACAGGTATAACTATTAGCTGTCCTCACTCTGTCCTTCAGGTTTTCCTTGCTCACTGAAGGAAGGCTACAGTTTCATCAGAAAGTCCCACATAATACAAGGCAAATCTCAAATAACAAGCACCCAGGGTTGAGGGGGACTGGGGGAAGAAAGAAATTCCTTGGCAGGTGGTGAGTAGGAGAGGAAAGGAAGTGCAGATAGCATAGGTTAAGCTGCCTCCAAAGAGAAGTCTCCAATTAAAGCTAGTGACAATTACTATGACTTTAATTTCCACACAGTAAACACTATATCTAACCTCATCAGTAATACATTTCTTTTTCTGCACAGGTTATACTAAATAAACATCAAATTGGTACTCCTAAAACAATTAGTACTATATATGGCCTGTACTCTGATTAGTGTAACTGTTAACAAAAAAATTATTTATGTTTACAAAGGCAATAGAATGCTCTGGATATCACCAAATATACTTATAAAAAGCCCTAGCACAGAGTACTTCGGACAGAGTTTAAACCTGAAGTAAGGCCTTCAATTTCCACTCACATCCTCCTCTCCCTCATATACTTGTCTCATTTTCTTCCCATAGTATTCTTTAAATAGTGTTTTGGGACTCAATGGTTGGGTCTTTTCATCATTTTTTTTCTTATGACTTCATATGTAAGGAATTAAAAGTCACGTATTTTGAAGTGCTTCAGAGAAATAATAAAAACACAAATTGGGTTACAATAAGCAGGTATTTTACTATGAGAGCAATTCACCTTATGATCTTAAGCAGGCTACAAATGCAAAAACGCGTGTGAAGAACCCCAGCACTGAATCCTAATTCCCAAATAGCTCACACACTGGTAAGGAGACACACCTGGAAGGCTAGTTTGTTCTATGCCTTCTGCACATTGCTAAACAGATGGAAGAATAGGCACATCTGGGTTTGTGAAGCCAAACAACTGAACAGATTTTAATTTTTTTTAAAAGCTTTGCCCAAGATAAACATCTTACTTTGTGAGTTCATGATCTGAAAGCAGCTGTTTCAGATGCCTAGAGAGCAACTTCTTTTCCATAGAGAGACGAACCCAGGCTCTGGCCTTGCCAACATCTGTTTTGATCTCACTGATGTTCTGGATATGCCTGGGAAAAAAAAAAGAAAAAAAAGACACTGCCTGGTATTGTCAAAATGTGACAGTTCTTTTGAACCAAGCTAGGCTGAAGAAGTTTTGCAAAGAACACAAAATGTCAGGTAAATTATTGCAAAAGGAAACATAATCACCTTAATATTAAGCACAATTGAAAATCTTTGCATATCTAGCTCAAAAAGAGAAGGAGTTGGAAATGGAAATATCTGCAATGCAGTGCCCTATTTACAAAATTCTAAACCAGGCCCACTGTCTCACATGATTTAAGAATTATTCTCGACCTTATCACTGCAATATTTATGGCTGAGTGCTTTGGAAAATTAAATACTGTCTTTGCATGCTCAGTAGTAGCTTTTCTTGCATACAAGACACAAATGGTGTATTTTCATAGGGCAAGCAAACCCTCAATTCACTCCTCCCTATTGAAAAACTAAATGCTGGTAAGGAAAAATGAGGCAAGAAAAATCTTTTCAAGGTTGTTTTAGAAGTTCTGTTGATGTACTGAAAAGAAGGCATTGGGCAGAAGTTATAGTTTTATTCACTACAGTACTCAATGTATACACAGAGACAAGTAAGCAAATCTCATGGTGTTTGTGCTGGTTTTAATAGTTTAAACTTACCTCATATCCTGGATGAGGGAGATTCTCAGAGGTGACATAGCTGGACTGGTATCCGACTTTCGCCTTTCTGAGTCAACAAGTATTCCTAGATACCGAAGAACAGAATTTGTTAGTAGAAATCCATCTAAAATCAATATAAAAAATAAGGTGAATTAACACCCATTTGCACTGTTGGTGACTCTGTGAAGATACTGTGGGGTATTTCCTCTCCAAATGACACAAAATCTAATATGCTACACAGATGGTTATGCAGGTCAGCACACACTGAGCATCAACACATTAATGAGCTTAGATTCAGCTGAAATTGGTATGACATCAAATGGCTTAAAATATAATAATCAAGTGTTGTTTTCTAAAGAATAACCTATTTCCTTCTGCATAGTATAACCAGCACTGCTGACACCAAAAAACAGGGTTTAACATGTTTTACTCAGTACACCACAGATCATGTGCTTACTGATCTATTAATTTGCACACTCCTGTAACACTACTATTTTTCAAATAGCACATTTTGGGGTTTTCAAGTAATATTATTACTCTTATCTTTCAAATTCCACTCTAGAATCAAGTTGTATGTTAAATACAGGCCCTGCCCTCAATCCCAAGTCAGAAAGCATTAAACTGATTGTAACTTCATTCATATGCAAAACCACTATGAATCCAGTGACACTTAGAAGACCTTAATACTTTCCAAATCTTTGGGTTTGATGGCTTACAGAATCCTGTGCATGTTAGTAATGCTCAGCTCTTTGCCTACAGCAACTTTAAATAAAAAATAAAAGGCACCCACTGCCTCCCCCAAACTCATTGTTCTCTCCAAATTCACATTCTATGCCCTCACCTGAAACAAGTGATGTTTAAAAAATTACATTAATAACTCTAGAAACAGATTATATTGTAACACTTGATGTAACAAAAATGAATGTTTCTTCAGTTTGTGTGTTTAAATGTCTTTTTTTTCTTATAAACAATAAGCCTACTATTCAGTTGTTCTGCAAGCAAGGATATAAAACTTCAGGATGTACAGCATAATTTTATCTGCTTATACTCATTTTCCACCTCCACCCATGACATCATTTGCTTTGCCAGTCATGCCATGACTGTGTGTCACATGGAGGGTGGGATATCAGAATAACTCATTTTAAAGCCTATCTGTGAAGCACCAGCTATTTCTGGTCTCTGACTACCACAGTAGTCAGGTACCAGACTCAAAAAAGTGTGCTCAATACAAACCATTTATTTTCACAAAACACACTGAGATAATACACCAGGACCATATGAATCCTGCAGTGGACAGAATACTTGATTCAGTTACACTGAGTGAAGCATATTTCCAAGGAAATAAACTCTGCATGGTGCAAATCTGCAGGCAGCTCTTACTCCCAGCTTTTTATCATCATCTTCCAGTAGATGTCAATCTTACCTGAGGTACTGAAGCTGCCTGATGTAGTTCTCCTCTGTCTGTTTTCTAGGTAATGTAACAGGTGAGACCACAAAGCTGACTTCCCCTAAAATTAAAAAACAAATTAGTTAAAGAAATCACTATCAGCTGAATTAAAACAAAAGTTTATATCCTCATTGAAAGTATCAGCCATGACAAAAACTTGCTTTAAATATGTGTCTTCCTATAAACTCATTGGTACAAATAAAAAATGAAACACAAGTAGGAGGTGCTTGGGAGCTGTAAAGAGGTTAAAAAAGAAAAGCAAGAGTCCGACTACTGGGACCTTATGATTCTGGTAACAGAAAAAAAGCCAACTGAACTTCTTTCCTCGTAGTTTGTTAACATGACAAGAAGACATTCAAAGGCTGGTAAAACACTATGTGCAAATACAGTTTTAAATCTGAGGCTGTAACCTGTGCTATTGTGTCTTTCCCTCCCTGCCTCTCCAGCACTGAAATGACAAGAGACAGGGAGCCAGCCTGGGCAAAACATTTTATACCCAGGTCTAGTATGTGCAACTGCTCCCTTCAGGGTAATTCAGGGATACAGATATATGCTGTCAATTCTTAGAACCTCAAAAGATCCCCCTCAATTTCATTAGACTTGGATAATCACAAACATAGTAGGACATCTCAAAACACAAGCAGGACAATTAAAAGCAAAAATATCCCAGTTCTACAAGAGAAGCTAGAATTTGGGATGAAAATAAAAGATAAATCCGTCAAATTATGTTAAAAGGTGCATCTTGCTCATTATGTTGCTTTCTTAAACCTCTGGTGGCTTAAAGCAGAGTGCAAGAAAATCTTTCTCTGGGAAACTAAAAAGATTCTTGGGTTTATCCTAAAACATCCTGCATGATAAACCAAAAGCTTATAAAGCTGCAGAAAGGCAGCAGTAAGTGAACAGGGGCTCTGCAGCACATTACTTGGCATTAGTTACAGAGGAAATTAATTAGTATTACTTATCTTCCTACATTATGGCATTATCCTGAAATCCCAGTGAAGATTTAACCATTCTGAATTTCAGAAAGCAGTCACATTATAAGGCCATTATTTTTATTTACAACTTTGTGCAGAAAGAAACCATGTGAGGTAACAGCTGTCAATTCTGCGCTATCAGTTTCTTCTAAAATCATCTAAGTGCCTTCCCAGAGGTGCAGTAATGATAGTTAATCTTACTTAATTTTTTGAACTATGTAACTAACTACTTCCATCCTATAGCTCCCTACAGTTGACATAGAGAACTACTGAGCCCAAGTGTCTACTCCAGAAGTGGCATGCCTCCAGAAGATTAAATCCTAGAGTGTCTGTAACATCTGTGTTGAGAGAAATCTACTAAAAATATGCATTCAGTGGTGAAGAGATGAAAAAATTCAGAGAAACTTATTGCATCTTGTGTGTACTTGACAGATCCAACATGGAAAGCCAAAATTGCAGATCTCATAAACACACAAAAAGAGAGCATGAAAAATATCAACCAGTCAAGAGTTACATCCAAAACGGCGCTCCTCTCAATAAGCTCACACATGCACACACAGTCCAGTGTTCAGCAACCAGCTGCCATGGCAAGGAGAACTGCAACAGACCACAGAAAGCAGCAACAAAGGATCCTGCAGCAAATCCATGTCAACAACCATGATGAATGTCAGAACTCATGCAGTGTATATCTGCCCACTTTCTTTACCATTTTGTAACTCTCCTTTAACGTCACCAAATAGCAATGATGATGGAAGCTGTATCTATAAGGGAAAGGAAGACAGCCTAAGGAAAGCAGGGGGACAGAGAATGGGCAAGGGAATAACCAAGGCCTTCTGAAAGTCCAGACTACTTCAGGCACTAGATCCTACATCTGACAACTCCCCTGCATTGCTCAGGACAACAGAAGGCGTGGTTTCCTTTTGCAGGTGGAAGAATCAGTAGGTAGCTAAAATCAGGGTTCATCAGCAGGGAAGAGGTAAAAGCAGGGATTGGTGGAAGGAAAGCCATCCTCATTACTATGGTCAATTGAGAAAGAAGAGTCTTCCTTGGCTCATTATTGAAAAATAAAATAAAATCAATGTATGAAACAGCAGGCTTTTGCATATTTCATAAAGGCCAGAGCACACAGAGAGCTGGTGGTGTATTTTTTTATTTTTTTAACTCTGGATCGTACTATGAGATACACTGCACTTTCTCCATCAGGCCTCTATTTTATTCCACCACTCTATTTATTCCACCATTCAGCACTGTTTGCCAACATCTGCAATCAATCCAAAGCATTAACCTTATGAAGGGTTGGCCGCCTGGTGGTCTGAAAGGCCCAAATCTGAGTTGAAGCAGAGTATACTGATGCTCTGTCTTCTAAGACGAAAGCAGTACAGCTTCTATCCTAAGTGATATACAAGAGGGAAGGGAGAGAATCACATGATAAATCTTCACACAGAGAACTGTCATATAGTTTGAAGGAGAGCAGATTTAAACACTGGCACTTGAGTGCTGGGAACAGAGATACTGGATTACAGTTGTCCAGATTACATACATTTATTCTGCATATTCTTTTTGGAAAAAAAAGTTATAATCCTCTCTGTCCTTGCTACTCCTTTGCACAAAAGAGGAGGAAAGTTGATGAAGGCCTTCCAAACTCCATCTAGTCCAACACAGGACTTCAAACAGAAGAGCACAAAAAACAATTATTAATTTCATACAAAAGTCCATATCTCTAGGTAGTGATCTTGCAAACACCATTTAAGTACCCCTACATCATTCAGGAAAAACCAAAATAGCAAGACTTTGGCTCTGAAGAACTAAATTATCCTTCACAAAAACAATTTCCCCACACCATAACCCACTGACAGCACCTTTAGCATATGCTGCCTTGTAGCCTATGCAACTTCATTAACATTCCTCTTAAAAAACCCACACCAAACCCCACCAAATCAATGAAAAATCCCCAGGTTAAATGGAGAGTATTCCAAAAAGTCATCTGTGGAACACATCTACACGTACACTTGCACATACCCCAGAAAAAAACGTAGAGACAGACATGGGGTAGAAACTGACATTAAAGAGACCGAGGGGACATAAATATTTTAACACAACTATACACACACAAAAGGTATTGTCTGAAAGCAGAGAGGAAGAGCATGACTTAGAAAGTGTGCTCTGCAAAGTACAAGAATATTTTGTCCTCACCTGTTTGACTTGCAGACCGTGGCTCCATATCCTTTCTAAGAGGTCACACAGACTGGCTATCAGGGTATTCTCTTCCACACCTGTGATATTCACTTCACCGTGACCCAGCTCCACAGCTTCTCGACCCATTTTCTCAACCAACATCCTCTTGGTCTCAAAAAGGACAAAGAAAAAGAGTTAATTCTTTCCACAGGAAGTTCCAAGATTACTTACACTTTTTGAATAACCAATAAGGAAGCACATGATAACAAAGATTTGGCAGAATAAGTAGGTGTATATATATTTCTGGCACTAGTGCAGGGCTGCACTTCTTTTATCGCTGGTTTTCAAGCCAGGGTAGCACCAGTGTTGACCACTTCACAACCTCTTGTGTTTTTCTAAAAAGAGGCTTGCAAATGGGCACATCAGCCTCCAGAGAGTAACCCCAACAAAGGGAACAGCAGGTCACACATTGACAAGATGGGTGCCCAGCAGCAAGGCCACAAAACACAGGTCTTGGGTGGTTTGGAAGCCTGGTGAGTGCTGGGTGCACTCATCAGGAGCAGAATCCTATGTCCATTTCCTCCCAAGGGAGGTGAATGTGCACAAGTGCTTTCAGGTAGCAGGGGAAATGTCATTCCTGTCAGACTCTGTTCTGCCAGAAGGGGATTTGCATTAAATTAAACCCATTCCGGAGTGTACCTCTTCAGTTTCCCAATGAGCCACAGTCTCCTAAATTGTGCACAATTTCACGCTGGTCAACTAAGCTCTCACCAACTCAAAGTACAGTCTTCCAGTCACAACAGATTCACCATACAGCAAATTTGAGGGGAAAATGACAAGGGAATCAGTTCTGCTCATCCCTTACGTATGTTTGCATCTTGGTTCCTATTCTAGACTAGCTCTCAAATGAGTAACACTCCCTTAGGCACCTATGCACAGTTTTGGTTGAGATTAAGAACTCCATCCCCAGCTGCTTCTCCCTCTGCCCTCACCAGGCAATATCTCTCTCTGCTAACAGCAGGATCACTACATTCACTGGAGTTGTGTTCCCATGGTGAAAGAGCCAAGTGTTATCTTCAAAAATTTTCACCATAATACAACTCTATTAATTGATGGGGATTATTGGGACAGTTTCATGCACATAGAAAACTCATGTGGAATCAGAAATAGATGCACATATTAAACACAGTTTTCTGAAGAGTGGTATGTAATTGCTATAGTACCTTCATTGACTTAAAGCAAGAATGTGTCTATTTCATAATTACTCTCCCTACTGTATTAGTATAAACATGAACATTAATTTCAAATTAATAAGTTGTCAAATATAAACCGGTGAAGCATGTCTACAAACTAATGCCAAGCTTGTTAGATGCTTAAAAACTTACACTTCAGAAGTTTATTACCTCACTTCCTTTAGTTATGAGAAAAGCTGCTGTATTCTCACCACAGGCTCCTCTTTTGGACTATTCACTTGTTGAAATGGTATTGTCTCATTAGTTATAACTGAAATGTGTTAAAATATACATAGGGAGTGAGATGGCAAAGACCCATCGGAACATTCAATCTCCTTCTATCATAAATCTGCTTCATAAGGTTTCCACTCCTTGCAGAATTTCTAAATACGTTCTCTCTTTGTGAATTTCTCACTACTATGCAAAAATCCTCAAGGATAAAACAGAAACAGGTGGTGGAAAAGGGGGATTCAAACATATGGGATACAAAATGCTCCATAAGGGATGGATATGAGGTGCAAGAGAACAAAATTATTCTCTGTATTACCTTATTGCGGCATTCCTTCAACAAGCCTTCTACAAACTTCCAGTTGGTTTGTGCAATTACCGATGGAGAGAGGTTGGACAGCTTGGGCTGCCGGATAGTGCTGCCCAGATTCCTGGCTTCTTGGATATATTTCTGGTTTGGGGTAGAAAATTGACAAATACAGACAGAAGTGCAAGTGAGACGACTTGGCCAAGAGAAAAGGGTAAATTTATCTATATAACCCACCCCTGTACAATGAGAAGGAAAGGATCACACCCTCTTTCACAAAAGGCCCCTTTTTACATCCAGTATTAGATTGGGCTGAGACACTTCAGGTGAACGAATTTTCACCAGAGGTCAAATCCCCATTTACATAGTCTATCCAGTATTAGAACACACATTGCTGAATTACAAAAACACAATATGAGCTCCCAAGGATATTTAGATGCATAGATTCAATTACTCTCTCCACCACTGACAATTGTCTTGTAATTTTTTCACATAAAATGAAATTTTGTAAAAATTACCCAGACCAAGACTATTCAAATGGCAAACTGGTTTACATGGGGACTGCAAGAAAACTTTATTTTTCCAGGAAGCAGCTGCAAAAGGCAAATGCTGCTAACATCTATCAGCTGTGAGACATCTGCACTGTTGAGTAAAATCGTTTCCTGAATCCACTTTACTTGAAAGAGCTTTTCTGCTTCTGTTACTGCCATTAAGGAGTTGCATTGTTTTCAACTCAAAGACAAGAATAAAATGACAAATATTTTGAAAGCCAGGTGATCACAGATTGATTGGGGCAGAGCTAACTGTGAATTAGTGATAAAGTCTTGTACAGGCACTCAGGATTAGTACAAATTAGTAGATACTTCAGATGAATAGGTAACCTCTTCACCTTACACCGAAATTATGACTGACTGAATGTCACTGAACAGATTTGTCAAACATGACACAATCTTTATAAAGAGGGAAAATCCCACCTCCTCCACTGGGCTTGCACTATAAAGCTATGACATATATTTTTCATTATGCATCTTTATCCAGAACTATGATTACAGCCATATTGTGCATTGGACATACCAGATAATGCTCTGACACAGATTTTATAGAGGGCATGAAGGGCCAATCATTCTGGTCCCAGTCTAAACATAACTGCAACTGAAGCTCTGACATGGAAAAGTCCAGGTGCTGGCAGGATAAGTTGGCAGCAAAAAGCCAAGCAGACCATGTAAAGTGAAAGTGGTAAGCACAGATGAAGGAATAAAAGCAAGCATGCAAAACAGAAAAGGTAAAGACATAATACAATGCAGAACTCCCAAGCATTCAACATAAAAATAAATTCGTAAGTAATGAATCTGAAAGGAAAAAAGAAAAGATGGTGTTATATCAGTGGATTAGTGTAAACTCTGCCCTCCACGGGGCACAAATATTTGCACGTAAAAAGCCCTTATTAAGTCTCAGTTGCACAGATTTTTGTTGGCTACTCCAAAGCCTGTTTGTCTAAAACTCACAACGCTACACTGAAAGCAGCACCTCCTCCTCAGCCTGACCCCCAGTGCTCATCTCAGAGGGGCTCCCTCCCCACTCCCCCAAGCTTAGTAGGGAAGTCTGAGGTTCACCCAGGAGAAGTCAATGTTCCATCAGCATTATATCATCAGAAAGGTGCAACACAGAACCCTAAAACACCAGCATGACTACCACTGGCAGTTGGTACCCTCACCTGGGCATGTCCTTTACAATTTTTATTCCTCAGAAATTATTTGCCTTGTGCAACAGAGTAACTCCCATAGGGCAGTGAACTTGTGAGGAATCAGTTAAAAAAATGAACCAAACAAAACCCCCAGCGACTAGAGGTAGATTTTTGCCTTTGTAATTACCTAATTGACATCTCAGAAGTTTACATGCTTTAACAATTGTGTTGTTTAGCACAGTAATGTGGTTGCAAATGAACTATTCTTCATTTCTGTTACTTCTAAGTAAAAAGTACTGTAGAGTTAACTGAGCATACGGAACATGTCAGCCAGAAACTACTCGAACGGGTTTTTTATTACACAGACATTTTTCTGTTACATAGTTATGGATGACAGAGATGACACTATAATCCAACAAAATTTTAACAAACCAATGAGAAAATTCCAGAAATGAGTACACTGGAAAGGCAATTAACTGGACAAAGATATTTGATATTGACAATACTATCCCAACAGATACAAGACTACTACTACTTTAAAATTCTAAATGAGGCTTTTCTAAATAAATTTAACAAGGCAAGAGAACATTGTCGTCAATGAAAAATGTACATTTAAACAAAAGCAAAGCTTTGGGGTTACTGAACAGAAAATTAATTTGGATATTTGGAACCAGACTATTCTTGGAATTACCCATAAATTAACACCCGGTGTAACAGTTTGCAGTCTGTATCATATGAATCAAACGCTACTGTAATGAGTGCACATCACCCAGATCTTTCAAAATCATTTCAACACAAAGAATAACTGTGTCAGCTGTAGCAGAAGTGGTGAGAGATGTCATCAGTTCACAACGTGGGGGGCACATCAGCATCAGATTGTGCTCCATAAAAACAGGCAGACAAACATGACAGTATGGGTGGCGTTCACGCTCCCACCTTAGCACAAGGTTGTCTGCCAGTTTGTCACCTTGAGATTTCTTTTATGGTCTACAGAAGGCAAACAGGCAACTGCAAAAGGCAATGCTTCTGATTTTAGGATGAAATTAATCACTCTCTAGAGGTGGTTATCTTTCCTCCATCAAATACACCCAAAGAAGCACAGGGCGATTTAAGTTATCTAGAAATGGGAAATGGACAGCTAAAAACTGTTAATTCCCTGCTTCCCCTCAAGTTTTTAAAAAAACATACGAACCTTAAAGCGTATGATTAGATTTTCAGGGAACTCTCCTATACGTGGGATGAAATAATTTTGTCCTGAGAGGTGGTAATAATGACATAATTTTTAAAATAAAAAAACCTACGTATTTTTGGTCTGCTAAGGACCAGGAACTCTATTTGTAATAAATACACCTCAGGGAGAGCAGACATGGACTGCAAGTAACTGTCTAGACATTTCATAAAGGTTACGGAGCATTATTCGGGCAATTAGGGAAGAAAAAAATCAGATCTCTATAGCTGAACAATTTTCACCTCTCTCTGATCATTGTCAAGACGCAGGTGCTCTGTGTGTTGCTTCTGTCTGTCCTTCCGCCTCCACTGTGCAGGAGCATTTCTCTTTGTCCACCTGGGGAACATTATTAAGCAAATGTCAGGAGTTAGATGAAGGGCAGAGACAGTAAGAAGCTTCTAGTTAATGCTATACTGAACATGTTGGCATCAATTACATCAGCCAAGTGCAGCTGCAAAGGCATGCAAAGAATCTCTGTAAAAGAATCCAAAAATATTTCAGAGTATTAGATAACATACACTTGCTTTGTGTTTTTCCATTCTCTTCTGTTATCCAGTGACAATTTAAGCCTTTTCCATCCTCCTTCAAAGCTTTTTTAAGAAAATATCCTAAAACATTTGCTAGCTCCTACCTAAGGGAATCTGCTCTTTATATGGACAGTAATTCTGAGTAACTCCAAGTACACCAACTATCATCTCAAACATAATAGGGCTTTCTTAAGTAAATTTGCTTCAGGAAGTCCAGATTTTAAAAAAAAGAAAAAACAGCAAAGAGACATAGCAAAAACCCTATCACCCCACACAACCCACTTACATCATCTGATTTGTGTCCACTAGGGAAAAAAACCAACGAAACACAATTGACTTTGCTTTCTAGTATCTCTGCTTTAGTACCATTCTATAGATCTTGCCAAGATTCAGCATCTGTTGCCCCAGTTTACTCACTTGTTGCTTGCTGGTCCAGTGGATAAAACATCAGACTGAAGCTTGGGAAAAAATCCAAGCTCATATTTCCCTTGTCCAATTTTCATGTCCAGCAAGTGTGGGTGGACTGCTGTGTGATCTATTTTTGCTAGCCTTAATTCAATAGATTTCTCTGAAATAGTAAGAGAGTTAATTTTTAAAGGTGTTTTAATTAGACATATATCTGTAATCACACATCCTCAACTAAAAAGTGGGTCTCAAACTTCAGGGAAGAGGTGGAAATTTCTTACTGATTTCAACAGACACACTAGTACAAGAGTGTTTAAAATATCAAAGGACTGCCATCAAAAGGAGAAAAATGTTTATCTTCTAAGGTCAAACATTTTTCACACACAAAACATGCAGGAAAACAGCTGAGTTCAATTAAACTTTACATTAATTTCATCTCACATCTCAGCTTCCTATATAACATTTAGCTTTACACCTCAGCTATTTTGATCTCGTTTTTTTATTTTTGAGGTTTCAAAGCATGAATCATTACTTAACCTAATGCCTACAACAAACAGCAGTGACTAGTTGCATTAAGTGTCAGGAAAGTGCCTCATTACTCTTACCAGCCTCATCAATGGTTGTGCATTTTTGATACATAGATGTCCGCAGAGTCGGCGTCCTGACGTTCAGCAGCCTAATTTTATCCACCCTAGAATCAAATACTCTCAAAACAGGGTCTTTATCATCATCATCATGGCACATAATCTTATTGTCAATAAAGGATGCAAACATTTGGGTCTCTAGGAATCTTGAGAGGAAAGGCAAGTAAGGTTCCGGCTGGTCTGACAAGAAAGATGCCTAACAGACAAGAAGAGATAAGAATGTTTTTGAGAGTCAGCAGAGAGAGACATCCACCAAAAGCACCAATTTTTCTAATCAAGGACATATTAGAGTGCTTTGGTGCCACTTAAAGCCTAGTTTTATTACACACACCAATTCTACCCCCAAAACAGGCAGTCTGTATGAAATCTTCAGTATCAGGACACTCACATACTATACAGCACAATAATTAGTAAACTCTGATTTTAGCTTTCCCACAATTTTCTAAAAATTTCAACAGAAGCTCAGCAAACCTCACCAACAATACCACAGGTGTGCATACTATGCACTTCTGGCTGAGCTCAAAGCTTATGAAGCTGATGAGAATCACTTGATACGATTTGACTGGAATCAGGTTAATGTTTCAGCAGACAGTGCTGCAACATGATCTTCACCCCCATGAACTATTCTGCTGACAAATATCTGATCTCCAGTAAAGAAGACAGTACAAAAATTTGAAGAACTGGGTCTTATGTCTCCCTAGAAAAGAGCTGGGAATGTACATGTACATAAGTATTATTTGGGGCTGTGATTTACTTCATCAACATATTCAGCAATTCCGCTGGTTAATAATCAGTGTTCAGTAGTGATATTTAACCTTAATGTAGAGGTTAGCCCCAAAGTGAGGCTTTCTAAGCTATTTTTCTAGAGCAAGCTGTATTTTTCTACAGTATACTTCAAAGAATATCTTTAGCTCTCTAAGTCTACACATGTATATATTTTTCCACATAACATATAAGATATGATTTTCCTTGGGAACACTGAAATTTAAGAAAGAAATTACAATTTTGATAATGTTTTCCATTTGATGGGCCAATAAACAAAGCCTTAGGTTTGATTACTGTTTTACTTCTTACACTGGCATATCTTATTATTACAACTTACTTTATCAAAGTTTTGCATTTGTTCTCTGTTTGTAAACCAAGATTCCTTGTCCTGACTGGGCTGAATGACAAATACTTCATAATCTGCAAACATTTGTGTAAAGCGGTTGGCAAAAACTTCACGAATTTGAATGTTCAGCTGGTAAATCTTGAATTCTTCTTCATCACACTGAATTTTAAGATCCTTTTTGCTACTGGTCTCCTCTCGCACCTCCAACTGAGAAAGCAAGGGAACACACAGATAATTTGTATTGCTGCTTTGTCAGGTATTCTAGGTATACAACATTTTAATCTGTCATTCAGCTGCTACTCCTCAAGCCAACAGTTCAATTAAAAAAATTACTTAAGCATTTCAACCACTGTAATAAAATGGCTATGTCAAAAAAAATCTAGACAGAAACCTTTGTCTAGGAAAGTTCTAATTTCAGTAAAAACTCCAAAGCTACATTAGTGCTGGTTACATTTTATATACTTTAGATTTTAAAAGGGTAAATAACAATCATATATGTGCTTACATATGCCATATATTAGTTACTTTCTTTGACCCTTTGATCACCTGCATAGGCTTTTTGGCTTTTTAGGGGCTGTTACTACCTCTAAAAATTTGCAGACTGGGCAAATCCATATATCTTCTGGTCTAAAATAAGTCCAGATTTAGTAGTGGTAGAGTTTAATACATACCAGCGATCAAATGAGGGCAGAAATGCTCAGTAATAAGAAGCTGTGCATGTCTAGTAACCGATTTCCCATAACCTAAGTCCTTAGCAATGTAGCTCACAATTGATTATTACACACACACACCCCCCCCAGAGTAATTTTTAATAAAAGAAAATGCATTTTCAGTTGGGATGTGGGCTAAGATTTATAAGAACTGCAATATGAGATTGAGATATCCAATTCCCATTAGTTTTGATAGGAACTGACTGTCTAGGGAAAAAAATAACAAAGCCACAAGCATTCAAGCTCTAGTTTGAATACACATTTGCTCCCTCTGCCTTTGTTAATTATGATAAAAGGCACCACCACACATAATTAGCCATAATCTCTAGAGCTTACAACATCTGCACAACGATGCAGGGCTGCAGCTGCCCCACTCTGCTTAAAGCTGCTTGGCTATAGCAGCCCTGGGCCAGCTAGAAATAAATGCAGCCATGCTCCCTGCTGGAGAGCTCTGCTACTCAGTCCCTTCTTCCACGAGTAGCCCATGAGGAGCACATTCCTCATTAATGTGGTATCTGGCATTAGGCAGGTTTTTTATTTATGTACTTGAGAAAATTTTAACAGTTATAACCTATACACTCCTATCATAACAGAAAAGGATGGTCAATGGGACTTGAACTACTTTGTCAGGGAGTACACAGTAGATGAGGCCTGAATGTGCAATAATTCCAAGAAATTAGAAAGACCTGTACCTTCCCCATCAGTTCCCAATCTATTCATCAAAAGAACAAAAGCCTTTTACCAATTTTCCCCTAAATAAGAAAACAAGGCAGAAGAAAATCCTGAGAAGAGGAACAGGGATGATTTCAGCATCTAATGCTGCTTGGCAACCAAGTGCTGCTTCTTGTAGCTCCAAGCCCATAAAGCAGCACTCCCTCCAGCCTACCTCAGGTCACACCATTTTTGTCTGTGTTTGGCCCCACCTGTACTCCAAGTTACAGTCACACAGGCAGGAATCAGCCTCAGCAATAAAGAACTGGACAAGCTAATTTAAACATGCAAGATGTAAAACCTTGGCTTAGACAGTTTTCACTTTGTGAAAGTGAAAGGCTCAAAAACCCCACAGTGGCCTTTCATGTAGTACCTTTTATGCAAAAAGAGCCACAACTTCCTCCC
>JAOXXN010000065.1:10462683-10498708 GCA_026770055.1 Myrmophylax atrothorax | reverse complement strand
ACAGTCGAAGGAGCTAGCCCAGTGCTCGCACCCCCCCCCCCCCCAGCCAAATTAGGATCACTCAAAAAAAATACAATCAGGATCACCACAAACTGTGTATATCCAGTTCCTGGGAATCAGACACTAATGCACTTTGCAACATCAGCCAGAAAAAAGCATCACAGTATCCCTATGGTAAACATATACAAGCAAAATTATATATATTCTAAGCAAAAAAAAGAAAGATATCTATAGAACCCACGATTAGAGTCAAACTTCAGCATTATCAAGATGTCAATTCTACCCACTTCAATCATAATAAAGTGGTGCCTATTTAGAATAAATCTTGAAACCAGGAATAAACAAGGCAAGGTGATATTTTTTAAACACATTATCTAAGCAAAGAAATACTTGGAAGACAGAAAAGGTTTACATAGATGCTGGAGGCTTAAATCCCGTTCTCCCTCTCCCTTAAGCTTGCCCTTGTCTCTACAGGTGCTCACAAGGTTTGTGAACACATTAACATAAAGTTCTTTCTAGTGAAAACAGACAAAGTCTTTGGACCATGACTTCAGACCATCTGCTACTGCTGGTCCACAGAGAGTGAGGATAATTTCATACCTTACCTTTTCTAGACTTACACCTGTTCTTTTAACAAGAGCTTGGAGTCTTGCAATAGTCTCATTTTCCTTCAGCAGCTCATAGGAATTCAGAGGGGATCCTGCTATGTTCCCATTTCTTTTATCAGAAACCAGGTCACATGCTCTGAGGCTCTTCATCTTGGAGGCACTTTCACTGCAGTGAAGGTTTCCCTCAGGTGGAATTCCAAAAGCCATCAGTATCTCTGAAATTTCCTGAATGAACTCAAGTTTATTTGGAAACTGGGGTAGGTCTTCTGGCAGCTCGATGAAATGGTTGTCTACATCCACAAAGCACAGGTTAGCCTGGAATTTAATTTAGAACAGGATACCATTACAACATCACTAAGCACAGGGATCACATTTTATTCCTCTTTAGGTTTTGTGCTTATTTAGAGATTCAAATTCATTTGCATGTGTTCGGTTACTTTGTAAAACAGACCTGCCCCAGCCGTAACTGAACTGGCCAGTGGGCTTCGAAGAAAGCAACGCAAGACCTACATTTCCAGGTCTTTCAAGGAGGTAATTGAGAAAGAAGATTCATTTAATAGTCACTTACTAGGTATGAAAGAGATTGCAGCATAAATTAGGCACAGATGTCACTTTTTGCCTGCACATATAGCTAAATTTTAACTACAGGATATTTGCAATTCTACTTTACACATGTGCATATGCAGGTAACTGCCTGTTCCTCAGATTATCAGTCCACTTCTCTGAAAGATTAGGTCAATTCTATTCTAACAGGTGTGCTGATATTGCAGAAGCTGCAGTTATCTTGTTTTTGTAAGCAACTTAAGAAAGAAGGCCATTCTTTGAATGAGCAAGTTTGTTTCCAAAGAGAAAAATTAATTGAACTGGTTTCCATTTTGTTTTTCTGTTTCAACATCCAATTAATTTAACCATCAAAAAGACCAACAGGGGGTGAAAATTAAAAAGGAAAGAAAAACCACCTATGCAGGTTCCACAGCAATATCAAAAGAAGCTCTGCATCTTTCAAGGTTTACCTCACTCTCTGTTTGCAAGGGGGGAAGTTCCCCTTTTGGCTTCTGCATTGCACAATCTGTTTCAAGACATTACATAACTACAAACAACACAGCAAGAACCCCATTCATGTGTGAAATCTGCTTGGAAAGTTACAGAGAAGAAACTTGGCTTTTCTGTAGAAGCATTTCAGTTTTTCTTCACTGCAGAATTAACATGGACTGTCACTTTTCTGTTTCATCTCTGATATACAAAATCTCTTTACTCAATTATTGGGTACTTTCAATCCAAGTTCACTGCATTATTCTAGGAGGCACACTTGAACTCAGGTCTAACTACAGCTTTGCAGCAAAATACTTAGCAAGTCTATGAGAGCAAACATATCTACAGCTATTTCCTATGATTCAGTAAGTGCAGAAGGATGGAAGCACTATTTAATTTATTTGGGAAGAAACCATTGGAAGAGATTAACATCACATGAAATGAATGATGAACAATCCCAGAAATCAGAGCCATGTACACAAGCAGTGAAGCACCAGTAAGGACAAAGGAGTTCTGGCAGGATTTTGCTGTGGGACTGACCACAGGAAGACCAGAATATGCTGTGCCTGACAAGACCTGTTCATTTAAGTGAAGTATTGTGAAAACATACATTTAGTACTTATGACAGGTTTAAGTGTCTTGGCATTTCTACAGCCTAGAGTTAGGGTGTCAATTTTCCTTAAAACACAAATATATTGAATTTCCAACATTAAAATTGAAAAAAAAAGAATTCTTAATGCAGAACTCCACTGGACATATTACGTTAGTTTGCACAGAACTTCGCATGACAAAGTCCAATTTATGCTCTGCTACAGAATCACCCACAGTTACACAGGTAAGCAGAATTCCTGATGTTTTAACATTTTAATACTTTGATTGACTTCTTATGCTCAAAGGAATGCATATAAAACAGTGTAATAGCTCTTGTACAGACCCTTTACTGTAAATTAAATCACAAATTGAATTAGGTGCTGGAAAAGAATCCAAGGTCAAAAAAGAGAATTAAGACTTTGATTCTGAAACAGCTTCTGCTGCACCCTAGAAAAACTTTTTCTTTCTAAATAGAGCAGGTGCCACAGTTTAAACTTCCCAAATATCAGTGCTGCTCCAAGACAGCAGATGGTGTGCGTGCCCACCCAGCAAGGCAGCCCCAGCCCCAGGCTGGGAATGCTCTCAGTGTGCACCTGCTTCCCATTCAAACAAAGATTCAGCCCAAAGGGACACCACGTACACAAGCACTCCCATGCTGCAAGTAAGCACCTGAATTTAGGAGCTTCAAGACTCCTACTATACACACTGCTCTGTGATGATTAGGAGTCAAGTCGGCTTGTATTTATGAGGAACACTAAGCACTTCAGGACATGAGAGAAATAAAGCTTTGAAACCAGGTACAATACCTACTAATCAGTGCCGAGGAAAAACAAAAGGCATTTAATTTGTCTCAAGCCGCCTGCAAAATGGCAAGACAGACTCACTAAGAAACTCTTCAAACAGTTCAATTGTATTACTTACTCTTACAACTTTCCTTAATTGATGCCATTCATTTTTTCTTCTCTTTTGGATTATCTACCTTAGCATAGATTCTGTAGAAAACATCACTCTTGTTTATTAAGCTTGGTTGTATCTAAAAAGCACTTGGCCAAAAAGGAACCAAATATTAACCTTACCAATACAGAAATTCTCATCTTAACATTTAAACTCCTTGCCAATGGAAGAAAAAGCCCAATCTAATGCTTGCTAAAATTGGTTGTAGGTATCTACATTCACCTCGCTAATTCTTCCAAAAGCTAAATTTCCCTTCTGCAGTTTCTCTCTAAGAGCAATAGATGTAGTTTAACATTCTGAGAAACTAATGATTATCATGCAACTCACTATTACATTTCCCAAAAATTGCTCTACATGGAAACATTGTGGGGAAAAAAACTTGATAACACATAAGATAGAGGACTATCTAAGGGGCATAGGCAGAGAAGATTCAGTAGATGGCTTTAGCCTCTCATAATCCAGGGAGACTGAGGACATCCTCAAGAACGTAGACACTTCTGAAAAGGCCATGTTCTTCAGGGAACAGAAGTGGCAGACACCTCACAAGCCCTTCAAGAGGTACAAAACCAACATTTTTCTGTAAAAATGAAATCTGAAGTAAGTGGACCATCAGTAACAGACACCAGAACAGTAAATCTCACTATGGTGCTACATTATAGAAGCAACAGAACGGAATACCAATAAGGATAGAGAAGCTCCCCTCCTTAAAAACTAAGAAAAATTAAATGGCACTTGTTATTTATGAAATCACAGTCATCCAAAGCATTCTGCATGCTAGGAACTGGGCAAGTGCACAAAGCAGAAAAATAAAGGAGTTCTTTGATCACAAAGGATTGGTTATTTTGTCTCTGGAGGGTTGCATGGCTGTGAATGGCTGACAGCTCTGTATGTAAGACCTTGTGGATACACTGATCATTATTTTACATATGCAAAACTAAGATATAGACAAGATACTTAGCATATACTTATACGTGTAAGTAGAGATATAACTGAAAGAGCATCCTTAAGTCAGCTGCTTGGTATTTCAGGTCTCTAGAACAGTCAAATATTCTTTTATTTGTTACCGAGATCTCAGCTTTCTGATCAAAGGAAAACCTCAAACAGTTACACACCACTTCAATCGCAGATTGTCACAAGTGAGGACACATTGCATCATTTACAATAAAATGTTCTGAGACACTGCACTAAGGAGCAAGGGTGTCACATCCTAATTTAAAAACTAGTCCTTCTCAAAAACTTTTATCATCACAGGTAACAGGGTGTCCAGGTCAAAGTCTTACAAACTCTAGAAATGTGGATCTAAGTAAACCAATGTTCGTGTATCTGGTGCCAAAGCCTGAAGTCAACAGCATCACTTACCATGGGCTCAGTGAGGCCAAGACTACACCTAGTGATTCTAAAGCCAAAGGATAATTGCAATTCCTCAGTTTGACCTCAGGTACAGTAAGAGCCAAAGCCCCACACTGACCTAGCAAGGCCTGCATCAAGCCCACATCCTCCCTTTCAGCTCTGTTCAAAAGTACAGAAGGAATGATCTAGGTGTTGCCAAAAGGACAGGTTTCGCTTGAATACAGCACTGAAAAGGGAAAACCCATTCATCTACAGCCTGTATCCCCTTTGTGCATTAGGTCCCAACCTTGCAAATAATCACCCTCTTCACATAACACACAGAAAACATGGCTATGCAAGCTTCTACATACACAGCTGACCCGTGGAAAGCGTGTTTACAGCAGTCCTAAATTCTAAAGGATGCTCCTGTGTCATTCCTGCAAGCAAACAGTGACCTTCTGCACTTATCCTCAGCACTACTGTTCTCCATGCCAGCCCAGAATTTGTGACAGAACAGCTTAAAGTTGTTGCAGCTTTCAGAAACTCCTCACGTTGCTGTTTAACACTGAAGAACAGGAAAACATAAAACTGAAGTCTGTCAATAAATTTGCAGTATTATCAAGCATCTATCAATCATCAGATAGCTTGAGAATGCATACAAAGCAGTGATTATCTTTAAATAACTATCTTGGTCAGTCTGGTCTAAACGTGCCAGCACCAAGAAGAAAACAGGCTTTTCAGGCTATCTTCCTTATCTTCTAAAACAACATACATAAATGAAAGCTCACAGTTTGTTAAGATGTAGCATTGAATAACATCATTTTAATGGTTGAAATAAAAACACTGAGAAATATACAATCTGTCTTATACTAGCAGAGAACTGGATTTTAGGCTTTAAAGTCTTTCAACTTCCCTAGAAGCTATAGCCTAAGACCTTTGAGATCACTTCATCAAAAACAAGCTTTTTAATTATATACCACTTTTGTTTTATTTAACCAGTGCTGTAAAACTCAGCACTGCTTATTTTCACTCAAAATAATTTCCATTTCTACCATTCTCCTAAATTAGTGACAAGTTACACACGCAAATCCAGTAGCACGAAATGGTCAGCATTAACTTGCTTGTTAAAAATGTATTGCTATAGCACTGCAAAAGTTTCTTTAAAAGGAAATGCAAAGACGCATCAAAAAAACAATCTTACTTTATCTCTTGCTAAGTTTGTGATCTGCAAGAAAGCTAAGTTAAACCACTCTTTTGATCAATTTTACTGATAAACAAACCATACTTTTGCCAGCAACATCTGAAACAGCTACGTGTTCCTCCCTTCCCCTTTGATATCTGCAGCACCTCATTCTAGCACCGCTTCTTCCTTCTCCTCTGGGTTTCTTACAAGCCTCTGATGCAGCTATCAGCAAAACCACAAGGATGCTCCTGCATATACAGAGAGCCCTCGGCAAGGCAGTCATACCTATGAGAACAAGCATTGCATTGCTGACATGCACAAGAAACTCAACCCTACAGCCTTGAGAATTCTCTACAGTTTTACTGGGCTACAGAGTCAGGTCTGCAAGCCATTGGTGGACTCCACTGAGTTCTCCACCTGGGATTGTTTTCTGATGTACCCAAGGGATAGTCTAAACTTGACTTTTGTACTAATGCAACTATTTAGTTGAAGATTTTAACCATCACCTGACAAAGCATTAACTCCTAGGATACACCTGCATTTCCATGCTCCCATGGTAAAGCATTCCCTTTAAGCACCAGATGTGACTAAAATACGGGAGACTGCCACCAGAAGCAAACCAAAACAAGCCTTATGGGATATCAGTGCAAGACCTAAGCCAAGCCAAGCCAAACCTAACCAAGTTGGGACAGACAGTATTTTCACATATATTAGCCCAAACCACTTCAAGCAAAACAACTTAGTCTTTTTAAAACTTCACTGTAAAACCAAATTCAAGAAGTCTGCAGTGACACGGAGGTATCTGTGGTGTGCTAGACAGCAATATTTTGTTTTTCCACAATGCCCTTCAACTGAGAAGCACTAATTAGATTTTCTCTCAAAGCTCACCTCTCTGGCCCTTGTCTAATTTAGATACTGCTTTCTTTAACAGCAGCTGTCTCACATATTCAGGTAAATAGATTAGCAACAGAGATGCAGTTTATGCAGTTTCAAGACAATGAAAAAAAAATTTTTTGCAGAACTTGGAATAAATTATAACACAGAACAGCTCCCTATATACCCTTTGCAACAAGTGAGGAAAATTTTGATACTTACTGTATGTAGAAGTCAGCCTAGAGGAGTTCCTCACATAACCCTGATGATTTCATAAAGGTTCATATACATTCCAAACTTCAGAGACAAGCAATGTTAAATATTAATATCCCTCCTGTTACTGATCATAGATTTGTCTTTATGGAAGTACAAATAATGGAATGCATATGTCTTCTTCTACTGTTCTACAACACATTACTCATGTTCCTTGGCAGTTTCTGTCAGGAATTAAGTGCAGAGTTTCTTTGGCACTCTAAGGGAAGGGTATCTGAAAGCCTAATCATAATGCAAAGTAGTTTTGAGATGAACCTGTGATCTGCAATGTTAACTATAATAAAGCTGACTGATTAAATTATTAATATCAGAAATGCTTATACTGACCAATAATTTCATGTAGTGAGACCAGCACCCACTTTGAATTGTGCTTTACATTTTAAAATTGTACATCTATTTCTTGCTGTAATGCAGGTTTTGTCGGGACAGGGGAAGGGGAGGGGAGGTTGGTTTGTTTTGTGGGGGTTTGGTGAGTTGGTTGGTTTTTTCAAGCCAACTCTCTACAATGAAAATCTCAACAATAGTAAGCTCCTCTTGTTCCCAGTCTACTTTGCCTCTTGAATAAGCACATCTATTGGCATAGGGTAACTTCCTAATTATTTTCTAAGAGACTTAAAGACTCATGTCCATATCAGTGCCATAGCTACATTCCCAGCCTGCAGTGCTAAGGACTTCAACAGTCCTTACTCAGCAATGACTACCAAGGGGGTTTCTCAGACTAAGCCCTACTCATCACGTACAAAGTTTTAAGAGCTCACTCTTCAAATAAGAAAGAAAAAAGCTGAAGCTTCAGAAGGACAAGTCCTGCAGCAAATCCCACCACACGGGCATGCTGCTGCTGGCACCTGTCCTGCATGTCCTCCCCTCCCAGACAACTCTGATCTCTGTAAGATACTACCAAAAAATCTACTCCTCCACCTTCTTAAAAGGCTACCTGTAAAACAAAATGTAAATTTAGGCATCAGATTATTTTTCAATACTACTTGGATTTCATCCTTAACATCTAAAAACAGATCAAATGCCTTACTTTAAACCTCAAAAATAAGCTGATAAATCTCTTAAAAACTATCTACCTTTAAAATAATTGAAATATCTATTTGAAATTAAAATATGTTTATTTAATTAGAAGTATTACAGTGATTTTAAAATGAGGAAGTTCTTTACAAAGGAGGACAGTCTTTTCTAGACGTTTGTCATAACAGTGAAAACATCCATGGTGCATATTAACATGCATATCCACACATGCATCATCAGCTATTCTCTCTAAAAAGAGTACTAACCATATTAATTAGGCCTGTCAGTACCACGAAATTCTGTAAAAATCTAGTAAACCAAAGCCATAGATTGTTTTCACAGCAAGGACACGCACTACTCTGTTATTAATGATGCCACTGGGGGAAAAAAAGAGATGGAGAAAAGAAAGAAATCAGGAGATTAAATACTTCAGTTTTGATAAAAAATAACACAGTTTGAAAAAACTTTTCCTTTGAACTCGCCAGGAAAAACAAATAAAAACTACCAGCATATGGATTTAAGAAAAAGAGCAATGTTGGCATGGAGACCGGACTGGAGGTTCACAAAAATATCTTGTCTAATTTCACGCAGCTTTTTTAAAAAAGTTTTACCGTGTCAAGCTATGTTGCAGCACTGCCTAATCATGAAAATAAAAAACATCACCACAAACCCCTGTGACTGACACACTTCTGCTTTCCCAGAAATGTAAATGGTAATACAAGAAGACAGAGTCAGAGAAAACAGCAGAGGTTGGGGAATCCTACGAGTGCCTGTAAGTGGGATGTTTCCATGGTTTAGTCAGTTCCTCCCCTGCAAGGTTACACCTGCAAGTGAGCAGACTGTAGCAGGGGCCAGGTATTTCCTCTGCTACCTTGAGTAGTGCTCAGCCACTTTGGGTCCCCTGATCCTCACAATCAGCTCTTAAATTCTCTTGACACTTCCCTAAAAAGAGTGCCCATGAACAGTGGGATAAAATAAAAACAACTAAGCAGTTTAAGTCAGTCCCAGGCCCATGTAAGAGTTGCAGAACCTTAGAGACCACTTGTTTCTCCTTTATACAGGGGTTGCTGATCCAGTGCCTCACTACAAGGGAGGATTTCTGAGTACCACCCCAATTAGCACCAGTTTGCTCAAGTATACGCTGACATTTTGCTGCAGATTGAAGCATTCGTTCTGAAGAAAATCTGAAATAGTCCTGTGCAGACACCTGGCAGGCTGGATCCATGGAAATCAACCCCAACTCGGCAATTCAGTGCAAGGAAACCCAGCCCAACACCATGTAGGCAGGAACCAGCACAGCACTGAAGCCAGTTCAGCTCTGCTCACTCACCACCACACAGAAGCAGCTGTGTGGCCTTTTGGCTGGGGAATTTACACTGCACTTCCTTGCACTTCTTAGCATTACAGAGTTGTGTGGAACAAAAAAGTGTTCTTTCTTTAACCCTAATGCATCAATTCCTGTAAAATTACAGTTTCGTTTTATCACAGCACACAATTTCAAAAGCAGGGCTTTATCTATTTCACCAGATTTTCCTCAGCAACTCCAAGAATTAAAGACTGACCCAAACCAGAGCCAGCAAGAACTTGACAATGGCTGTTGGAGTTTGCATTGCTGTTTTGGCTCATCTCTCACTCCCCTCATAGTCATGGACAATATTTAATCAATCAAGACAAGCTCCTCTCACCTCTTGAGGAAGTTCCAGCTTAGACCTGTCATCCAGCCCATTAGAGTGCAAGCCCATGAGGTAAGGGACTGGAGCATCTAGAAAATGAAGGAGGGATGCTGGAAGGATAGGAACATACACATGCTGCCACTGAAATGGAAACATGAGTGCTGTGATGGTCTCTGCCACGGTCATCAGCCTCTGATAATCTGAAAAAGATCAAGAAAAAAGTAATGTTTTTCAAAAATATTTTTAAGTAAATTAATTTACGCTAAGAAACAAGAGCTTGCTTGAAAACAGAAACCACAAAACCCAGCACAAGCCGAGTGGCACCGTAATGAAAGCCGGGACCTGCACACCCAGCACATTTGCTGAAACAACAAAGAGAGCTCAAGGCAAAGTAGGTCATTCTACAAGTCATATGGAAATGAGCAAATTGAGTCTTAATGCATGCTAAGTCACTTTCTGTCACCTGTACCAGGGTCACCAGGAGCACCAATCTGAGTACAGAAGCAATACTGTAACCCTAAGAAACACATGGGAAATAATTTCTATTCTCCATGCTTATGACTTTCTATGGAAGTCTTGGATGAAACCCAATGCATCTGGTATCTCTCAGACAAACATTTTTTAAAAGAGTGTTTAAATCTCTGTAAAGCATGCTGTATAGCAGCCAACCCAACAGTGTGACTGAAATAACTATGTAGAAAATAAAAAGGATCAGCTTCGCTTATCCTTTGCAATGTATGACCAAAGCCCCAGTTCAGTGTAAAAACAACTCCTCTCCTCCTAGAATTTAACAGCAGTGCTAAATGTACCTGTGCAATATGTCAAAAAGGTATTTTTATTTAGCAGCTGGTGGCTAGAGCAGTTCACACTGCAGTATGCTGGGCCAACACCTCACCCTCCTCCTGCAACTCCTGATTTAAGGGGGTTTGGTATCTACCCCCCATGAAGGGGGAAGCAACACCAGATGAACTCAGAGTGTGTGTTCTAACACCACTGCTGAAATATGCTTTTGAGCTGCCAGGCTGGGAAGAGTGTAAAATAAACTCACGGGACTAGGACAATTTCTACCTTCAGTCAAACTATAAATATAGCACAAACTGGAGACATAGGATGTCTTTTTCATGATACTGCAACAATATCAAATTCCAGATAGGAAAGGGAGGGGGACAGGAAGGAGGGAAAAAAATCAGTAAACTGTGTTGGGGTGTGGGATTTGCACATCTTCTCCTTACATGTTCATAGAACTACAGACACGTGAAATCGGAAAAGACACTTGAATGCACAGGCTCAGGTGTGGAGGTTTCTGAAGCTGTCACACACTGTTGCAGAGGGAAGATGAAAACTGCAAGAATAACATTTGTTGTAAACACTCTGAATTAAAAATTAAGCTTAACTGTGCACTTCCCAAAGTTATGGCTTTGATTCTATCCTTTAGCCAGCCTTCACTCAGACTTCAGAAAGCAGAAGACAAAGGGCCAAGAAATTCAATTCCTGGCATTCATGATTAATTTTGTTTAAGGACCAAGTTGCAGAGTTTGGGGTCTGCAAAGAGTCCCACAACCCAAGAGGAACTCAACATGGGGTTTGTTAACATCAGTTATAACTCTGCAACTTAAGCTTTTGATTTTTTCTTCTCAGATCAAACTGTGTTAGTAGAAAAGGTTATTGCATGAAGCTACCTGTCACTGCCTCACAGTAGAACTACTGTGACCAGAGGAGCCCTCAGTCAAAACAGATGAGAATAGCTGAAACAGCTCAAAGTCTTTGCCAAAAGCTTATTTGGACTGAAACACGGTAGGGGACAATCAATGAGCATCACCAGCAACCCCGCCCTATTCTGCCTGGACAGCAGCTTCTGCCTGCACAGCTACATTGGTTTTGCAGCTTTAATCACAGCCTGACTGCAAGGAAGTGATGAATTAATGATAAGCTTTGGGACGAAGAAGAATCTATTCCATACCCTATTTTCTTCAGCTATAAAAGGAACTTTAAATGTAGCCATAGATACACAAACATTCCAGCTGGTTTGCATTCAGCTTGTTTACTTGAAAGAGGCAAGTCTCGGAATAGAAACAGTGTTTTCCTACTACACAAAACCCCGTCTAATCCTGCAGGCTAATTTAAATACAACTTCTCCCTCTGTCATTAAGCTAATTTTAGTATTAGCCTTTCAAATTAATTACAAAGTAACATCAATAATTCAGAATTTCTACCCACTGGGCAGCCAGCCTCTGACACTGAGCTATCTGCAAATGTAGCTCTCTGATCCTGGATATCCACATGGCTTAAGCCATTCCCAACTATTTGGCCTGCACAGTGGCAGCCTGCAAGTAAGAGTGCCTGCATTCTGCAGGCACTGTGTGTGTCAGGAGCTGTTGGCAAAAGCCAAGGACAAAGGCAAGAAACCTACAAACATAAACCAAAATAACTTCAATGTTTTCTTAAGTTATACCTATCCTGAGACCTATGGAGGGTTTTTGGGTTTAAAAAAGAAGCAAGCAGCACGCTTCTAGTACCAAAAAATCAGAGAAGATTTAAAAATAACAAGAAACAAACTAAAAAGAGTGAAGAAGCACTTCAGTAGTGGTGTTGCTCTTGTTCTTGAAATCAGAACGTGCTTATTCTGGTGCCAATAACACAGTGTTTTGGCCTTGTACTGTACAATAGCACTGGTAGGGAAATAATGACACCACTAGAGCACTATTAGTTTGGAAAGTGCTTGACTGATCACTGTGCAAGGAAAAGAAAATCCACTACTTTTTAATGTGGCCGCTTAAGAACACAGGAAAAGGCTGATGCACTATTCTAGCCAATTACTATAGATAAAACACTTTATCTCTTAAAGCGTGTATGAGCAGTTATTTGCACAGGCATTTATCTATATCTACTATACATACACATTTTTCTTGGTCTTTAAAAAGCAAGTAAATCCAGAGAAAAGAATTGAGGGGTCTTGGATCTGGAAAGAAGGGTCTGGAGCAAGATGGGAAGAAGGCAGCAGACATAAGGTCCATGATTACACCTCTCCGTTTTCACATTCCACCAGAGAGAACTTTGTTGAATGTCTACAGAAACTCTCTGCTTTGGCCAAATTTAAAACCATTGTATGATCACATTCTGGAATGTTTCTTCCTCTTAATCTTCCTACTTCATGGATCACAATGGAATACTGTTGTACTTGTCCAGTAACTCACTAGTAACGTCAAAACACCTGTAACTGCAGTAAGAACCACCTGTGGTTGGTAGAAGCAGTGGGCCAGAGTACTTCCTATTTGTGTTCACTTCTGTGTCTGACAAGCTGATTCAAGGTGGCTGCACCAATCAGCAAGTTTCCTAAATCACTGGAGGCATAAGAAGAAAGTGTTCTATGTAAGAGGTGAGAGGCAGCATGGGACTAATACTGCAAAGAAATTAAACTAATACTTTAATTCTTCAGAATTAACATAATTTTTAAAAAGTGGAACAAAGATGGGGATGTGAAAAAACTCTTTATTTGTACTTTAAATGGCAGCAGACAGCAAATACCCAGAAAATAACACTGTTAAAGATCACAGTCTGTGGCAGTACCACATTACATTTCTCCATTTTTTGTTTTAAGCTGTTTAGAAAAATCACCTCCAAGTAGATTTCACAGCTGTCTTAACTTAGAGCACACTTTGCATAAGAGTTTGAGGTGCTCTCTGAGATAAGGAATAAGTCTATTTCACAGATACAAGAGCAATATAAATTGCAGGAATGCAAACCAGCTCCCACAGTATAATCTGGCAAGGGCACTACTGCAGGCCTCCAGCACCACTGTCTGCCACAATTCCTCAACACTGGCTCAGCACCAGTAGCAGCCTCAGACTCTTTACTCTCTTACAGGTACCTGCATGCCTCTAACATTTTTCCAAATGGGAGACAGGTCTTTTAAGAGGACAACTGAACTGAGGTATTTACTCCCTACATTTGGCTTACACCAATCCAAAACACACAGGCTGTACCAATATAGTAGGACAAAAGAAGAATTTCCAGAGGCATCAAGTCAGAAACACGTCAAAGAAATCTTAAACCAAAACACAATCCCTGCCAAGTGAAGTTACTCCTATTCCAAGAACTAACTGCAACTTCATATGCTAAATCATTTGTTTCATATAGCACTGCACTTGTCAGCAAAGTCAGAGTCACAGAATCATAGAAAGGTTTGGGTTGGTAGGGACCTTAAGAGTTCCTCTCATTTCAAACCTCCTGCCACGGGCAGGGGACACCTTCCATCAGAACAAGTTGCTCAAAGTTCAAGGCCATAACCTGGCCTTGAACACTTCCAGGGATGGGGCATCCACAGCTTCTCTGGACAACCTGATCCAGTGCCTCACCATCCTCCCAGTAAAGAATTCCTTCATAATATCTAATCTAACCCTCTTTCAGCATTATTGCCATTCCCCCTTGTGCTGTCACTCCACGCCCTTGCCAAAAGTCCCTATCCAGCTTTCTTGCAGTCCCTTCAGGTTCTGGAAGGGGCTCTAAGGTCTCCCTGTATTCTCTTCTCCAAGCTGAACAGCCCCAGCTCTCTCAGCCTGCCTTCACAGGAGAGGTGCTTCAGCCCCCTGATCTTCATGGCCTCCTCTGGGCTCAATCCACCAGGGTCCATGTTCTTCCTGGGTTGGGGGACCCAGAGCTAGACAAAGTATTCCAGGTGGGGTGTTACCAGAGCAGAGTGGGAGAATCACCTTCCTCAATCTGCCTGTCATGCTTTTTTTGTTGCAACCCAGACCACCAAGAGTTTTGGAGTTTGGTTTTTATTTTCGTGGCATTTTATTATTTTGCTTGTGTTTGTTGTTGGGGTTTGTTTTTTTTAAGTAAATCTTACAAACCCTCTGATCCTGACACATACTGTTCTAAATCTAAATCCATTCAGTGAATACCACAACCTCATCTGACATAGCAGAACAAGAAATTATCTCCATCACCACAAATGTCCTGGGTTTGAGCACCAAGAGATTAAGCAAACCCTAAGCAAACCCAAAGGATGTTAAAAAGTGTAATATTTATATTCTGAAGAACAACCTTGACCTCATACTGGTGTGCATGCAAGAACGTGATCAAGCCTTCACAGAAGTAAAGCAATTTCTGATTCCACTTAGAATTGAAGTGCACCATAACGTGTATCTCCATTCAATCTTCCCTGTTTTACAAACAGCAAAAACTAGGTGTTACTCAACCATAATGAAAGAAAGAGCAGAATGTATTAGGAGCATATTCCAGCTAAAAAAAACCAAAAGCAAACAAACTCTCCAGAAGAAAAGAAAAGGGGGGGGGAAAGCACAGGGATTAAATCCCTCAGAAACTACTTAAGCTTAACTACCAAAAAACACTGGCTACGTTACTGGGAAGGCACTGCTGCAGCTAGTTCACCAAATGTCAGCAAACAAGTACAATTCTTTTCCTACTGAAGGAAGACTTTTCAGTCAAAAACTATAGGTGACAACTAGACAGAGAAACAGGACACTTCCATAAGGTACAACGGCCCAGCTGAGCTGAAGCTTGGGGTGAGGCAGAGGAACAGTGGACAGAAACCACAGTAACTCATCATGGGTCCTTTTGAACTCCAAATATCTGCAAACAAGAAACTCAAGTGTTCCCAGGGCTATTTTAAGCTTCTTTAATTAGACACTGATCAGACACTTGGAAAGGCCCCAAGACAGAAACTTGAACCTATAACTATGACTTGGAAAGAGAACTCGGACTACAGAGGACTAGTCCAGGAGTCAGTTGAGCTCCAGCCTGGGAGAAAAGAGTTACTCATAACACAATGGCCCAAGAAGAGATCCAGGAATGCTGTTCCCACATGGTGAGGTATGCACTGCTTTCCTTGCGGAGCTTCCCACCATCCAGGCACACGTGATCCCGCCACAGGAGGTCTCAGGCCAATGGGACCCTCACTCTTCTTCAGACTGAAGAAACTGATGTTTGAATCCTCCACTGGTGGGACACAAACTCTTCCTAAATCTCAAACATATAAACACCTGATCCATTTTTGGAGAACCCACAAAACAAGTTTGTCTGATAGACACAGACTTTTAGATTTGCTATGAAAAATAAGCAAAGTAATTTGGGGTTTAAATCTAAGACAGCAACCACTATAGGGTCCACTAAGTTTTTTGACTGTATCTGAATTACTGGGCAGTTTCTCTCCTGCAGTTCACAGTGTTTATACAATGATATAACAACCTACTGCCATTACACACTTTTAATCACCTTGACTGTGCACACAAATCTATCTTTGGCTTTAGCCTATGTACAGATCTCAACACACAAACATCTGTACTTTGTGCTTGGAAAAGGCTGCTATAGTAACTGCAGGTTATGTCTTCTAAATAGCTACAATTTGTATTCTACATATTTCCATGACAGCTCAATGGAAGAAAACATGAGAAACAGATTTCAGTAACACCATGGCATATTCCTGGATTCATCTTGGGGTCTTTCAGGCCTCTTTACTATTACTATAAAACAGTGTTCAGAAAGCAGTCTGTCTATTTTAAACCACACCATTATGGATGAGTAGATCTGGATTACTGCTAGTCAGCTTGGGACAAAAAAGGAGTAGAGAAATTATCTTTTGGCATAATTCCACATACTCTGTGTTAGAGCAACAAGATGCAGCATAAGAAGGCCAGTATCCACAAATTCCAACACAGAAAATGGGTAGCACTCCCACAGTACTCACTAATTGATACACATGCTATTTCAGCCCAGTTGCTGCTTATCCTCTTCAAAGAAAACGTTAGCTACTTGGCTTCAGCAGTCACTGTTTCAAAGCCTTAACAGAGATAGGGGATTTCAAGTCAGTCAAACAAACCTTTTTTTCAAGTAGTTACCCTTCAAAGTAACAACCTGAATGTTACATTAGATACTCAAAGAGAAGATTATATTTGCATCATTAACTGTTCTTCAGATTGAGATATATAACTACATGTCTTCTCAAAATGCACGGGTAGTTTGGCCCAGAAAGGAAAGAATTCAGCTAAGCAGCTAGAGAGGAACATGGAAGAAGGCATATTGCTCTATCCAATAGCACAGCTCCAGAGCCAACAATAAAGGTATCAGTCAACCCAAGAAATAAAGGTGATTATGTGAAAGCCCAAAGTTTTAAGCTTAGGTGTCTAACAGCAAGAGCCACTGCAACTCTCTCTTTGCGACTCCAGTTCTTTCCTTTACATTAAGACCTGCCCACAGATGAGTCAGACTGCATTAGCTCATGCCACATTAATGCAGCTATTCTGTTGTTTGTGTGGTTTTTTAGAATTCAAGAACTACAAGACCTTGTACAACTACAAGGTAAGAAAACAAAACCCAAGTACTCACGCTGTGAATAAAGCAGTATCTGAAACTCCAAGAGGGCACAGGTAAAGAGTTGAACCACATTTTCTACTCCAAGCAACTCAAAAACTTCTTTAACTGGAAAATCAAATAATGGCAGTTCACTGGTGCTCGGCCTCTGGCAGATAATTGGTCCATAAACACCTGAAAATTTTAATGACCTTCCTGCTGGAGGAAGAGGAACCTCATAGAGAATATTGTAGATGTAGCTTTCTAAAGGTAGCGGTGGTGGCTGAGGTGAAGTCACTGCTTGGTGAAGTTGTTCTAGTACTTTCTTACAAGCTTTCATAAAAGACATTGGAGTAATCAGACAAATGCACTTTGAGACATAGAGTGTGTCTCTGCTGATGTCATAGGAGTTAAACCGCTGTAGCTTTGAAACAGAGGTGCCATTGCAGTCTCCAGTGCTGCTGCAGCTCTCCTTGTCGTTTGAGGGTGGAGTATGAAGAATGTCATACTCAGCATTGTGCATATGATACAACGTCTGCATTGCACTGCAGATCTGTTTGCTAGTGACCTCCTCAAAAAACGTGAGAGAAAATCCAAATGTCCGCGAGCCATCTTCACGAGTAATAATGAAAGAGTGGAACTGAGGTTCTCTGGAATCTGCTTGTGTCTTGAAAGCAAGCCCTTTAGGCATACACAGCTATAAAAAAGGGAGAAGGTGAGATAATAACCATTAAAACACACTTTTCTCTCCCCCCAAAGCATTGGTGAAAATGAGATTTAGAATCCACAGATGGCCATCATGTTTCACTTTAAATTCTATTAAGTGTTAAATCTCTGCACAATACAGTAATATGAATCTAAATCAAAAAAACAAAAGGAACTCATCAAAAGGGCTGCATCCAGTGTCTATTGAAATTCATAACCATTTCATTACCAGCCTCAACGGGAATAAAATAACAAAATACAATCTCAGACACAGGAAAGTATTTTGGTCACCAAGACAAGAAACCTGACAGAGAAAAGAACTATATTTTATCTAAATTTTAAAAACCACACTGCATTCCATGAAAGAGAAAAATTATGCACAGAAAACCAGATTCATTAATTGCAGACCAATTTTTCTTTTTCTACCAATTCTCTAGAACATAACATAAAAAAAAATTGTATAAGAACAAAAAAAATATCTCCTAGGCACTTACTCATTTGCCCCAAAATATGACCTAATTAAATGAAAATGTCTTTTCAGTTTGCCCAGTTTAGAAAACTCATGATTATTTCCAATCTATAACAGACTTCACATTTTTCTGTCAAAGAAAACACAGCTTAATGCCTTCAATTGTCAAAGTAAGTTTTTGTCTTAAAAACAAAAGCCATTAAGTGATACTGACCATTCCCACTGCATCCTGGTCAAAGGGGTTCCATTCAACATTCTCAGGATAGCGAGCAAGAACTTTGGATTTAAATGTGCGTCTTAACGGAGTCTGTTCAAAGTTTTCCCCTGCAGATAAAAGACAAAAACAGAAGTAAACGTTTCATTCTCTTTTTAAGCTCAAACAAGGCAAAAAAGCAGGACATCAGCAGGTAGATGCGAGGATAAGTGAATTAAGGACACACTCCTTTTAAAAGAAACAGAAAGTGCAAGACAGTTGGTTAGCATACAGTCAGATTGCAGATATTAATTAGCAAGGATTAGCACTGTAACAGTTCTATGTCGTTAGGTATCTGTGCTTTTCCTTAACTGTGACAATCTTGAGACTGGTCATGACAGCCATTTCCTAAGCCACTCTTCACATACTTCAGATTCTCATTAAAGCACAGCTAAAGCTTCACTTCCAGTGGAATTTTGTTACCGAAGAAAAGCACAAATAGACAAGATGCAAAGATGATGCAACTTTTAGATAGACATACAAGTGACATCATGAGATCACTTAATTTAGGTTTTGAGACTTAGGAAAAAAAGATATTCACTATCTATTGCAAGAAGTTAGCTGTGAAGAAAGAGTCTAGAAGGTTAAAAGATCAGGAACCACAGAAACGTCCATGAAGAGAGTATCAGATGAACAAAGAATTGTGCATTTTTTTTCCCCACACTTTTTCCTTTACCTTCTGTTGCACTTGAAATGAAACGGCTGCCACCATCTCGGGTTTTAGCGGCCTGTATATACTGGCATAAAGCTATATAACAAATAAAAACAACACTGCATTATAAATTTCATACTGTTGACTGCAATCACATCGCTAACACACCAGCAAAAATCATAAAAATACCCAGAATCAGCATGCAGAAAAGACAGTCTACTTTCCTAAGATGCTTTTTATACATATAGAACTTACACAAATTTTTCATTTTATGTACATATTTCTTGTAGGAGACGATCAGTATGTAACAGAAGCTCATCGATCCTGTACATACAATGAGAACACCAACGCAGCAATAGGAATTAGTTGCTTGGGAAATTAAAGGTTTTTACATGTTAAACTATAAAATATTCCAAAAGAGCAGATGACGAAACTAACACCCAAGATAAAGTCAATTCAAGGCCCTTAGAACTGCACTAATCTGTGTGTCCAACTTTTCACAGACACTGTCCCTATACTGGACTGGCTGATACAGTCCGGTTTAGAAGCTCTTTAATTTCCTCTAAAGCGATGATGCTTCACTGCGACAGCACAGAACTTCATGCAGCAAATACTCTGAGTGTGCATAGTTGCTTTAGGAAAAAAAAGCACAAACCTGCATACCTTAAAATAAGCTGTTATATTACTAGAATGCAATTAGCTAAATGAGCATGAAGCTGTTGACAGCTGCACTAACAATCAGGCACAATTGCATGAAATCATATGCTCTAAATAAATTGAACTATTTCAGCAACTGGCAAATGAGAAAAACCCCCTTCAATTCCTCACTTCTTTTCTTACATGCAGCAATTCCTTGGCAATAGAAATTGATTTCAGAATTGGTCGGATTTGTTCTGTACTGTTACAGTAATATTTGAAGTTCAATTTCCTAAGCCAAGTTAGAATCTTTATTTGGTACAACACTTACTTCCACAAAGTAGCCACACACAGGGATAACTATAACGCCGTCTATCCACAATACAGAACCTGACAAACACATTGCACCACACAAACTTCAGTTCTGTTGAATGCTTAACAAGTCCTTGGACAGCTGAGAAATCATGCAGCTCTGGGTTTGTTTACATTAAGTCTTGAATATTACCTCAGTCAGGGAACTTACTCTGAATCAGGACCTAGGACAGGGCTCCCAATACCCAAAATAGTCACATCTATTCTGCTATTTCTCTGGTTTATAGCATTGACATGAAGGAGGGATTGTTTTTTTTCTAATTTGTCTGAAAAAGCAACAGTTCAGCTGATTTTCATACAAAACCACACAGCCACATTATTTATTAATCCGTTCAACAATAACGTTCAAAAATATCATTGTTGAGAGAGAAAAATGCATATTTGGGAAAATCTGAAACAAGTACAGAAAGGGGGATAGTTAGGAAACACAGAACACAGCTCCACTGAAATGTAACTATCCTGTGAAAGAGTAGAGCCCAAGACAGAAAAAATAACAGTATTTCCGCAGTAGCTAAAAACAATCATAAAAGATGAAAATAAGCACCTAAAGAAACTTCCAATCACCCAGAAAGGAAAATGGGCATAATGTCACGTGTCTATTTATTGACACAGACTCAAGACAGTCCTCTGCAAAAAGGCTTTAAAAATAAGTCAGGAGATTTAACACACCTACAATTTTCTATATTTACCTCTGTGCAGATGATGTAATGTCAGCTTTTAGATAATTGAGGAAATACCTCAGACATTGACTCACTAAGCTGTTTTGCTCCTCAGGGCTTTTTTTCCTTCCACATATGTATAAGGGAGAATATACCTGACAGCCAAATTTTCTCTGGAACTTGGAAACCATATTCCACAATCACTGGGTTCACCTATGTGCAAGGCTCTGCATATTTTGAAAAGAAAATCTGTGAGTTGAAAATCTTTTCATTAAGATGATTAGTATTACAAAATACATGATACTGCTCCTCTTTCTGATTAAAAAAAATACCCTAACAAACACTGAATGGGTGTTTGTCTATTTTAGGCAGCCTTGCACCATCTCCTCCCAAGAGATTCTTGCCAACACACACTTATATTTTTTAGAGCTGGAGTCTGTCTATAATGTAATGAAAGTACTGAAATTGATTTCTGGAAACCACTGAGTCCTGGTCCAGACAGAAGATAAGGCAACACTTCCAGGCCATCCTGCAATCCATCACACCATCCAGCAGTGGCACAGACACTGCTCTTGCCAGAGTGCCCCAATATTGAGGCAAACACCACAAACCACTGGACCATCAGCCTGGGCCATGCTGATTTTCAAGGATACTGACAACACAGGGAACATTAAGGGACAGCTCACCAACACCTGAGAAGTTCAACCCAGGTGATCTGTGCAACTCCAGGACACTGGACACCCTGTTTTCTTACCATTACAACTAATGAGAACCTGAGCACCAGCATATGTCCATTGCTCTCCCCTCTCTTCTCCCACTATGCAGCCAGTGATCATCACTAGCCACGGGGTTGGGGGGAAACCCACAACAATATCTGTTTATATGCAGAGTCAAAAAGCAATTAACGCTACATTTTAAAATTAATGATCAAACTGAAGCCTCAAACACAAACACTCTGCTCTAGCAAAATACCAACTTCAGCACATCTCCAGCAGGCAAAAATAACTCCAGGTTTCCATATCTGCCTCTGTGTGAAGCAGCTGATTAATTCAGTACTAATCAAAGTGGTTTTGATCAAAACCACTGAAGAGCAGGTTTAAAAAACACAGAAGACAAAACCATCAGCAGAAATGGACAGTTATATTCTACAACTGAGAAAAAAGAGAAGATAGCGATAAAAATATGATGCAATATATCCCATGAGTTTCAGAGTGAGTAACAAGGGTCCCCACACTTAATAACTATCAAAGAACTGCTGTCGTCAAATTGTGCTTTTCATAAAGTTCCTCTCCTCTAGCAGAAGAGATGGCTATAAAGTACTTTCCTTACTTATCTGAGTTACAGTAAAGACGTCTTTAAACATGATTTCTCTGTAAATAAATATCAATATCTTATACAAGTTCCATGTAAAAGGGTCTTTTTAGGACTTTTTGATGACACACAGTATTGCCTGCTGAAGGCTAAAGACGTCTTTAGAACACATTTGATGATCCTCACTTACACATTTACCACTCAGATGTTTGTCACAGCATAGGAAAAGCGCTACAAAAATCAGGATGGAAACTGCCTCACAGACTACACACCTTCGGCTTTCTTGGATTTAAAGCAGAAGCAACAATCAAACAGCTACAACTGTAAGATCATTTGTCAGGAAATGTCATACAACATATGACATCCATAAACATACAAAATTTCAGGAAAAAAGGAGAAAAAAATACTTAAAGAAGTTCCAGGTCAACACGCTTCCTAACATCAGGCCTTTAAAACAAAGAATCCCACTGTACTTTTCAATGTAAATATCAGTAAAGAGAAACATAGTTTCAGTAGGCATGGCACAAATGCACAAACACCAGTTTAGTTCAGCCCCAGGATTGCACAAAGCAGGGGAGTGACAGAGAAGCAGAAAATCTCAGAATTTCTTTGTCATTAGAAAAAAACACCCCCTATGGCATTCCACTGAAAACAGGATCAGTGAAACTATTTGGATTAAAAATAAACCAACAGAGAATAAAGAAAGGGTTAACAAAGCTTAATGTTTCACTAACCCAGTTTAGGCACACCAACAGCTTAATTAGTTAACGGTGATCCCCCAAAACGTGAGGGAAGCAAAGAGTAAATCACAGACACAGAGGTTCTGAAACTGGTGCACTGAAGAAAACACAGGACTTAGAGCAGAGTTTTAATAACCAGCAACTGCTGAGGCCGCCCCTCCTCCCGAGGTCCAGCTGGACACCCGCTGGCTCCTGCCATGCCAGGTAATATATTTTTCAACACCAGTAACCACCATCTGCCTTTGGTAACGCCCCTTGCTTCCCATCCCTACTTTCACACTTCATAAACCCTCTAAGCCTCCACCACAGGGTGGGAAAGAAGCAAAGAGGTACAGCAGCTCGTGACTTACAAGGATTTTATTCATCTGAACTGCAGCAAACCAAGCTATTCCCACTGTTACCCGGTACAGGCAGTCAGTCTCATTATAGTCCTGTACTGCTCTCTCCTTATTTGTTACCCTGTGAGCTGCTTTTGGCCGAGATAGAGTTCATTTTCCTCACAGTGGCTGGTATGAAGCTGTGTTTTGGATCTGTGCAGAACACAGGGTTGATAATAGAGATGTTTTTGTTATTGCTGAGCAGAGCTTTCCACAGAGCCAAGGCCTCTTCTGCTTCTCACACTGCCCTGCAGGGAGGAGGCTGGGGGTGCACCAGAAGCAGGGAGGGGCCACAGCTGGGACACCCCACCTGACCAAAGGGATATTCTGTATCACACAGCATCATGCTGAGGGGCAAGGAAGGGGGAAATGTTTGGGAGATGGCATTCATCTTCCCAAGTCACCACTAGACACTGTGCTGGAGACAGCTGAGCACCTGCCTGTCCCCAAGCAGTGGGGAATTAATTACTTTTCTGCTTTGCTTGCACAGGTTACCTATTACACTGTTTTTATCTCAAACTGCAAGTTTTTCTCAGTTCTACCCTTCTGACTGTCTGCCCCACCCCACGCGGGGGCAGTGAACGAGCAGCTGCATCGGGCTGAGCTGCTGGCTGGGGTTAAACCAAAACACCACGTAATTTAGGAAGACATGCAGAAAAGACTCAAGTTATTACAGTAAGCTTGCTTACCAAAAGGCAAGTCACCAGCTAGACTTAACCTCTGAGGAAGTCCAAGACTAACCTGGCTCAGCTGACAAGTACACCTAATTTTATTAATACCCTACTGAGTCACCCAGTACTGAACATGAGCCATATCATCGTGTCGATTTGTAGTGTACACTGGCAACTTCTCTGGCTCTCGCTTTTATGCTGCTCCCTGTCCTTGCCTCTGTGGCTCTTCTTGCAGCTCAGCCTGTGAGCAGAGGACTGCAGTGTCTGTGTCCTGGTCTGATGAGAATTAGGACTTAAAAACTCAGAGTTTCCAACCTATGCAGGACAGCAGAGCTTTGGAAGTATCTGCAGGAAACTATCCACATCAGTGGATACCATTTTTCTGCAAGATTTTACAGAGAAACAAAAACCATTATGGCAACTGGAATGAGCTAAAGCATTCTTCAACTCAAAACCTGCAGAACACTGTCTACTGAGCCTTCCTCAGCTTTGAGTGGGAATAAAAAGAACGAATTCTGAAGGTCTAATTTTAGCTCTTTCCTGGTTTACCCAGAGAAAAGTATGATCCGATCCACTGCCTTCCATATTGCTCTTCAGGAAAAGAGAAGTTAACAAAAAACAGGGGGGTAGAGGAGGAAGGCATTTCCAACACAGTAGAAAGAAAAATGGTAAGGTCATAAAACTTGCAGTTTCACCTACTTATCACCACCTCCTAATATATAAACAATTGATAGTTTCAACTGAACAGTGGATTTACTGTAAGTGAAAAAGATAAAACTTTGAATTCTCAACAAAACAAAAGAAGAAAACAAGACCTTTTTAAAAGGCTGGAAATTCAGAGTGAAAACCCTGCCAATACAGACATCCCCCTCTCACTCCATTCCCCTCCCTTCTTTGATTACTTTTCCAAAGTTCTGTTTACAACCTGAACCACAGGGGAGTGCAGCTCATGGCTGCATCACTATTATTAGCTGCATGTAGCCATGCTAAGTAGCAACATATTCCCAGTCAAACCTTCACACCTAGTCATGAAACTTCTTAACACATACACTGTAAATTCAAGCTATGACTGACAGTCATCCTCATACCCTGAGGCAGCTCATAGCCAGCCACAAATGCAATACACTTGCAAACAAAACCTTCTTTAAACTGAACCATGGCCTTTTGAACATGCTGTCAATGTACTATTTGGTTTTAATTTTTAGAAAGAGACTACAGTGTTTCAACTCTAAAAATTATGCAAGACTAAGAACTATGCAGGAACATCTCCCTGCATACTAGCCAGAAAAAAGTCTTTCAGCAGCTGTTTCAGATGAAGAGTAAAGCTCAATTTTCCCTAACAATAGAGAGCAAGTCAGAAGATACCCTGCTTACCAGGAAAAGTGCCCGATAAACAAACTAAATGGTAGGTGCAAGACTGATTTTAAAGAGTCACTGTCACCTTCATTTGTTCATCGAATCCACTGATCTGCTCAAAATAATTGCAGAACAAAGACATCCAGAAAGCTCAACTGATTCTGATTAAGTGGTTTGCTGCTTTCCCCCTGCCAAGCAGCTTCTTTCTTTTAATTCCTGTGATACAGCCTTCTATTAATTCAATTCATTTTGTCTTGAAGTACACTTACTGGGTACATGACATCTTCAAATAAAAAAACTTTGATAGTATGCAATTAAAACACTACCATTGTATTTTCCACATAAAACACTTACTGGAATCTTTCAGCATACAGAGGCTGTATATCAACTCCTGCTGCCACTAAAATCAGTGTCTTAAAATAAACATAAAACAGTTTCAACATGAAACAGTCATATTGCTGTAATTAACAAATTATTAAGAAGAATGAGAATCTGTACCAGCAACAGAAACTATGAGCCACTTAGGGCAGCTTTTCTGTACCACTTAGCACACCACAGAAACTGAATTTAGAATTGAAAAGACCTTACAAAACCCTAAAACTTCACTCTACCTCTGCGCTTTCCACACCACAGTTCAAAGAATCTTATAATGGTGGGAAAGCTCCCAGCTTGTGCAGGGTGTGGGGCTGGAGACTGAGCTGACCAGGACAGCCACAGAATAGAGGATTTCACAAGTGTTGGTTACAACTCAGAAGTCAGTCAACAAGGGATTTGAATAGCACATGAATTATAAACACTATTCAGAGAACAGCCTAATTCTGCCTTGCTTTGAATTAAAAAATGTAATACAGCACAAAGCCATACCAGTGAAAATGGTCATCACACGACATTTTGAAAATAATCTTTCTCATTCTTGGGTTTTGGGTGAAAACTGAGTAAATACAAGAACATGCCTGCCAAAGGGCCTAACACAAAGGCAAAAATGTCTGAATTATTTCCAAAGATACAACTAACACTCAGAATTAGGTTAATCTAAAGCCAGCAGTCAATGTCATAAACAGCAGTAGGATCCCAGTTGGGTCAGCAATCGTCCTCAGTACACACAGTAAGGCTACAAATATTACGGTAAATAATTATGCTTAACAAACAGAAAATTACTTGAGCTTGAAAATTCATGGTCCAAGTCTAAAATAAAAATACTGGGCTGGCGAAACAAATGGTGTGCAAACTTCTGGAATCCACACTTTACAAATTATGAAATTACGGAGCAAATGAGAGGAATTTGTAGAGAGGGGGGCACTAGGGAAAGAGATGATAGGTACAATGAGATTTGAGGACTTGTTGATTAGTCAAACTGATAGATGATTAGCAGCTGACCTGGTTACACTGTGAAAGTAAATACAAGTGCTTAAGATGCATAGAGGCAAGGACCAAAAGTCAAGCAAAGAGTCAGTATCTTAAAATAAAAGGCAAAAGAATTCTGTTAAAAATAAGACTTGCCATATTTCCACTTGCCAATGTAAATGGTCAAATATTCTGTTTTTAAGTCTTAAGAGCAAAAATGGGACAATTAAACAAGTCATTAAATTGTATGGCCTGGCCCCTACTCCATGTGAAATGAGACGGCAACATGTTGATTCAATTTAGCCTTCAGAAAGATATACAAGGGGAAAAAAAAAAGCAAAAACCCTAAACCAAGCCTTTTGGAGAGCAATACCATTCTGACTTTTCAGAATCTCACAATCTAACATTAAAAAGATTCCTTTCAATACATACCTAGGGAGCTATTAATACAGTGTGAATTACCCAAAGTTTATTTTTAAAACAAAACAGAGAACTTCTCTGATCCCTTCTTTAACAAATACTAAACCATATTAACTGCAAAGAAAAAAAATGAAAAAGCACCTCTCTACAATGCAGGAAACAAACACCCAAAGTTTGGCAGACTAAGGTAAGAAATTCATTAAACACGAATTCTTGGAATAAAAACCATGATTGAAGGAAAGCTGCAGCTGCCAGATCTGTAAGCAAACAGCCACTCTATCAATAGACAAATGCTTTCAGATTATGACTTGCTTCCTTCCTTCCAGTTCTTGCTCCTTCAGAAGAACTGCACGTATTTCTCATTAGAGAGGACTCCCTCCTCCAGCAAACCTCTAGCTCGGATGTACACAAAGAAGAATTCTTCCCTTTTATCCTGAAACACATAAACCCTCTGTCCTGCACTTGTATCCCCCTTTCCCCCTGGTGGCAAGACCACCTGGCGTAGTGCAAGCTCAAGTGGTGGTTAGACCACTCAATTTGTTACTGGAATTGGGATTTTAGCACTTGTTAGAGCAGGTCAAATTATCCATATGAGAAAAACTTCAGGATCACTTCCATTTTCCTGCAGCACTGCTGCTGAAGCAACTGGAATCAGGTGTTTCCATCACTGCCTGCAGCGACCACCGTGGGCTGGATTTGTAACAGATTTACCACCTCTGATTTTCACAGCTGGGACTTCCTCTGGAACCTTCCTTATACAAGTTACTGTTCCACTTTGCCTGACACAACAGATTGAAGGCAATGCAAGTCCACCGTCTGCCTTTCTAAAATGAAACAGCAAATACGGGATAGGAACACAGGCAGGGGTGTACCTTAAGGGCAGCTGAAATGCACAGAGGGAGGAGAGGCATTCCTGGTCTGTAAAGGCTGAAGGACTTGCTTTAGAGGAAGGAGAGATAAGACAAAGAGAATAAATAACCAGTGACAAAAGGCTCTAATTTCTTTTTTTCCTGTTTGTCATCTAGGGAACCCACATGTGCTTATAACAATTCCTTATCCCAAACCCAGGAGAACACATTCCTTTAAACACACGTTTGAACACTCAACAGACAATACAATTCTTCCTACTGTAGTCTCGAAGAAGGCAAGAAGGAAAGAGAGTTACCCAAATTTGCTGACTTTAAAAGCTCCTGCTGTTTTCCCATTTTCTTTTGCTTTCCAAAATTCAAGAACAGTAATGCTTCAAAAACTGTAGCATGAAAGAAACTCACTGTTAACAGAAATAAAAAACAAGAGTCCATTTCATTAACTGGATATTTAGTATAAACTCCCCTGGATACAAATAACCTCTTAATTATTCATTGCTTCGACAGTGTAACTGCTTCCAAGCCCTCTATGGCAAATGAAAACCTAGGAGTTAATAGATATCCATTCATCATTTTTAAGTTTCAACATTCATCTAGTTGATAAAAAAAACATACTGCCACACACACTCTGGAATAGTTTCAAATGCTGCAACAATGAATTTTTAGCACCACAGAAAACCAGCTGAGGCCATCTGCATTCTGAGATTGTAAGGTCAGGAAACCAAAAGCTTTTGTTTTTATTGTTCTCCTGCTGTTTCAAGGAAAGCGGGAAGAGGTGGGACAGGGAAGCAGCAGAAGAAACCATCAAGAATCTAAAGCAGGTTTTTAAAAAATAAACAAGAAAAAGCCCTCAGCTTGCATCTTTAAAAGCATCCTAAAGATTTTTTCCATAATTTTTAATTTTCGTACCCCTTCACATGTAACACAGGAAGGCAGATGGACACAACGTATTATAATAGCAAGACTGCCTGGCAGAAATTTTCAATAAAATAGTCTTAAAACCAGAATTATTTTACTAAACCACTTTTCTGCTTTAGCCACAGCACTTACAGAATGATACTTAGATCTGTTTCCAACTAAACAACAGAAGCAGCCCTAAAAGTTACACTGACAGGCACTCTTGGCCACAAGGGCTGGAGGGGGCACATTTCATTACACAATAGATCTGAAATATGTGCAACAGAAGACACTAAGAAAGGAAAGGAGTGGCTTACCTTCAGAATAGAACACAATTCTAGCAATATACAACAGAAGCTGAGACAATCACATTTTAAGTATATATATACACATATATATAAACCAGCTGTTCTCCTGCCCATCTAAGACTGACCAATCCAGTGAGATTGTTTCAGGACACCCTGAGCACAGACCATCTCAGTCAACTCTCCTGAACCACTGTGTGTCGCCTTTACCTGTGGCAAGTCCCATCCAGTTAAACATCCCTACTTGTTGTGCTCCCATTGCCCTCCAGCTCAGAGGACTGACAGAAAAAAAGCAAAAGCACAAGGACCAAATCCTATTGAAGCATCTGTCCTGTCCTTCAACCAAGTGTTTCTATTCTTTTGGGATACCACTGAGGTTTTGCACTGAAAAGCAAAGACATATTTTAAAGGACACATGAAGTCTTTCAAGCATGTTTCAATAACCTACAGAGGTCAGCAAGATACAGAAAGATCAGCTGTACAACCACCCTGGTATTCCAGTCCTGCCCAGTATGCTTCACTTTATTACCTAACCTTTGAAAACAGAACTTAGTAAGAACTGCTCCTTTCAGAATAAAAACAAAACTAAACAAAGTGAAGAAAGCCCTGTAAGAAAGTCAAGTTGCTTGACAGCAGCGATTCTTAACACCAGAAAATGAACCAGATGTGCTGACAGTTTGATCAACAGATATGACAGACACTGAGGTTTATCTTTGCTCTGGCTACATCCTTCCTTATCATCTCACCTACCATACCATCTAAGCTCTACTCCTTTTACATGTAAGCCTACCGAGCTATCAAGCTTACCTTTCTTCTCCACAAGGCATGATTTATGCTTGGTTAAAAACCCCCGCACGTTTTCAACACGAAAATCTGATTAGAATAGGAAGAACAATGTCCAGTACTTTTATTCAGTCCTGAAAACACAAGTTCCAGGCCCAGGTTAACCACTTAAAGCTGCCTATCACCTCTTTAATCAAAATCCTAAACAAAAGTCATGGCTTGTGGTTCCACAGATCAAAATTACAAGTTAAATCCCTTTCTTGATTGAGCTTGAGGAAAACTAAACATTATGTCATATATAATTGTAACTGTGGAAGACTTTATATGACAGAAAGTGAAAAAAAAAGACACACAAATAAAAACCCCCTAACAAATACCCCCACACAGACACATACATACCATACAAGTACTTCCCAGAGCATGCTGTCACTCAAGCACAACAGAGTCAGGACCACTCTTGGAATGAATTATAAAAACACCACTCAGTTCACCTCATTCAGTGGACACATCCAGACTCCTTCATTTTTCAAATCCAGATTAGGCCCTATTTGTAAGGCCTCAGCTGTGAAATGATAGTCATTCTCAAGGTTACTAACACATCCTAGGTGAGCATTCCTCTGTTAGGGATGGACAGTTCATGGAGCCTGAGCACACCTCTGGGCAGGCATGGAACATCCATCCGCTGCTCACACCCGTGATGACATTGCAGCATTAAAGCAACTCAGGATCACAAAGCCCTCAGAGTCAGTGCTTTGCAGATCATTCAAAAGGATTCAAGTCTAAAGAACTTGTGGAATACGGCCCCCAAAGGAGCTGTGCTCCAGGGCACCCATGCCAATCCTTGGCTGTGCATTACCAACCTCAGTCCTCACTCCAAGGCCTGGTGCTCCCTGGATCCTGCCAGACTGAAACCACATCCAAAGGGCCCAGCAGTCCCTCAGAAATGGCCAACATACTGACAAACTGAAATTTTACCAGTTTTCAGCAAAACTTTTGAATGAGTTATTTCACATTTCAAGCTCCCAGAACATATATATAGAAGAGACAGGAAGGGACATGACAACCTTTTGCTGGTTACAGCTGGCACCAACCTTGTTAACTTAAGGGACTTATTTCTTCCCTGATGCGACTCTGACGACAGCTCAGCAGAACATTGCTGGGCTTGGGGATGAAAATCAGGCAACAGCTGTTTGTAAGGGAGCTTGCTGAAAGTACCCAGTTAAGGGGGAATAAGTAATATATGTAAATAGTAGAAAAGTTCACCAAAATTATGCTTGTAGAAGACAGAGGCAACACACAGATCAGTACATTGCAGTGACCTCAAGATCTCTGACCACACTTTTCTGCAACGGAGTGCAACTGTAGACCTGAACAGCAGCAACTACAGCTGCAACAAAACTTTTCCAAACTGGCTTGAAGGCATGCTGAAAAAACATGTTTCTGTAAAACCAACCCTTTTTCCTCCCTCAAATGTTGAAACGTTGCTATATCTGAAAACAAAAAGGTTGCTTTTGACTGCCACATTATCTGTCTGCAGATCACATGAAACACGATAAAGTTTCTCAAAATGCTTCAGTATCAATATGTAAATGACTCAATACAGATGTACACATTGTACCCGACTGTCACTGATCATACAACCAGTAAAAAAAACAAAAGAAAAACCTAAATAAAAAGGCAATGCTCTATCCTTATACAGGAAAGTTTGAAACCAAAGGTCTCTTGTCCATTAAAGCATAAGCAAAGCACCATTTTCCTTGAAAGACTTAGAAACAAGCCTTGAGCCGAAGCACTCCGAGTAAACTCTTCATCATTCATCAGTTTGTGCTGGAATGCTTGATAATTCCTCTGTGCAGAGATGTCTTAAGCCTCACAGGGATACCATTCCAGTTCGCTGCAAACTTCACTACAAACCACAAATCTGAAATGGTTGTCAAGAGATTGAGAGAGTAATTACTGCACAGTGTGCATCAGTAAGTAATTGCTTCTGACACTGTCACTTCATGTGCACCATTTCTGCTACATGAGCCCTGCAGGGTAGAGGGAATTCAAAAGGGAAGTAAGAGAAGTCACTACCAAGAACACTCAAGAAGGACTTCACTAAGTCAAAAGGCAAATAAACAGTTGAGGTGTTCTGTAACTACAGGATCAATAACTTGAAGATTTATGTTAAAAAAAATACTATTTGCAAATGGCTGTATTTCCCATACAGTCCACTTAAGATCGTCTCTTTGTGTAGCTTCTCTCTTGCAAATAAACTGCAAAGAAAACAAAACAACATGAAAAACCCCAAAAGAACAAAAAGCCAAACCAACCTATCTTTGTGTGCCTTGCTTTATTAAGGTGACATTCCTATGGCTTTTTAAAAAGACTTAAAAAACAGACTTTTAAACTTGAGCTCTTTAGACACTGTTTTAGCATCTCTAGTTTACTCTCAAGAGCCTGTAACCCTTCTCCTCCCACACATCTTACCAAAGGGCCTTTCAAGTAAACCAAATCCATAACTGAATACTGAAGGGTGAAAGACTGAAGAGTTGTGAGTTTTGAGATCATCATTCTGTAAAGCACACAGCTCAGTTTAGCCTAAAATACAAACATGATAATGACAAGATGGGCATTTCAGAAACATCACCAATAAACTGTAGCTCCAAATGTAGTTCAGCAAAGTACAGCTGCTTCCCCCTTACATCAGCTCTGCCATTCTTTATTCTACATATCAGCTACCCCAGCACGTCTGTCTCAGTTCCCAAAGAGACAAAAGACCTTTTTGGCACTCAAACATGGCAAACAGCTCCAGCTCCTTGGGAAAAGATAGAGGGGGTAGGGAAGAGTGGAATAAAGTATTATCTGGATTAAAACGTTTCACTTGTGCCAGTGTAAGTCCAGCCAAAAGTTGTTGCTATCTGCTGCCTGTCCACAGTGACCTGTGTGAAAACATCCTGTGGTCTGAGCCTTGGTGCTACTGAGAGGCCTCCCACGGAGTTAACACCACCCTGGGCAGCAATCTCAGGAAGGCAAAGAAACTGAAAACGTCCCCTTTCAGTCTCAAAATGAATCCCCAAGGGAAGAGGCCCACGACTGGGAACTATGGGAAGCTTGTATGGATACCATCCACATTATGGACAAAGAGAGGAAGAGGGACAAAAAAAATCCCACTAAAAACAAAACCACACAATCACAGAACATTTCAGCCTTCAGAAAAAACAAGCAATGGCTCCCACCAATGCAATTCACTTCTGCAGTAAGTGCTGGTGCTACCACCATGGCAAGAGAAAGAAATTCACTCACACACTATTTACCCAAGCTAAAAACAGCACTGCAGAAGGGCTTCACTGCAAGAATCACACCTGGCTCCAAGCCCAAATGCCATGTCTTAATTCCAAAGTGCCCCAAAGAAAATATAAAACAGGTCACATGTCAGTCAGAAAATTATATCTGTTACTTTAAATTAAGCTGGCTCTTCTTCTACCTCCTCTTTCCCTTTTGCTACTCCTTACAAATATCTTTGCAGCAAAATAAAAGCCTGCAAATATTTGTGTTGAACTTGGAAACTAACACAGCTGCTGATAACAACATTACTTCATGGAGTACCACACTGTAACTACTACACTAATTCTGAAATTCTTAAGTGATTTTATCAAATTATGTACCTGGCAAATGCCTTCAATCACTTCATCTCACCAATTTTTTTAAAGTTTATATTGATACAGTATCCAGTTAAGTAACCCCCTACAGCAGGAAACATATGAAGATAAGCTGTCATTTTAAATCTGTAGCCAACAAAATAAAAAAAAAGATTTCAATTACAGACAGAGACATGAAGTGAGACAATGTTTCTCTGTTACTGATGAGGAGAAACACTTGCTCTAATATCAGTTTGTCAGATACATTTTGAGTGGAGCTTGAATACCATAGGACAGGCATCCATTTCCTTTAAATTTCACTCCCCGGCATTAATTAAGGGGCTACTGTGCCACAGCATAGATGCCTTACTCACAACCACTACACACACAGAGGCATCCACCAGAAGGATATTTCCTGGACACATGGGCTTCACATAACACTATTTTCATCCTCCTCTGAGGATGAAGCTCATGATAAAAAGGACAATTCAAAGTACCATGATAAGCACCCTCACAAAGAAAAACAAGTCGATTTACTAAATAAATTAATCTTTGGGCCAAATCTTAAAAAACCAGTTCAGACTGGGAAGAAAGGCAGGAAAAAATACAGGCCAGTACAGGTCACCAGTCTTGGTCTTCCAAAGTAAGATGTTTTAAAAAACAATCCTATTATTAAATCATTGATCTTTTCTTCATAGATTATAGGCCTTTTCTTTCTTTTTTCTTTAGACTATTTCTCCTTTGTAACAGTTATTTCAGAAATAACTATTGTAATCTTTCTGACATGACATTAAAACTACTAAGGCACATCCAACAAAAACTTTTAGATTAGAATACGATGTCCAAATATTTGGATCCAAGTTCCACACTTTGTAATAGCAAAAGACTACAAACATCAATACTAAAATTAGACATAAGTATAATGCAATGGCAAGTTGATCCTTTGCTTTGCCACTCCATAATAAACAAACTCTATTGACAAGTGATTGTTAAAAACTAACACATCACAGAGGAGGGAAAGAAAATAAAATCCTTTAGTGAAAAAGAACACAGAACAAAAACTCCAACCATTCCAATGCAGTGCAAGCTTTCCCACCAACAGATAGGTAGATCACATCTAACCAACTCAACAGATACAGAACTCCAGCTGAAAGATGAGGCACAGCTTCATTCTCATCATCTTTCCAGGGCACAGTCATACAACCTAAATTAAGAAATCCTATCATAATGTTGCAGCACTGATACATTACATACAAAAGATTTTGGTAGTCGATGTATTTCATCATTTCCTGGTGGTCACCACGATGACCACGAACCAGCAATGTGCTCTTTCTCCAAAGAAGGCAAATGGTATCCTGGGCTGCATTAGTCAAAAGCATCGCCAGCAGACACAGGGGGGTGATCCTGCCCCTCCACTCAGCACTGGTGAGGCCACACCTGGAGTGCTGCGCCCAGTCCTGCGCTCCTTAGCACAAGACAGACATGGACATGGTGGAGAGGGCCCAGCAAAAGGCCACAAAGATAAATAAGGGACTGGACCACCTCCATGTGAGGACAGGCTGAGAGAGCTGGGACTGCTTAGCCTGCAGAAGAGAAGGCCTAGGGGAGAATCTTACCAATATCAAAGATAACAGACAGGCTCTGTCCCTTGTCAGAATGAGAGGCAATGGGCACAAACCAAAATGCAAGAGGTTCCACCTGAACATCAGGACAGACCTTTACACTGTGAGGGTGACTGAGCACTGGCCTGGGTTGCCCAGAATGGTTGTGGAATCTCTGTTCTTGGCAATACTCAAAATCACCTGGACATTGTCCTGGGCAACTGGCCCTGAATAGTCCTGCTTCAGCAGGGGGGTTGGACCTTTCAACCTCAACCCTTCTGTGATTTGCTCTGTGAAGGAAACTCACCTGTAACAGATCTCTGCAGTGCACTTAGGAAATTTCTGTTATGCCTCCTGGCATGTCAGCACCACCTGGAAATGTGGAAATGCACCTCAGCTCCCCTCCTGTTCGGCTTAGCAGCTGACACTGGACCTTAAGCTTTAATCCAGTGTTGGGCTTTTTGTTTGTTTTGTTTTACTACCACCTACTAAATTTCTCCTCTCTCCTTTAGCAGGTCACCCAGTGGGAACACAATTATCAAAACAAGAAAGGATGCCCAGAACTGAATCGGGGGATAAAAAAGCCCTAGCAATAAAGAATCTGTAACCCATGCTAACTACAAAGTCCTAAATACAAGATTTCTCACTACATTAAAAGAAAACAAACATATATACATATTCTGTGCATTTTCCATCAGCCAGCCAACTTTTTCAGGAAAAAGCATTGCAGCAGCGCTATTCAGTAAGCTTCCAGCATACAAAGGAAAAACGCCATCAGAGGTGTCTCTCCAAACAAAGTAACACTAGACTGAGCATCAATTCAGGAGCTCATGCTTCATTTCCAAGTCTGCAGAAACCGCTGTATCACCGACAATACAGCTGAGCACCTGAAGTACACGGCTTCATTAGCCTGGCGAGAACAAAGTCTGCCGGCAGCATCCCCGGAGGCGCTGGCAGCGGCTCCCTGCGGCGCTGGGGCAGCGATGACATCATGCCAGGCTGAGCTCCGGCAGCCCTGGCGCAGGGAAGCCCTGGAGAGAGAGAGACCCGCCGTGCCCGGGAAGGATCCCACCCCGCTCCCACCCTGCACCCACCAGCTGAAGGGCCAGCACCTCTCCCCCAACAATGGGCACTTATGAGGCGA
>JAOXXN010000065.1:10441356-10459812 GCA_026770055.1 Myrmophylax atrothorax | reverse complement strand
GGGCAGTGGCGGGGAGGGCACGGTGGTGCCGCCTTCAAACTCACAGGAGCACAGCCTAGGTCAGGCTGGAAGGGACCACAGTGTGTCTGCAGGGTCATCCCACCGCACGTTACGCAGGATTGCGTCCAGTCTGTTCTTGAGTATTGCCGGTGAGAGGAGACTGTGCACCCTCTGTGAGCCACCTGGTTCAGTGTTCGGTCACTTAGTTCTTCCTTGTGTTCAGGTAGGACTTCCGTGCATCAGTGTCTGCCCGTTGTCTCTTACTGCTCAGCACCACCAGGCAGAGCCAATCCATCCTCTTGGCCCCCTCCCTTTGGATAGTTACAGACATTGAGGAGGTCCCCTCTCGGTTGTCTGTTCTCAAGGCTGAACAGAATCACAAAATCAATTAGGTTGGAAAAGACCTCTGAGATAATTGAGTCCGATCTATTGTGTCCAGGCCCAATTCCCTCAGCCTTTCCTCATAGGAGAAATTCTTCAGTCCCCTGATCAACTTTGTTGCCCCCTGCAGGACCTGCTCCAGGAGCTCCACCTCTCTTTTCTATGGAGAAGCGCAGAACTGGACACAGTCAAAGGACAGGAAGGTGCTGCTGGAACCCCTTACTCAGGGCACAGATCGGTGTGGTGGTGTTCTGAAAGCACCTCTGGGCTTGGGTCCTGCTGTCACCTTATCCTAGTCCAGCAGCCAGGACCAGTTTATTACTGTGTGGGTGTGACCAAAGCTGTGTATTCTACATCCTCTAATCATTTCTCATTAACTGTTAACAATGGACCATTTGCAGCTGCTGCCCAGGACACATCTGACCCCTCAGGATGCAAGCTGGGTGTTAAAGAAGCCTGTGAGAGAGGAGCTGGGTTAACTCCCCTCCAGGGAGTTGTTAACACCTCCATACCCAGCCTGAGGGGGTGTGTCTGCTAATGGACCATCAATTATTCCAAAAATACCCCATGACTCACAGAGTTAATCACCCATTGTGGAACTCCCTGCCCTGGGGGAGGTACTGGGTGTTCCCACCTGGACCTGAGGGTATATAATCTTGGGGTTTGGTGATTTCTGGTACCGTTCATCAGATCCAGAGGAGGAGCAGAATCTTGACAGGACTGCAACCATCATCTGCACCAACAGGTTTTATCAATTCCTTTTTTTTTTGGACTTAGAGGGCTCAGCACAAGTGTTAACAAACACCATTCTGTTTGTGTCCCAGGGTGCTGGGTTATACCTCTGGTTTTCGTAGGTTAAAGCCATTTTGTCTTTGTAGCATTATATTTATTGTAGTATTTTTGTGAAACTGTATGTCTGACTTATAATCTCTTTTTGAGTTGGGTTAATTTCTCCTGACAGTTTACGTTTGAACCACTACACATCCTCAGCTTCCCATTGCCTCCCCCTGAGGGTTGTGGCCCCAGTGGCTGTCATGACTCCACAGCTTCATGGAGCAGCTGTGCTCCAAAATGGCCCAGGTCACAGGGAGAGAGGGTGGATGCAATGGAAGTGCTTTGGGGTTGTTTGGTTTTAAAGGGCATTTCTTTTTCCTGTTTGGATTAACATCACACACATCTCTGTTAACAGTTGGACTTCCACAGCCATGTGAAAACCATTCCCCACTCCGGCCCAGCATGGGAAGGAAGATAACCCAAAGGAAGAACAACCCAAACCAAGCTGCTGAAGGATTAGCAATGTGCACACATGCTCTGTCTTGAGAGTGCTCTTTCTACTGACCATAGAGGCACTTGAGATGGCCTCACTAGCCTAAAATTAGATCTGTAAGTAGTTCCCCTTCCTCTTCCCTCTCAGTTCTCTATTTGTGGCATTTACATCAGAATTCTTCTCTATCTTGTAGCACTCATAAGAAGAGAAATTAAAACTTTGCAGTCCTTAAGGATTATGACCTAGGGCTGCCCAAGTAATTAAGGTTGCATCCCTAATGCTGAATTGATCAGACACCAATATAACTTAATATGCTATGAAGTGTATGAAACCTCACAAATTTCAGTTTTTGTTGCCAAGACATACCAAGTTCTCTGTGGGCACTGGAGACAGCAGCACATGCAAGACTTCACTGTCAGTGGTTCACAGCCCTTTGCAGTGCAAGAACTAAGCTCTTACACCACTGTGCCCAGCGAGCTGGGGGGGCTTTACCATCTTTCTGGGAAATAGGAACGACTGTAAGAAACACTGATGCTGTCAGTGGTCACTTGATTAAGACTGAATGGGTTATCGATGAATGAAAGCATTGCTTAGACTTGATTGACAGTTCAGTTTTAAGGCACTAGTTAACCTGAGGGAAAGATTTCAGTAAAGATGGCAGGGTAGGAGCAATATTAGAGGCTCAAGTTAACTCTACCATAAGTACATTCACATTATGTTGAGTCTGCCTGGTGGTGTGTGGAAGACACAACAGAGAACAGAACTTGCTAAATCTGGTTGCTCTTACTCTGCTACATTCTCTAGCCGTTTTTTGCACATTTCACTTCTCAATCTGCTTTCAGTGTGGAAAAGGACAATGTATTCAGCACATGGTAAACTTTTTTTGAGTAAGCCTGAACTGTAGTTTAACCCTTAAAAACAAAAGTCACAGCCTGAGGGTCTCAGAAGGCCTTGCAAGAAACTCTAGGGGAAAAGCACAGATATTGTCAAATAAAGAGTAAAATGAGGAAATAAAAAATTATTCTTACTTGCACCATAACTGTTCCAGCAATAATTATGTATTTAGAAGATTTAGCAGATAAAGTTAGATGGGCCAATAAGTAAGCAGAGGATTACCAGAGAAACTGTTCATCAGCAATATTTAAATGCACACGTGCCTTCATAGCAACAGGGTAAGGGAAAGGAAATACATTTTTAAAAGGAGAGTCTCAGACTAAGAAATTCAGATTTGCTTTGAGTTGCTACAAGAAAGGGCAGAATTACATGAACCAGAACCGACAAACAATTAATCAAGATTGATAACAGTCAACACAACTTCTGTTGTGAAAAGCTCATACTTTGTCAGATAAAGTCTCTATGTTCCCAACCAAGTTACAGACTCCTAAATCTGTACATCCAGCACCTCCACCAGAATACCCAGAGCTTTCCCCTCCTATTTTCTCAATGACTGTCTCTTTTCCATTGTATCTTTTTCATCCCCGATTATTTAATTTCTGAAATACCCTTGCCTAGTGACCACAAACATCTGTGACATCTAATTCAAAGGCCAGTAGCTTTTATCTGTCAGTCTTCCTGAGCAATGTTCCCATCACAGGAAACACCCAAAACATGGCAATTCTGTCAGGAAATAATGGCTTAGATGTCCTTGGGTAAGGCAATAACACTCTAGACTACATTATGAATTCCTCAAAGTATTTTCTTATGATGTTGAGAAAAATCTGTGGAATGGTGAATTCTGTGGAAACTATGACTCTTTAGCCAGAAAGTCATAAGGACATATTAGTAAATAGGAAGTGATTGAAAAGATTCATTGTCTTTGGCAAGACTATCAATGTTGAATCAGCTGCTGTTTTCAATGGCAAAGACTGGTACTTTCAAGCTCAAGAAGCCTTAAGTCAGAGAATAAAGTCTTTTTAAAAAAAACAGCAAAAATGGAATTTAATGCAAAGATGTCTTGATTATTCCTCATACTAGTTAAATCAGATTTATTTTGCCAGCAATCACAGTCATGATTATTGGAAGGGTTTATTTAATAAGGAGTAAGAAACCACAACAGCAAATTACAGTTTCATTCAGAGAAATGAAAAAGCCTGAAATAGTGTATCTGCTTTTTTTTCTGGGCAGCTGTTTCCCAAGATGAGCTAAGCTTAGGAAGGTAACAGAGTTCAGAGCACAGACAGATCACTGCATTTGGCAGGGTTCTGATTGTATGAGGCATCTTCTAATGACTCCGAGTAGGTTATTTACCTTGGATTCCTTAAGAAAAGAAACCATCAAATCATTGACTCTTACCATTAAAACAATTCTCTCCAGTCTGCAAAACTGGACACTTGGAACTGCCTGAAATTGTGTATTGACCACACATTTGGTGTAAGCAGCATCAGTGCAACAGACGTGTGGAATACAGCCTGCAGACCAGATCACCCACATCAGGGCACAAACCACAGCAGAACTGTCACTTCAAGGCATTGAACACTTCTTATGCTCCCATGCAGCACTGTCCCTCTTCTCCCCAGTTCCCAGAGCCCACACTACTGACTGATACTCAATTTGCCAACAACCAGGACCTCACCAGGTCCCTTTCTGCAGGGCTCCTTTCCAGCCTCTCATTCCCCGGTCTGTCTGTACATCCAGGGTTACCCCATCCAAGGTGCAGAATCTGGCACTTCCCCTTGTTGAACTTCATATGGTTGGTGAGTCCCCATCTCTCTAATTTGTTGAGGTCTCTCTGTGGGCCCTCCCTGCCCTCTAGGGAGTTAACAGCTCCTCCCAATTTTGTGTCATTGGCAAACTTAGTGTCCCTTCCAGTCCTGCATTCAAATCATTTATGAAGATACTGAATGGCACAGGGCCCAGGATAGAGCCCTGAGGAACCCCACTGGTGACAGGTCTCCAGTCTGATGTCACCCCCATTCACCATTACCCTCTGTGCTCAACCCGTGAGCCAAATGCTCACCCACCATGGAATGTGTTTATCCAGCTGTGAGCTGGACATTTTGTCCAGAAGGATCGTGGGAGAGACAGTATCAAAAACTCTCATCATCATGGCTAGGCTTCACCAACGAAGATTTGGGAAGGACTCTACCCACACTTGCTGCAAGTATCAAAAACTCTACTGAAATCCAAAAAGATTACATCAATTGGCTTCCCTTGGTCAATTAGGTGGGCTACCTTGTCCTAAAAGGAAATCAGATTGGATAAGCAGGAAGTTCCTCTCATGAAGCTGTGCTGTGACTGATGACTGCATTGTCTTTCAGGTGTTTTTCAGTAACTCCCAGAGTAATCTTCTCCATCATTTTACCAGGCACTGAAGCAAGAATGACAGGCCTGTCATTTCCATGGTCATCCTTCTTGCCTTTCTTGAAAACTGGGACCTCTCCAGATTCCCAAGACCGTTCAGCAATCATTGAGAGAGGTCTCATGACGACCAGCCAGCTCTTTGAATCCCATCAGTCCCCATAAACTTAACAGGGATCCAGCTGGAGAACCAAATCCTGCACAAGTTCAGGGTTGACTGGGAGTTTGTCATTCTCACAGTTGTGAGAAATCAGTTTAACACAGAACAAAGAATCAAACTTAAGAATGATTTAGTGATCTGCTTAGAATACTTGTTCATGACATGGAATTCCTCCAAGTACAGTAAATATTGCAAATGCCAGGTTTTGGACACAACTGCTCAGGGCTAGGTTGTAAAAGAAAAATCAGGAGTTATGACTGTAACATTAGATCTTAATTCCAAGGCAAATTTTTAGTAGCTATTTCCCACTGCAGCACTCCCACCCCTCTCCAGAGCCTACTAACCTTTTAAGGCTACAAAGAAATCATTGAAATCCTACAGCTGTGCATGAGCAGAATTCTCTGTTTGGAAGACTATCTAGAGAAAGGAGCTTTTATGAGGCTTCTTGTGTATACACCAGTCACTGGTTTACCTCTTGTAACCCAGACCCAGATTCTTTCTTGGGTGCTGTAAAACAAGGAAACCTGAATTATTACACTAAGTGAAGCATTTTTAAGGACTGGAAGGGGAGTTAGAGTATGTTAGTATATTTATATTAATTGCCATTATTCAAAGGCTGTAACTTCTTTCAGTTTGGGTGACCTGGAGCTATAAAGCCACCAGACGAGAATTATAAATGTCTGTCACTGGAAAACATCAACTGGTCATAAAAATAGCTGGAGTAATTTTTGCAAAACTCACTCTGGATCCTGCTCTCCAGAAAAAAACTTTTTCATTTCCTTCTTAATACTCTCCTACTAAAGTGTACATGGTTCACTACTTCACACTAATTTATGACATCAGGAAAGTTTTCAATAATTTGACTTGTATTATTTCAGCCTTCTGAGAGGAAAAACACATCCCCTATTTTGTGATCTTGCAAAAGAGATTGTCATTGTCCCACATTATGAAAAATGGTTCATTAGATATTTTAGAGATGGTTTGACATCTCCTTTCTGGCACTGGCTCTGTAGTCTGGGCCAAGGAATGGACAGGCACTCCTGGGACAGATGTGCTCACTGTGCCAAGCTGTATTTTGAATGGAGGAATTTGACTAGAAGGTATGACTGTTAGTGCTTTAGCTCCCACTGCTCCCAGAGTTACCAGTTACCACTTAAAAGGATGAAAATAAAAATGTGACTAAGAAACCTAAAGAAATCCTGGTTTGTTCCTCTCTAATTATTTTCAGTGGAAAACACTAGAGGTATAAATTTCACTCCTGTATCAATAGCTCTCACAAAACCTATTACAGTTAGTCCTTACAACTAAAAGTGCATCTCCAGAGCTTCTGGGTGTTTGAGTCCTTGATCAGGTGCCTGGCTGAGTCAATTCTGCTGCTTGATCAGCTTAATCCAGAGTGAACTGCAGTGTGAGGCAGGCACCGTCCCTTAAAGAGAGCAATCCGTGCTGCATTTTAGTTACTATGATAACACTGGGTTAGGACAGAAACTGTACATGATGAAAATTCTCAGGAACAACACACCAAAATCTTCAGTTACCTAAAATCAAAAAACACATTTTGACTTGGCATAACAACATCATTCAGTAGCATTTTAAAGAAAGACTTCTCATTTTTTAATTTCTGCTTCTGTCTTGCCCTTTCAGCATACTTTTAATACAAGGCAAAAAAAGCATTTCATAAACTGGACTTGACAGAATATTAAGGGAATGTGAATGAAGCTGAAATAAGTTTGGCACAGGGGCCTTCCATCAGGGATTAATGGGGGGGGAAAAAAGTAAATTATGCAAATAGTTTTATTTGAGGAGACAAAACAAGTTACACTCAGTTGCCTTCCAGAACAAACCAGAATACCTCTTCAAAATTACTGTTGTATGTGAGAAATTAATTTCAGAGAGAAAAGGAAGTTTACATACTTATTTTGAAATAAAGGGAGAAACAAAATTAATCTCATTTACAGGTGTAATTAGGTTAGTTTAATTTTTAATCAATCATTAAAAATACCATTTAGGAAGAACTTATCCCTTTTAAACAGATTAATAAAAAATTAAACTTAGTGGGAAGTTCAGCATGCTTCATTATACTCAAAAAATACAGTTTTATATAATATTTTATATAATAGCTTTATTATCAAATGGCAAGAGACACTTAGTAATGATGTCATGCAGGTATCACAAAAAATTCCAAAAGAGAAACACATCACCTAACAGCTCAAAATCCCTTGCAATTAAAAAACAAAGCTACATCTTTCTGATTTCCTGGTAAGTTTCATGGTAGCCACTGTTTTTCTGTCGAAATGTTATGGCTGTCTCTTGGATCACCTGATGGATTCCTTACAGGAAAGAGTAGGCTAGTACAGTATCCCACAGCACAGTGCTTTTGTCTGCCTTTTTCACAAGGCCTGCCTTACTCTTCACAACCCTCAGAAGTCTTCAAGGGGCAGAAAACCACCTCAGGTTGTTGGCAACTGGAGATAACGCGGAAGGGACAAGTTAAAAAAACCTAAGGTTTTGAAAAAGTAAAGAACCTTATTTTCAACCTTTTTAAGGTCTTAAGGCTTTTAGTCATTGTGATGGGAATCCAGTTTGAGTAACAAAGCCTGATCCCATCTACACAGTGAAACAGAACTCAGTGAAAAAGTCAAGTGATAGCATAGTTAGATCGAGAGAGAGCTCAGTTCCTTCTTTAGTGTCAAGGCTCCACCAAAACACTGGCTTTACACAGCACAGAAGGGATTTTACAACAGCATCTGTTATTGACCAGAAATTTAGACAAAAGCCACTGGACAGTAAGTAGTAGGTAATTTATTCTGAGTGTTCATCTGCATGAAAAAAGTAACTATGCAGAAAAGTAGGCTGTAAATCTACAGCAGCCTCACACTCTGTAGTCCAGGGAACATTTGCTCACACAGCTAAATTCACACAGGTTTACTATGGAATGAATCCCTTGAGTAGAGGAGCTCTGGAGATTAGAACAGCAGCAATAAAGGTAATCACTGTTCAGTTTTAAATGCCAAAGTACACTTTTAGAGAAAAATTCTAAATAACAAAATAATTGCTGAAGCTGAATAATCTTATAATGAATTTGCAAACAGATCTGATATGAAATCCTTATGTAAAAAATACCATTTACTGTGCAGCCCAGATTTAAATAAAAGACAAATAGTGTATCAATAATATTTACTATATATTTACAGGTAACACTGTGATGAAATGAAAGAGTCAATTAACATTATATTATAAAATGAATACACCCTTTAAAGGTACCAGTACCTTTCACATTATCACATTTATGGAACTGTTCTCTTGTATCTCAAAGATCCATGATATGATCATTGAGTTAACATGAGGATACAAACAAAAAAACCCAGGAACGGACCATATGCTGTGTTGACTCCCATTTCAGCAAGACATTGCAGGGGCATCAACAGCTCCTCCCGCGTCAGGGCCTTGTTTTATGGGATTCCACTGACAATACAACAAACTACAACAGCTGGAAGCACAGAGAGAGGTATCATATACCTTACTGTACACATATTTCTACTGAAGGTGAATCAGAGGTGGTTTCCCCATTGCCAGTTACTGACTTAGCAGACAATGGAAGCCTCCTTTCATTTTTATATACACCGACTCAAGAGCCTGCTGTTACATGGTGCTTTGAACATTATTTGGAATCAGCTGTTTAATAGGAACTGCACCAATTTGTGTACCTGACATTTCTTCTAGTTAATTGAGCTGCAATGAGGAATTTTATACTCTTTACATATTGCTTGAGAAATAGTAACATTACACTGCTTAAGCCATCTGATCACTTTCTTAAATTGGCAGGATAAATCTATGCAAGTGAAATATTGGCAAAATAATCTACATTAAAAAAATTTAAATTAGAACTTAAAAATCATTGGCCAGCCAAGATAAAAATTCTAAGCTGCCCTCTCCCTTCCTATATCCTCTCCCAGAAAAAAACTTAACGGAGGACAAGAGGGAATGATGCGCCTTTGTTAATCCAGTTAGTAAAGCAGATGTAGGTTCAAGTATTTAATTCCACACAGCAGTAATAAATAGGTAAACAAACAGGATGAGAATAACATTGTAGTTAAAGTACTGCAAAGAACCTTTGTTTCTGATTGAGCACCGTTCTTATATTATCTTGAAACTCCCAAAGGCAAAAGAAGGGAAATATTGTTAGTGAGAAATGCTCTCAGACCAGATCACATGCAAGCCTACAGAGAATGTTACAAAGCTGAACTGAGTAATTAAGGTTTTTTTCCTGCAAGTGTTAGAAAGCATCACCACATTACAATTTTTGCTCTGCATCTAATTAGAGCAAAACACATCTATGTTTTTACTTCCCTCACTCTGAGAGACACACGCACCTCCTCTTGAAGTAAAACACTGATGGTTTTGTTACAAAACTGTATGCAGTACCTTTCTGAACACAGTTCCTTCAGTTTAAGGCCATGTGTTCATTTAAAGACATTCTTATCAATTACAAGCCTCTCCTTCAATTGCTTAAGATCCAATAGAAAAGCAAATATACAAATATCAGAAGTGCTGATCCTGAGATGAAGTATGGGAAATTCTGGTCCAGTTTGATCCTTATTCAAACTTCTGTTTCAGTTTCTTCTGGAAGAGAGCTGGTAGGATGGAGAGGATGGCTAGAAACATGAGAACAAAAACAGAGTTCCAGGAAACAGCTTCCCCTGCTGTTGTAAGCTGGTACAGCGTTGTTCCTGCCTTAATGGCTACAAAAGACGGTGGTGCCACACCTACAGCAGGGACAGGATGAAAAAGCAGCTTGTTAGGGTGGAAAAAACCCCATAAATTAGTGATCCAACTTTTAACACCAAATGTTTGAGATTTTGTTGCCTTGTACTTTTTTATCTTTTTAAAGAGAGCTGTTTTTCAAAGACAAAAAACCCTTATCAGAAGAACTGGGTTTACACCATTCTTATATTTTTAACACAAGCTTAAAACACAGAAAACTAAGCAAATAATCTCTACTCTTTAGACTTTGCAGATTGCAAGTTGTCTGTTTACAAACTGATTTTATTTAAGCCCATAAAAGCAAAATATGGATTGTTTCCTAGCCAGATTAAAAAGTGTTTGCAAAAATATGTCAATTAAAAAACACCTCAAGTGTCTAGCTCTACATTAATTAAATTATGAATCCACTTCTCAGAAGATGTTTTGAGCAATAATGCTTGAGATTAGAGTCACATACATTCTCACACAATTATGCTGAACTCAAAATAGGAATATGTAATAGTTCACAAGTATTATAGTCATAGAGCAGAACAAAGTTATTAATAAAGTGTTCACATAACGTATGTTTTCTTAAGCAAGTAATTAAGCCTGGGCTCATTACCTCTCATCCAGGACATCAGAACAGTCCTGACTACTAGAATCTTTTGATGCCATAAATTCCACACATAGAACTAAGTACAGAATCAACATTCTTGTGGAATCTTTCAGCTGTCTGGTAGGAGAGATGTCAGCTGAATAACACATACAGGCAAATCATACCCCTTCTTCCAGTCACCCCAGACTGCCGCTCACGAGCCACAATTCTTACCTAGGAAAGTACCAATGAAAAACACTTTCAATGGCACGTTGATTACAGGAGATGTTATATTGATAAACCAATTGGGAAGAAAAGGTGTTATTCTCAAAAATATTATGTAGTTAATGAGGTGTTCTCTGTGTCGTTCAACCTGCCAAAGAAAAATAACGATAAAAAAATTACTAAAAAAATCCCTGCCTTGAAAATACACAATTTTAATACTACTGGTTTGTTGGGGAGGTCCTATCTTTTGTAGACATTTAGAAGTTGCAAACATAAAAATCAGTTAAACAATGCATGACACAGGGAAGTCACCAGTGAATCACCTGTAAATAGTAGCAGAATCAGTGTGGAAATACCTGTCCATGGCAGAGCACAGCGGCACGTCTGAATCAGCCAACTCAAGCAGCAAGTCATCAGGGGCAGCAGCGCCTTACCCAACCTCAGCACAGCACCCTCGGCCTAACTGTAGCCCAAGCAACACAGCCAGCAGTAATTCCATTCCTAAAACTTCTGCAGGAACTAGCAATGAGGTTTGTTCCTCAACCCATTCTGTCCTAACTCACGGACAAACTTGAAACACAGCAATATCCCTCACTTGGAAACTTACCCAGGCCACGGCTCTGAGCCTCATCAGGTGGCTCCTGCCAGCACAGTTACAAAACCTGTCTCCCCATAAGTCAGAACACCTGGCATTAACGTTTGCCCAAGAACAAGAACAGCTCCACCTTCATTCACAGTTTTAATTACCTTCTCAGGTCTAGCCCAGCTTCTTACACTAGTGCTGCAACAAGGTAACCCTTTCCAACAAGTGTAACCTCAAACCAAGTTACCAGGATAGCAAAGCATCTGCTTTGGCCTATCCTGGCAGACTGAAGCTTAAGCCTCAACATGGTCATCTGGCCCCAAACAGTTTTGAAATCAAACCTAGTCTCACTAAATTCTGTCTGAAGTACCACATAGCAACTCACCCCAGTCACAACAGTTCTTCAGCTTTAGCCAAATTTAGATTAACTGTAACACCAAAATCAGGAGCCCAGCTATTACTTAGTAATAACACTGTGGGGTTTTTAAATCTCAGTGAAGGACAAATACTTAAATATTGATTAATGCTGCATATAAAATGGTTTAGCCCTCAATATGCAAGCATGATACAGTCCAATTAACCTGGAAACACGGAGATATGAGCTGCTCGTGTAATTTAAAATCCCATATTCACTTCTACTAATAGAAACAGAAGCCATTTGCTACTCAGAGTAGCCTCAAGATTATGCTGTAATATAATCTTGATTTGTAATTCTGCAACATTAAGATTTCCTTGGGTCAAGAGTCAAAATACTACTATATTGTTTAATGAGGTCAATTGTGCTAGACATAGCTCCACATCTTATCTAATGAGGAACAAGTTTACAGTATTTTATTGTGATTTAAAAAATTCTGAACAGAGTACAGTAGTAAGTTGTGCTTTGTATTTGAGAGAAAAAAAATAAGAATTTGTTGGAACATGTTTCAGAAAGAGGCCAAAGGTCAAGTACAAATCACACTATATTTTTGTATTTCAAAACCTTTAGCTTACTCTCACAACTAAGGCTTGCTGAAACTAATATTACCAGATACTGTAAGAGAAACTTTCTAAATGCTCCAACTACAGTAACGTCTTCAAATTAAGGTTTTGCAATCAGACATCCAGATGCAGTTTTCCTCCCCTACGAAAACACAAGCTCAGCTTTCATTAGTCCAGATGGGCAGAGCAATTACTTGACGTTACCTGAAACTGGAGAGGTTTCCTATTGACACAAGCTAAGCCAGGGGATGATCAGCTGCAAACTCTTCCTAGGTAAGAACAATTTTCTCATGGGAAATACCATAAAATCAGGAATACTTCCCATTGTTTAAAAACACATGGAGAAGGCAACTACACAGTGCCAGAGAGGAGTCAGAATCCCCTCTTTCTAACTAGACACATGTGCATGAGACATCCTACAGGTCCACACTATTCCACTGCACATTTTATATCATCTCTAGAAACCTTACCTGTTCTGACCATTTTACTGCTTTCTCTGTTAAATATCTGTACACAACAGGACGTCCCACTAGGTAGGAAAGCATATAGCAAAATGAAGCTCCAAGTCCTGAGCACTGAAAAAAAAAAACCACAACACAATGAGCGGATACACTAATTAATTTCAGCCTTGTATCCTTATTAAGTACACTAGGGGTGCTCCAGTCTGTTTCCGTGCAGCCCTGCCTCACTCAGTGTTAACACTCCCTAAGAACGCTGCTCACTAAAGACAGTTCCTTTATTTCCAAGGCATTGAGGTCAATCCTGACATCCAAAGTCGACAACATTGGTTACTTACCAGTTAACATTGAGCGCTTCTCCTGCTTTAAGGTTTTGAACAGCAACAGCTTTGCAAATAATGGGCACAAGGGCATTAGAGAGATATAAACTTGAAAAGTCAGCAACATGGTCCTCCCTACCTACTCAATCATCTCATTCTCAATACTGAGGCTCATTACAGCTGCACCTTTTGCACATGACATTTTTTGAAGCTTGTCAATAACATATATTTCACACCCTAAATTAAGCTTCTTGCATATTTAACCATTTAAAAGACAGATGTGATAATGAAACATATCGCAGTGTGATAATAAATCCACAGTAATGGTGTTCTAGAATTACAACTGGGTTCTGGCAGATGCTAAACAAATTTAAAGTGAAGGAAACTCTGGCTGATTCACACTCAAATGCCTTTGTTATTAAGAAAACTTGGAAAAATAGCTTAGTTTTTGGATCATAACCCAATGCTACATTGAATTTTGTGGGTAACACTGTTCTCACAGCAAAACTAAATGAGAACTCATTTGTTCATCAGAAACTGAAGTATATCCCTGTTTCACTCAGACTGATCATTTCCAACAGGAAGCTGCTCAGCTGCTTGGTTGTGACCCAAAGAGATGGAAGCTATTTTCCATACTTACCAAACAAACAAGAAATAAGGCCAATGGAAAGGGATAAAGAAACCCTGACAGGATACTGAGAAATATAGACCCAGGAATAGCAAATGTTTGCAAGCTGGATGCACCTTAGTCAAGGCAAAACACATTTTTAAAAAGCTACACACTTTTAATTTTCTAAGCACTCAAGATACATGTTACAATTTGAAAAAGCATCAGTAGGCACAGCCTCTCAAGATCCTTACTTAAAAATGTTTGTGGAGTAGCATGAAAAGCTCAAGCACAGAGCAACAATAGGTAGATTCATCATTATATATACAAAAAATAAGTCACTAAATAAAAACTGACTGTATTTTTCTCTCCATCTGTGCTACAATTGACACCGGGGATTTATTGAGACTTCCAAGAAACACATACTTCTGACTTTACATTGTTGACTATAGATATGAGGTTTCAGATTCTCTCTTTGAAAAGTTCACAGGACTGCCCAAGCCCATAACTACAAGTTTCATGGAAGACTGAAATGTAGGAAGGCAGCTACTACTTCCTTACAACTAGACATCATGTAATCACTAATTATGGTACATGATCACCAATGTCAGTCAGAAATTTTCAAAAAGGCAAACAATTAAGTTTCTGCAGCATAAACAAAGAGGTCGGTGAGCTTAAGGCTATCATAGTTGAGACTATGATACACTGCCCACATAGGATAGAGAAGTTATAAAGCAAAAGAAATCTGTAAACAGTTTTATCTGAGTTGAATTGACTGAAATATTAAGAAGTCAAAAAATCTTCCTAAGTCCATTACAACCAGGACAGCTCTAACTAAGCAAGTGTCAAGGTTCGAAGATAACTGTAACACACCTGTCAAAGGATCACAGTCTACTGCTGGGACAGTGAATGCCGTCACATCAGCTGCTATAGTAGCTCAATAAACAGCCAATTATATTCTACTTCTCGTTAATACATAATCTAACATTTTCATTTTCTTCCTAAACCTATTTTTTGTGAAATACACTTTAAAAGAATGAGATAAAGGATAATCACTGATGGCACATTCAGGGCTGACTTTTCTGAGTTATGAAAAGCCACTTGCATTAAAACTGTAAAACAAATCTCTTAGCTTTAAAGTTATTAACCTTTAGTTACTGGAGTGTGTTTAATGATTAATTAATATATTCTGCACTCAGGAAAAAGAAGTTCACACAGAACACACGTAGCCTTTGTGTCCCCTGGACAGAAAGCTCTTCAGAAATCCAGCTCCCTCTAAAAGGAAACAGAGATTTGGTTTTTTGAATGTAGACACTGCAGAGATGAAAGATGGCTCAAAACAGTTTCCTTCAGAAATGCTGTTAAATATTCCGTAAATTACCATTACATGGCACTTTTGAATGTCTCAGCAGTAGTCTCACTTTCCCTCACAGTAATTTCTAACACAAAATTCAGTTTGCAATGTCTAGTTACCAGAGCACTAAAGTAAGACCAAGTCTAATACCACAGATACAAATATTGTCCATAACAGACGCAGTAAAGGTGAAGCTGCATCCCCAACACCATTTATATGCATGCATCAATTTCCTTCTGCACAATCTTTTCTTACAGTCCTAAAAACATACTGAAACATCCAACAAATATTTTAAATTTCAAAGATTTAAAAATATTTGTGTCTATTCATAAACATTCCTAGATATGTTAAACTTTTTCACCCATGACCAAGAAATATAAATTTGTATTTTTATTTTTTTAGAGAAGTATGGCTACCTTAAAACTGCACTTTGTGTCAGGAAAAGGATACAAAACGTATGTGGCAAAATAAGCCACTAACACTTGAACGTAAAATGTGTCCTTGTATTTGGACAGGACTTTTCCCAAGGCCTTTGCATCATCCATATCTCTAGGAACCTTTATACATTCTCTTTCTTCTCTGGAGAGAAAAAAAAAGCAGGAATGATGGAAATATAATCAAACAGCATAGTACAATTACTTACCGAATATAGATATAATTAGATACACTACACCACTAAACTACAGCCTCAGCAAGCAAACCAACATTCTCAGATAAACACTTAATCTCTACAGTGTGGTTTGTATTAGAAAATCCCCCAATTTTAGATATTTGCAACCCTTTCTTTTATTCAGTACAATCATCTGCTTCTTTTCCAGGACTCTTTTTTTCTTATCAAGTACTGATAAAAAATAAATAATTACACAAACCAAACCTTGGCAACTGAAAGCACTCAACATTTCAACCAAAACCAAATATAGCTGCCTCTGCACTGGGGTCATAACATCTGAAGTGCAGAAAGAGAGGCAGAACTTCACCTCACAACCAAATAAAGCTTTCAGGACAAAATCTCATGTCACACCTTAACCTGGTGCAACCCTGGGCAGCACAGCTGACTGTCTTCTCTCCCTCCATATCACACTTAGGGATTGGGCTGTTACAAACTGAACTGGTTGAGCAACTTAATGAGACAGAAAATTAACTGCTAAAAGGAAAAAGGACGTTGTCAGATAAGCAGGCTTCCATCCTGTCAACCTGCCTACCTTTCCAACACAAGCATTAGATGCCACAAAAAGGGAAAGAGAACGTGAAGCTTGGCTAAGAAGGAAGAAGGATCTCCCCTTTGGTCAGAGCCTCCAGTTTTACCAGTGCACAAGGAATTTTCAAGTGAACTCAGCCCTAACCAAGCATGTCCTGGCTCTCAGCTGAAGAAGGTTAAGAACACAGTCAGTTGACACTGATAATGTGACATGGGAGATACCAATTCAAAACATGGTATCTCAGCTGTGCAACAGAACCCCAGGTCAAGCACAACTCTCTTTACACAGATGGTACTGCTCAGTATGTCAGTATAAAGCTCTGTATCCTGACATTCTAGGTTATAAACTCAAATTTATTTTAGGTTATGTCTATCATTAACCCATGCGAGTAAAAATTACTTAACCCCATGCAGGTTCCTCTACAATTTGATACTGAAAAGCAAATTAATTAAGACATTTTTATTTCCTGACATACTTACTCACTAAGCTGTGGGAAATTTTTATATACCAGGAACATAAGGAAAGCAGCTGATAAGAAGATGGAGACCAAAATAAGAAGTGATGTCCGAGCTGATCCTCCTTCTGCAAGAGCTTTCCCTGAAATTAAACAAAAAAAAGTCAGAAAAAACCACAACACTACCAAAACAAAACAACAAAAAGCAATCCCTCACATCTTGCAATAGATTTCAAACTTACACTTTAAGGGAATATTAAAAGTAAGCCCTCTGTGGGCATAATCTTCTCACCAATGTTTTCAGTACCATACATAGCTCACGTTCCCTGAAAAGTTTCACACAAATTTGAAGCCCTTACACTGGCAAACATCCAGTCAACTTCTATGATCCATAGTAATTTAAGCATCAATTAATAAATAAATTCCTAAAGAGAAAAACAGAGCAAAACCTTTTTGCCAGAAATCTTCTGCCAGTCTAATTAATTAGAGATTTAACTTGAAGTACTTTCAGTATGTACAACACAACTTTGAAACTTGCTCATTAATAGATTTGGGGTTGTTTTTCCCTTCCAATGAAAGACTACCAGGCACAGCCACTACCCTGTTAGGGGATGCACTCATCATACCTACTAGTCATATGTAAATAAACACACACCAGGCTGCAATCTAAAGATTACAATTCCTAGACTTGGGAATTACACATATTTGACACCCACAGAGAAGGATACATGTCTCTTGGATACGTCTATGTAAGTTTTTATTAGCTTTAAAATTCTCATGTAAAGGAAGCAATGGGAGTACAGTAAATGACACAATTTCATTTTAGGCCTCTTCTTTACTTTAGAGTTTTATTAAAGTGACCACATATGTGCAATACACTGACTAACACAAATGCAGTTACACAGAAGAATTTTAAACTGAAATAATCATTAAGAACCCTCTGCATCCACACTGGGGTGTGGATGTGTGCGTGTATTACACCACTCCCTCCTCGGGCAGTTTGAGGCTTGCACAGCTTCGCACTGAGGGTCACCTGAAGAGCACACAAAGAGCCAAGGCTGTGTTTTCCCTCGCAGATGCCACTGGCACGACCATAATGCCAACACTCAAACGGGTCACGCCGACACCTCACAGTTGTGAAATGCAGAGAAAGGATGACGAAACCCACGGAGCCAGCTGGGTGAGCTGGCAAAAAACCTTAAGGTTTTTAGGTTTGAGGTCGACACAACCCCACAGGTGTGCGCCGGGTCAGCGGGATCCCGCAAGTGTGTGCCGGGTCAGCCGAGGTCAAAGGCAGCATCGATGAAGCAGGTACAACCACAGAATGGGTCAGGCTAGAAGGGGCCACAGTGGTTCACCTGGTCCAACCTCCCTGCTCGAGCAGGGTCACCCCAGAGCACAGGGCATAGCGTTTCGTCCAGAGGTTTCTGGAGTATCTCCAGCAAGGGAGACTCTACAGCCCATCTGGGCACCTGTTCCAGAGCACTGCGACCGTGGTTATTCTGACAACACCTTCTTCAAGGAGCATAATAAATAAAAAGACAGACAAATAAGCAACTTAGAGGGCGAAAAAGGGAAAAGACACCCAACTGTTTTCTGCCTCCTCCACTTTCTGTACTTCAGCCGTGCCGGTAGTGGAATAACACGCACACACACACACAAACCCACGCGTGTTCCCTCATGCAGGGAAGGAGGGAAGGGGTTGGTGCCCCATTTCAGCACCCGCGGGGCGGAGCCGCCTGACCGCACACGCACCGTGAGGGGCCGCGCCCGCCCGCCCGCCCCAGCGCCCGCGCGGGACGGGGCCGCTGCCGGGCACCGACGGGCACCGAGAG
>JAOXXN010000065.1:10421892-10439665 GCA_026770055.1 Myrmophylax atrothorax | reverse complement strand
GAGGAGGAGCAGGAGGAGGCGGGACCGGCCGCTCCTCCTCTCCTCACCCCACCGGGTCGCGGCCGCGCTCCCGCCCCCGGCGCCGCACGGCGCATGCGCCTCTCTCGGGGCATTGGGGCCTTGCTGTGGTGTACGGGAGCACGTGTTGGGCTCCACGTCCTTGAAATGCCTGGCGAGTTAGTGGCGGCACATGCGGTAACGCCGCCTGGCTGGGCATGCCCACGTGGGTATTTACGGTAAGGCGGTGCGCTCGATAGTTGTAAATACGGTGCGGGGTGGCGGTGCCCCAGCCCGGCTCCTGCGCCCCGGCTGCACATAAATCCACTAAATCCCAGGATCAGTTAGGACGGAAAGCACCTCTGATAACATCGAGCCCAACCTATGACGGGTCAGCCCCCTGCCAGCTAGACCATGGCACTTAAATGCCACGTCCAGCCTTTCCTTAGACACTTCCTGGGATGGTGATTCCACCACCTCCCGTGGGCAGCCCATTCCAATGTCTGATCACCGTTTCTGTGAAGAAATTCCTCCTGATGTCCAACATAAACCTGCCCTGGCACAGCCTGAGGCTATGTCCTCTCACCACTGTTGCCTGGTGGAAGAGGCCGACCCAAACCCGGCCACAGTCTCCTTCAGGTCCTTGTGGAGAGCGATGAGGCCTCCCCTGAGCCTCCTCCTCTCCAGGCTGAACATCCCCGGCTCCCTCAGCTCCTCCTCACTGGACTTGTGCTCCACACCCTTCTCCAGCTCTCTGGACTCGCTCCATCCGATGGTACCAGAGGGCAGCAGGATGAAATCCGTCTGGGAGCTTGTTTTCACTTCGAAACGTCTTTCCACGTGTGAGGGAGTCGGAGCTGCCCTCAGGGAGCGGGGGCCGGAGCCCCTGTGCGGCTCTGACGCTGGAGCAGCACTGGGCTTTGAGGAAAAGGGATAACCTCTGATTCTCACGGTTAGACTTTTAGGTTTTCCAGTCAGTTTGTTCCTCTGTTTTGAACAGAACACTCCTTTCCTGACAAGAAAGAAAGCTCCAGCAGCCGCGGGGTTTTCCTCACGTCGCTTGCTGTCAGTAAGAAGGTTTGAAATCCCGCAGGAAAGCCAGAGGGTTGTGTCCCAGCGTTTAAAGATTCCTTGGCGCTCCAGCCAGACCTGACCTCGAAGCACCTCTTCCTCGGGCAGTCTGGCAGTCGGAGATCCCTGGACCTTCCAGCTCCCCGGGCAGCCCAGAGTGTTACAGGAACAGCTCTCCAGGGAGACTGTGCGGGCAGCGCACCCCGCATGAGGCTCTGGGCACACGTGGCTGCCGAGGGGGGCTGTGTCACCTCCCGCTTACCCAGCTCTGCCTGCTCGGACATCCCCAGCCCTCCCTCTTCACCCCTTCTGCTAGAAAGGAAGCTTTCAGGGAGAGCTGAACACTCAGATTTAATTTCAGCCTCGTTTATCTGATACTACGTCTGCAGCTACCTTTACATCACAGCTAAACCTCTCTTCAAATTGCTCGCACAGGATACAACAGGTAAGCAATTTCACAGCGGGAGTATTTACAGGTTGTATTCCCTGAGATCACAGATCAGTTTCAAAGCAGTGAGGAAGATGCAGTTCAGCACACAGCAGGCCCCTTAAAAGCATTTCTTTATTACTAAATGTACAAAACCCACTGGTGTTACAGTGCAAGTGTCTACAGGAAGTTGATGATTCATTTAAGATCTAAATAATCTAATATGCAATTAAACAACTACAGCCACTGCCAAATCCAGTGGGAGGAAATAATCCAAACTATAAATTGTGATCACATTCCACATAAAGCTTTAACTCATGATTAAATTCCATGTGAAGCTTTAATTTACTCAGTATTTCTTACATTTAGATTCACATTATTTTAAATTATTTCATTAAATAATGTCATTTCTCCCTTTTAATATTTGTAATTGAAATTTCAGGAATGCCAGTATCCTGGGAAGCCAGTCAGGTCTATGAACTTGCTGCTCTGGGCATTGGTGCCAGATGACAGAATCCTTTGTTTTTTCAAACCCTTTCATCCAAAATTGTACATACTAGCAAGATGGGAATTGCTGACACAGTAGAAAATGGCATTTTTTCCTCTATTGTAAATGCACATTGTGTTTGTCATCTCTCTTTGATTGTCCCATTGCTTCTGATACTCCAGGTAAAACGATTCAAACACTGCGACTTCTTTCTTGTCTGGATAACTTTTGACAAAGCATCAAGTGAATACTGAAGAACATTGGAAATAAAATTGTAGATCAAGTTATTATGCAGAGAAAAGTCATCCTGAATCAGAGGGGGAAAGTACATACTGAAAGATGTAAATAAAATATGTACCACAATTTAACAGCTATAGACTGTAAATGCTCCTAGGGCTATCTCTCATTGTGCTGCAGTGAATTGTGCAGTGGGGCACAAATCTCAATTTCAACAACAGTGATTTGCTCCATGTTTCCCCTTCCTTTTAGTTGAAAACATATGGCCTGCAGATGATTCCCAGGATGCTGATTCTGCAGTAAGTTCACAGTGCTAGTACGTGTCATTAAAAACAGAGAGGATAACTCTAATGAGCTCACTGTTAGGGAGCTCCAGCTCCCTGAATTGCTGCCAGAGTGAAATTTAAAGATTCATTAACTAGATCACTTTAAAGATGAGAAGTCCTGCACAAATTATATTTGTTAGAGTAGACCATCAGCAGACTCCAGACTGTTTTTTGATGTTCTTGGTTCCTCTTGATGGGGATATTGCTGTTGTGAATCTGTTGCTGTTTCACTGAACTTTGAAACTTTAGTTTCATTTCAGTGGTGTTTAGTATCTGCTGGCAATTTGAATAGTTCCCTCCAAAGATGTCCACACCTAACAAATATCAGCAGAACCTCTGCATTCACTCAGCAAAAAAAGGACATGTCTGAGGAATGTTCCTGAGGACTTGCTCTGTAAAAAAAAAATAACTCAGGAACTCTATTTAAAAGATTAACTTAGATTCATTTATTGGAAAGAAGGCAAAGAATGAAAAATACCACTGTAGGTCACATCCCTTACATGTTCAGAGGAAGAGTTTTGGTAAATTGAACTCAGTGAGCATCAAGGAAACTTTTAACACATGGTTGAGATCAGCACTGCCGGAAACAGCTTCACCCCACAGTGTCCTGGGAAGGATAGCTGTGGACTGAAAATAGATTTACCATGTATAAAGTATCCCCCATACATAATGTATAACTTAAGAAACAACATAAACCTCTCTTGTCTTTGGAGCATCTTTCTAAGCCCTTCCTGACAGGGAACACAGTGCTTTGTTCAGCATAGATATGAGAGAAGTACCCCAAGCTCCAATTGGAGTTTTAGTGGCTTTGCCAGTAGGAGCAGCACTCTCTGTACTTAGAGGCTGGAGATTGAATGAGGCAAGTGCCCGCAAGCTTTATATGAAATGGGTTTTGGAAAATATACTTCAAACTCAGAATATGAGTTCTTTCAAATTATCTGTGGGAAAAAAAGGTTTTTTACCTGCTGGAAAGTAACAAAATACATTGACAACTGCCACGGCAGCAGTTAAGTGGTCACCTGTATGAAGTCACTTCTTTCTGTGGGTGGATGGATGAAATGTTTTATTTTTGTCAGATTGAAAGAGTTGTCTTCCCACATCATACAAACTTGTATTTGCTTCCTTTCTAAGTCATGCCTAGATGGACTGATGGAGCTCATGTCACATGGCTGAGTCACTGACATTGCCTGACGATGCTTTGTAGACTGAGTCATGCTAATTGTCAGCAAGAGGAAGGAGGAAGAGAGATTGAGAGTGATTCTACTCCTGAGAGCTTCTAGCTGAAAATGATAAAACCCAGGAGCATTAATCAGCAAGTAAATCATACATTTAATTTCTTGAGGACAAGTGTGGATTTAGTCTGCCTTCCCCTATTACTGTCTTATTTCTGACCACCTCAAAGCAAACTGCATTGTTTTAACATTTTTATTTTGTATAAATATGGCAAGAAATGACTGTGTTCTGAGCCTGTCACGGCTCAGTGATGTTGCTGGGTTGTCTCAGCACAGGTGTTGGGTGTCACACGCTGAGGTGACAGCGGCTTCCCGAGCACAACAGTAATGCCAATAACTCCAGAGTACATTATTTGAAGCAGTTCAGAATAGAGGGTAGCCAGAGGCCTTGCTCTTGGAGCACAGCTGTGCAATTAATTTAGCTGTGTGCATGCAATGTTCATATACAAACAACCTTTAACAGAGTTGTGAGTTTTTGAAAGAGTCAACTTCTCCTCAGTTCTCCTCAGTATGGCTTACCTGGAGTACAATTAAAAATGCTCGAGTACTGTGTAAACTAAGCTATACCTGTCAGAAATTGAACCTCAAACATTTATTGTCATTCTCTCCAAATTCTAATTTAAACCAAACAAACCTGTGTACTTTGCAAGGAAGGGGGTTGTGTGTTTTACTGAGCTCATACTTTGATTAGTTACAATAAAGAGTTTGAGGATGTAGCTGGAGGAATAAGCATCTGCACAGAAAACAACTTAGGATGGAATGTGAATGCACTAATTAAAATTAATAGAAAAATGTCACCAAGTGAAATAAATAGAAGTAAGCACCTATTTGTAGCTTGATAGCTCTGTTTGTGTAAATGAAAGATTAGAAATTTCTTGGAGCCCAAAGGAGAGTTAATGAAAGCTTTTATTTATGAAAGTCAGTGCTCAAGGACAGAAGCTGAAAAAATAATTAAACAGAAAGTGAGAGCAAAACTTGTAAGCATTAAAATGAGTTGAGTCTGAGCTCAGGAGTCATAAGTATTCAGATTTGTTTTTCTCTTGGTACTTTTTTTTATAGTAAGTATGTTTTTAACTCCTGTTGTTGATTCTATGTACAGTTGTACATTTTGGGGACACACTGCACATACGTGCAGACAATCCACTGTACACAGATTTATGTACAAATGGACGAAATGCACATTTTAAATAGTGTGTATCTATTTTCATTACTGCTTAATTAATAAGAAACACAATAAAGTAGATGGCTGTGATGTTTGTATTCCAAAAGGTAAAAATAAGAGCCAGATTCTCAGTTCTGATGCAGCTCTTTTTCCTAATTAATAAATCACCTTAAATAGCCAGCTCCTTTTCTTTTTTCCTATTGCATGTGCCAATGATATGCATGAAATGGGGAAAGGAACTTTTCTGGTTAGTCTGCTCGAATCCTATATTTGAATGCAAAAATATCCTATATTTGAATGCAAAAAGACAGGAATGAAAGGTTATTTTGTCTTCCTGCAATTTTAGAGTGAAACATACACTGTTGTAGTCTTATGCCATCCCAACTAGGGGTCATGAAAGCTCTGTCAGGTTCCTTAAATGTAGTTCCAACCTTCAGGGGCCTTACTCATGATTTTTTTTTAATTTTCTTTCCTCTAGTCTTGGAAAGCACTTTCTTTAAAAAGTCAAAACTCTTATTAAAAATACCCATAAAAGACGAAGTTCTCACCACAGTACAGGAAATCTCAGGGAAGCAAAAATATTTCCAAAGCAAGAGAATACTCCTGGCACCTTATTCTTGCTCCATGTTTCCTTCAAATCTCTTGGCCGGCCCCTGTGAAGTGCAGCACAGCCCATGGAGAACGACGCAGAAGGCGGATGGGGGAGGCCAAACCGGGACAGATAAAAGGGAGGCAGCGTGAGAGGAGAGTGAGATGTGGATGTGCAAGGAGAGTGCTTGCCTGACTCCAAACCAGCTGTGCAGGACTCCAGCCATGCAGTGCCTCTCGGCAGCTGAGGTGTTTATAAGCTGGCATTTATTGCTTGTGGTAACGACCACAGTTGTAAATTTCTGCAGAGAGAATGTACAGGCTCTTATTCCGGGATACACCCATTAATCGTGATTCATATTTAATACTAGAGTAGGATTAAATGTAATGATGCAATTTATACCCCATCTGAAGCTGAGTTTATACCAACATAGCTGAGAATTCAAATATTCCTTCTAAGGAGGGATATGTTCCTTCAAGGATTTCTTCTAATGACATACCTGTTTGCAGGGCAAAAGTTCCCAAATCTAAGTTATTCCATGATGATAAAGACACTGTCTTCAATCTGATCAGAGACCCATTTTAATTTCGCTTTAGATGCTGTTACAGATTCTGCCTCTATAAACGTGGAATTGAAGTTTCTGCTCAGGTAAACCGAGGCTCAGGATATATATTTGGGTGTTGGCAGAAGTTTCTGTCTTTTGATTCTTGTTCTTGGGCACACAAATTCAAGAGGCAGGGGGTGAATAGCGAACCTGAGCAGCTTGTTCTATGCAGGCTCAGTCCCATCATTTACTGTCACCTTTCTGTGGGCCCTGTCACTGTTCCTGATGTCACCACCTCGCAATATCCACCCATGTGGGCCCGTAACCTTACCTGGAAATCTCAGGGTTTATGTGAAGGTAATACACAAAGATTGTTGGTCTGGACAGCCAGTTTCAGATCACCTCCCACAGTGTTGAACACACGCTGGGGGGTGTAGCTTTAACAGTGTCTAATCTGCTAGAGTAATGACAGAAATTGATGCTGCAGAGTGCAATCAAAATTTTTAACCTGCTTTTTCCACTACCCTCAAAAAGGCCAAAGTGGAACTACCCGCTGGAACTTGGCAGGACCTGAATGATCTCCTCTTACTGCCAGGTTCTTAAAAAGTACAGAAGGGGTCAGATCACTGCAACTGTCAATTGACATTTCCTTTCTGCATTTTGTTTGCTGACTGTAAGCAGGTTGCACTGTCTTAAAGAAAGCTTCTTTTTATTTTAATTTGCCCTGATTTGAGATCCTAACTCTGTCCCCTAATGCTAAGGAAGAAGCTAGAGGAGAAAATGAGTTTATAAAAAAATAGTTGAAAGTCATAAGATACAAAGCAGAGAGTAGACTCTGTGTAAGGTTTAACGTGAAGGCTTGTTGAGATCTGAACAGTTCAGCTTCCCAGTTTATTCTACAGCTCTTTGAATATGGTCTTTACACAACACACCACTTGGTTACCTGAACTGGGTTTTCAGCAGAAAATTTAACAGCCAATTGCCTCAAGGTATTGCAGAGTTGAGTGATTAAATTACCAGAGAGAATTGTCCATGTCCTGCTCTGAGGGCTCTGAGTTTCAATCATCCTTTGGTGTTAACTGGTAAATGCATTTGACTTGGAAAAGGAGGATCAAATCAGCAGTAAAGGCACATAGTTCTGAAAACCAGACCAATAAAGCATAAAATAACACTTGCTTCAGTGTTAGAAAGGATTTGCATGTCTTTTCATTAATTACCTAAATAACAGAATGCCCTAAGCAATGTTATGGTAGCCATGCCTGGCAAAGGGGAATATAAAGACAGTGCCTTTCAGAAATGCCAATGTCTGACTTCTGACTTCAGCTTCTCTGAAATTCACACTCGGAATGTCTGTGTAGCTCTGGGTCAAGTGACACTGTGTTCCCAGGGTTTTCTGTTCTGGGAATACATTTCTCTCTTACCTACATAAGTTGGTAAACAATGTTATGTCACACAAGTGGAACACAGTTCTGGTCTGATGTCAGGAGCAGCCTGTTTCATATTACACAAGGCCTTTCTCACCATTCTGGGTAGTGCTACAAGTGACAGAGGCACTGATTTAATCACTCCCAGCCATTATGAGATCAACAGCTCGAGGTGCCCCTGCTTTTAGTGACATTATCCTGGAAAGTGAGCATGTACATGTGTGGGTTAAGGGAAGACTATGCAGTTCATCACTCAATCATACAAACAAAGAAGCTCTTTCTCCTGCTCACACGGGCTCACGGCATTGATGTGAGCACAACATACAGAGGGATCAAAAAGGACTGAAAGTAGAGGCAGTGCCCCTGCTCAGGAGAGAACGTCAGTGGCAGAAAGCACTGAAGGAGAACAGTATGGTCAGGCTTATTTCTGCAGTTTCCCACAATTCACACTGGAAATCTGAATGAAGATTTTTCAAAATTAAATGCACCTTTTCACAATAATTTCCAGATTGAAATAGCCTGGCCAGAAGTTATTCAGAGCTGTCAATGAGCTGCTGGCTGGTGGCCAGAAGGCAGAAAACACAGGCTGGTTGATTCTTCGCTTTATTTCCTGATTTAGCTCGAGGGTCTCAGAAGATCTGATGAGAGGGGTCAGAGTTTCTACTTTGATTTGAAAATTTCCTCTATCTTAGAGGAGGATAAGAGACAAAAAATGGGGGGGGTTGGAAGTGGAAACCAGATAAAGATTTGTGAAACAAATTACATGGTAGTTAGACCTGATTCAGGAAGAAAATGCAGAAGAACGATTTTGATGAGGAAAGGAATATGGAGACATGTACAGATAATATGGGAGTGTAAAACAGGTTGTAGAAGAAAGAAGGATAAGGAAAAGTAGGAAAACTCAGTATTACTTAAAAAAACAAAACCAAAACAAAACAAAAAGCGCAAAACTTCCAGTGAAAATGCTTAGAATTTCTAAATATTTCCCATATTGTAAGGAGTTTCTGCAACCTTCACATAAAGTGCATGAATTGTGTTGGAGATCAGAAGGGAAAAAAGTTAATAGGTGGATTTTTTCCTGTTATGATGTGTTTCACAACTCACAATTTAAGAATGCATGATCTGATCAGAATATGTGCAAATGTCATGCCATATTTTCTCCTAGATTGCTTTTTTCATGAGATACAAAATATCTGCAGTGAGAGTGCCCAGTGTTTCTCCTGATCTGGCCTCTAAGGTCCAAGTTCTTGCAGAAACTAACCATAATGAATGGGCCAATCAACAATCCACAAAGAAAGAACCTTTCACCTTTGCCTTATGCAACCACACCCACAGTTAGTTTTTATGAAACATATTAGGGTCACCATTAAACCAGTAGTCTGCAATGGAAAATAATTAAAATTCAGAGCACCATGAAAAGGTCAAAATGTGTTTCATTGAAACATTCTAGCAAACCTGCCAGCATTCTGAGAAATTAATTGCTGTCTGTGTATTCCTATGGGAAATTATTAAATTATTTGCAAAAGCTATAATATGACTGATAGCACTTACTATCGTAATAAATGAGCATCACAGAGTCAGTTGTTCATCAGATTAGAGATTAAATGGGGACAGTCTGATAAGAATGGACTGTTTTCACCTAAGGCATTTCTGTGAAGGAAGCCTCTTCTTTTCAGTCTTCAATATTATGCACCCAGTCCTAGACAAGTTTCCTGTCAAACAGCCTGTCTGAATGCAGAAATCCAGATCTACAAATATCTGTGATAAGGAAATTCACATGTGTTTTCTATTGCACACAAGATTCCTTTCTGCCTGTGAACTAACCAAAGGATCACCTTTTTGCCCTACTTCCTGCAACTAAACAGGCTAAAACCAGTGCCTGCATAACAGAAATGTCAGGTGCTTGTGTGTGACATTATTAATTAATATGATTTAACCATTTCTGAATGAGCAGGACTAACAGAGAAAATAAAAGGAATCCACAGGAAGACTGATAAGTGGTTTTATCAGAGCTACAAAAAGCTGGCATGCCATTATTCTGTAGAAATCCTTATTGTAGCTGAACCAGCATGTTTGCTTTTCTGTGTGGAATTACTTGCTGTACTGGGGATACAATATCATGCAAACAATTTAATAAACTTTAACCTTGACTTAGCTGTAGCAATTCGTTATTTTATCTTGTCAACCCAGCAGAAACAGGAATGAAAATTCATTTCACATTCTGAAATGAGGAATCCTGCTCAGGAAAGGCCGGGACTGGAACAGCAGGATGTTGGCAAGCAGGAACCAAGGTATGAGGAGTGCTCAGAGGAAGCTGACATAGCTCCTTGTTATCCTGAGAACACAGTGTTGTCCTGCATGCATCGTTCATGTGCCTTCACAAAGGGAAATGAGGGGCAAGTATTTTCCACCTTGTTACTTCACAAAATATATGGAAAAGAAATAGTTTTGTTCAGCCAAAGACATGGGCACTGGCAATGTGGTTCTTGTGTTTCCTGCCTTACCTTGCTCCTGCAGGCACTGGAATTACCATGCAGCAATCATGAGGTGTATTTGTCCCACAGGCCAGGCTAATAGAGCTAATTTTAATCCAGCTGTTGGCTACCCAGATCCTGGAGGCCATAGGAGCGTGAATTTGTGGGCCAGCCTCAGTCAGAGACAATGCTGGTACCTCTGGGCTGCTGCTCCTGTGGAAGATAACACAGACAAAGCTGTGTCCCTGTGTGTCTGTGCACCCACAGTCACCAGGACACACACACCTGTGTGCTCAGGTAAGGTTGAGTAACATCAATTTCATCACTTGTTTTAATATCTGTATTTCTCTAACGATTTACACACCGGTCAGAATGAGTCCTCTGTTTACTCTTCCTCAGCATTATGACTACTTTTGTTAAATTAAAAAATACTAGTATCTAAAACAATATTACCAAATAGAAAATATATTTATCCCATTTTTACAGCAATACCAAATTGTAAAGACTTGCAAAGAATAAATGCTATAAGTCACTTAATAAAAGTGCTTAAAATGCAAGTAAAGAAAGAAAATTAAAATAATTTTGTCTTATAAAAAATTTTAAATACACCCAAGTTCTGATATTTATCTTTGCTTTAGCTAGGAAATCTCTACTTTCTCAACCCTGATTTTATTATTTTTGAATATTTTAACAAAAGCAGCTTCTCAGATTTATGCTCTATAGAGCTATTTCTAATAGCAAAGTAATTTCATGAAGGAGTAAGTTTCATTATGAAATGTTATTTATTTAAAAATTATGTATGAAAAGTTGTGATTCACTTAGTGTATCAGGAGTCAAACAGAAAGGCTCTTAGTACTTGTAAATAAACTTTCCAGCTTATTTGCTGCTCACAAATGGTATCACAGTTTTTCTCCCAGTCAGCTGTTAGTATTTCCCTGCCTGCCCCTGGGTCTTTCTTTGATTTCTGCCTTTATTGTGCTCCCTCTCCAACAGAGCATTCATCCAGCAACACTCAGTCTCCTCTCCTTGCAGGCATACCCAAGAAACACACTTGGCCATGTAGTTCTGATTCTTCACCTGCTTCCTCTTCTGCTTCTAAAACAATTCTGATTATTTCAGGTATATATTCTATAAAGCAACAAAAATGGTTGTACATTTTTTCCTGCAAAAAAACTCCTATCTACCTGCTTCACCATATGATGCAGAAATTTGGTACCTTTACTGTCCCTGTACTTTGCTTTTCTAAAAGAAAAAGTGTTTACATATCAATTGGGAAAGGAGTAGAGAGAATGTACCTATTTGCCTGGCCTAAATTTTAATCTTAAAATTTTGGCATAGAGTAGATTTTAAGGATATCTATTTGGCTGTCCTCTTAACTTGCTATTTGTGAAAATTAAACAGGAAAGTTTTAAAAGGTTCAATTTAGCCTTTTATATAAAGATAAACTATTATTCATTATATTTACTTAGTGGTACACATAACTGTCTTCTCAAGTTTAGAAAGGACAGAGGGGAAGGTAGGTTAGAAAAGCTGGGAAAGTGAGAAAAAAAGAATAATTTGCCATGCCAGCAAAACCAAAATGTGTTTTCTTTTTTATAATAAATCACAAACATAAAATTAAAACTGTGGTCTTAATCCTGAAAACAGGATATGATTACAAGGACTAAAATTATTCTAAACAAGACTAACTTGAACTCTGTCTTATTGAATAGAATTAAATGTTATAGTTATACATACAGCTTGCATAAGTCTCACTTGCACACATACTTAATTATACAGCTAAAGTTATACCTTAAATATATTTTTTTACTCTTAGGAAGTTTCAGAAATTTTTGCCTGTTCCCTGGCTTGAACATCTTCACAACCATTGCTGAACAATTTCAATTGCTGCGTCTTGGCGGTAAAAGGTGCATTACAAAGCTTGTGTCTTAAAAATCAGCATCTGCTTGAACACTACTAAGTCATGGATGCATATTCCTTATACTTTTATTTTCTATATATTTGCTTCCTCAGAATGTAAAATCAGCATTACACTTGATTCACAGATGTCCATTTTAGGAACAATTGTAAAAATAAAATGAGCTTGGGGTCTTACTTAACGAATGGTAAGGAAAGGACACACTTGTTTCCTTGCAAAAACAAAATAAACCCATGCCCATAATGCATATAAAGAGACAACATTCTTGGGGAACACAGTGATCACAGGCACTATGCTAAGGTCATGTTACCACTTGCAGTAATTCTGTGATCCTCAGCACAAGTTTTTACTTCATAATAATGTAACCCATTCCATTTGATGCCTTTGTAACTTCTGTGGTTGTGCAACTGAATTAAAAACATGGAAAGAGCATGTACTGTTAGTGCCTTCTTAGTGCCACAAGCAGCAGCTACTGTCTCCTACTTCTCTCTCCAAGGTTCCACTGATCCACCATTCTGCAGCTTTGTAAGTGGCTTTTTCTCTAATAAGGGCCATGAAATATAAATATACAGGCTGGAAAACAGTGCATGAGGGAGGAGGAGGTGAAACTGCTGTAGCTAAAGACACTCTTGCTCCACTGCCTGTTCCCCAAGGTCTGGAACAGGTTAGTTGGGCTAGCTGGAGTTCCAAATTGTGGAAACTGAGCCTTCAGAAGGAGAGACCTAACCTGAAAGAAAACAGCAAAACCCAAAACATTTTGCAGTTTATGATCATGTTATCTAGCCCAACATCCTGTATAAACTGGTAATTCAAGTTTTATGCACATATTTTTTTATTAAAGCCCTAATCTTGTTGGTTTGACTGAAGCACAGCTTGTGTTTTCACTAAACACATCTTCCAGAACTGCATCCAGTCTCACTTAGAAAACATTGAGAGAGAGGACTGATTAGTGCCACTGGGAATTTTTTCGCCAATTCTCTAGTTTCACCTGTTAGACATTTGATCCTGTTACATCTTCCTCCACTAAAGAGCTGTTCAGTACTGAGTATTGTCTTCTTGACAAGGAGCTCTTGCTCTTTTTCTTTCTTCTGCTGTCCAGACTTAACTGTTAAAAGTAGGAATTGATGAGGGAGTCCCGCATCTTTGAAGAGATGTTTGTCAAGAAGTCCAGTTTTTCTGAACTCAGAAGAATCATACATCAGAGATTTTTGTGTTTTCTGGGTTTGTGTGGGGTTTTAATTTTTTTTTAAAATAAAGTGGGTGTAAGAGCTCTAAAAAATCTCTATTGCCTTGGCATTTACTCAGGACTTTAATATCCTTGGCTCTATTACAGCAAGTGGTTCTTCATCTCAACATTGCTACTCCTGCTGTTCCATTATATACACTTCCACCAGCTAATGGCCAAACCTTGTTTTCAGCATCTGTCCCCAGGGAAACCTGTTTGAATATGGGGTTTAGCATCTGCTCAAGCCTTGCCATCTGGCTGGAGAGTGTGGGGATGGCTCCTGCTTTTTTTTGGCAGGGTGGAGCAACTACTGAACTCATGGATACATAAAGGAGCTTAGTGCCTTCCTTACACCCATCCTGAACAAAATTCCAGCTAAGTTTATCTTAGAGGTGAAGTCACCTCCCAGCTGCCTGAAGGGGATTAAAGGGAGCTGTAAAACCACAGGGTGGGCATGCTATGGTATCCTGCTCTCTTGGCTGGATCCAGCCTCAGAGCAGGGATTCCACAAAGAGCCTCCCTTACACTGCTCACTAAATCTCTGCTTTATCTCATCGCGATAGTCGTGACATACAGTAATAATGACTCCTCATAACTTTTGTCTTAAGCCTAACTTGGACATTTCAAATAGAGAATAAACCCTTCAAGTAATTTTTGGGGCTATTTTGAGGGCTATTTTATACACTGCAATTTGTAAATACCTAAAACCTGTAAATGCCAGTGCTATTTTCTGGCAATGGACCATCTGTGTCTCCAGCGTCAAAGGAAGGGACAAATCACTTCCCCACTCCCTCTTTTCAGACTTCTGGTTTCAATTCAAAGATTGTGGTAAGTCTTTTGCCACGATGTCCTGGGGGGAGCTCATGTCAACCTGCATGCCCGTGGAATCCCTGATGATCCTTCCAGTCTATGGAAACCTGCCTCCATTTTCTGTTAACATACGTAACTTCACATTTGGCTGCACTGAAGTGAGTTTGTTTGTTGTTTAGGTTATCAGCCTGTCCCATCTACACAGGATTGTTTTGCCACTCTTATGTAGCCCTCACAATGATCTACAGTGAATTTTATATTTATTTCAAATTCCCTTTGTATCTGTAGGACCAGTAAGCACCCTCACATGCAAGTATTTTTTTCCAAATCCTGTGTTGATATTTGGAATGCTGTTGATGCAGGAATACACTCTGCATAGCTGGGGTCAATTTGGCTGCTGTCAGATCTGTTCTGACACAGAACAGCTGATAGCAGCATTTATCAGTTATTGTCTTTTTTTTTTTTGTTAGTACTCACATGGCATTAAAATTAATGCACAGTTCTTTAGACCCATCTGGTGAAAGCGCCCAAACTTGACAAGAAGGATCTTTGATAGATGTGCTCCCTTTATACACCATTTTTGGCTTTTAGCTTTCTATTGACAGTAAAGAGGACAGTACCCCAGAAAGGCACACATGCTAAGCAGTGCTCTGCAGTCAGCTCTAAAGGAGTATTCTTTATTAAAGCTGACAAACATTGTCTTTGTTAGTGTTCCAGCTTTCCAGGGAAAATACACAACTGCTAACCCCAAGACAGACACTCTGTGAAAGTATGTTTATCTTCACGAGTAATTGCGACCGATTTGCATCCAATATCTGAGGCCTGTGCAATACCACATCCGCCCTTTATGAGATAATTTGAGAGGCTCTGCTCTCCCACAGCAGCCTGAGGTTGTCTACATTGTACATGTAGCATTCCTACACAACAGAGAACAGCACTGGGCAGCTAATCCCTGCAGCACGTACACATTTTTTTCTGTTCCGGGATGAAGAATTTGATGAGGCTTGTCTGGCTAAGGGACATGTTTCTCTCCAATGGTAACTCCTGCAATTTGAAATTTCCTGTAAAAATTAGTCTTGTATTGACTCATCTGTTGCATCTTGCAAGATATTTATTCATGCCTCCTTTGTTTGCTAAACAGTTTTGGCCAAAGTCCTCACTAACTGCTGTGCTGTGATGGGTAGGCTTAAAGTCTCTTTTGTCCTGCTAATACTGTTCAGAGAAAGTATCTGACAGAACCAGGTATATTTATTTAATTCTGACAAAATTGTCAATATTCAAGACACCACTGCTCACCAGTCCCTTGTAGTTTGATGTCAGTTGGCATCTGTTAGGTTGCTCCACTCAAACTGCTGTTATGCCAGTTTTCCTTGATCCATCTCTCTCTTTATCACTAAACTACCCCTGGCAAATATAACCCACCAACAAATTGTTCAGATTTGTGATAGATTCTTTTTTAACCTCATGGATGTTTCTTCTTAAGTCTGGCATCCAACCTTCATGAAATGTCCACCTTGACTGAATGCTGCATTTACTGTTTTCTGTGAGTCATTTATGCAATTAATCCTGCCCGAAGATAGCTATTGTTATTACTTCTGGGCAAGCAAAGATGTGAATACAAACATCCTTGGCAATGCAAACATTCCTGGACATACAAGGTTTTCTTTTTCAGAGTACTCAGGCCGGACAATTGCTTACACATTCTTTTGCACAACATTTTTTTGTCCTCCTCACTTTTGTATCCAAACAGTAGGAGCTCTGGCATAAGTTTATCCTGCCACAACCCCTCTGCTGACAACGGCTCACATCCCATTGTGCTTTCCTCTGCAGCATTTCATATCTGTACGTCTGACACAGAGCATTATGTATAACCAGCATGCCATGAGCCCTCTGTCTTTTGAAGTACTTATTAGAGAAGATATATTCTGTTTCCTAAGTTGTTGGATCAGCTTAGCACCTAAATTCTCCCTGGTTGGAGGCATTATTGCTTTGCTCCTCTGACACAAAGAGCATTGAGATTTGATCTTGTTATCTGTGCTATGACACAAAAGCAAGGAAAAGACTTTGTTGTAGCATTTTTAATGGTATTGCATCTACAGTATTTCACCTTTATTTTGGGCAACATCTAGAATTGGAGTGTGACTGCAGATCTGGGCAACTTATAAAAGAACATTGTATGACATCATGTCCCGAAATTATGGTACATTGCACTTGGGTCATCTGGGTCCATATGTCTTCCAGACTTACTTAGAAAGCCAGACATTCATTGTTGCTTTGCTTTTAGTTTTCTAAATGAGTCACTCCTTTTCACACTTGGAGGAGAAAAAACCTACGTTGTGAAAATCACATTTTTTAGCAATATGTAAAAAAACCCCACCAACAAACCAGTAGCAAGAGAAATTGAGAAATTCATGTTCTAGTCTAGCAGCAATAATGGAAAAATTACTGATTTGGAAAAACCATACACAAAAGCGAGTCTGTTATGCTGTTCCGTATATACAAAGACACTCTGGATAAACCTGACTAGTGCAGATTTTGCCAGCTGAGATGTACTGGTTGGTCTGCCTCAGGCCACAGTGTGGGACACTGGCCAGCTGAGAGAGGATCGCCCTCCATCCCAAGCTGGCTCCATCCAAGTTACAAGTTGGGAACAGCCTGTGCCCCACACTAATGCCATGTATGCTAAACATTTGCAAGACCAGTAGCACAGCAGGGTGGGTGGCATTTCCTGAAACTGTTTAACTGCAAAGAGACAATGCCCTTTATCAGTTTTCTAAATTGTATCACTTTTAAATTTTGTTATTTGCATTTCTGCTCTTCTGTTTGAGATGTGCCTTCATTTCAGTCATTCCAGGATGGGCTGTTTGTGAAATTTTTTTCTTGACTCTATTATCTGACTGTTCAATAAATTCCTCTCACAAAAATAACTAAAAATTTCAAGTACATCACTGCATGTCATCCCTCAAATGAAGGCACAACAGTGAATGACTGTATACTGCCAATTAAATCTTACAAATCACTAACTTATAAATAGCATTACTCATTTTATCATGACTACTCATGGAAGTGAAATTACTTCAGTTCTCACTCATAGGATGGTACCTGCAGATTTGACTTTACAGAGGACCTAGTTAAGCAGCACAGTTCTGATTTGTGACTGAGTCACATCTTCAAAAGCATAGAATTGTGGAATCATCAAGGTTAAAAGAAACTTTTAAGATCATCAAGTCCAACTGCCACCTCAGCACTGCCACTGTAAGCCCTAAACCACCAAACCACATCATCCAGCGGCAGATCCAGATGCCTCTTGCAAACCTGCAGGGATGGTGACTCCACCACCTCCCTGGGCAGCTATTCCAATGCCTGACCACCTGAACAGTGAAACATTTTTTCTAATCTGATTCTCCTGTCTCAGTTCAAGGCCATTTCCTCTGGTCCTTTCACTGCAGAAGGGCCAGTCCCCTCCTCGCTAGAACCTCCTTTCAGGTGGCTGTGGAGAGCCATGAGGTCTGTCCTGAGCCTCCTCCTCTCCAGGTTAAACATCCCTAGCTAGCTTCCTCAGCTGCTCCTCACAAGTCGTTTTACAAACCTTTCACATTTTGACACATCAGCGTGGTATTTTTTTTTCCTTTTCCCTAAAACTAGCACGGCCTGCACCCCGCGCCCCTGACAAAGTGAACGCAATGCCTTCAGCGCATCCCTCCTTCCCCGCCAAGCCGCCCAGGCCTCTCCGAGCGCGGGGCGCGGGCGCTGTGAAGGGAGGGATTTTCGATACAACAACGGACTCCTCCGCACGTTTGCCGAACGCGGGGCTCGGCCCGGCTCTGGCGGGGCGGGTGGTCCCGGACCG
>JAOXXN010000065.1:10390118-10408530 GCA_026770055.1 Myrmophylax atrothorax | reverse complement strand
AAAACTACAATAATGAGAACATAGTACTTCAACTCCATCTCATCCTTTAATTTGTTGAGCACTTATATCACATTTCATAAGTTCTTTCTACCATACAGACCAGCAGAATTAATATATTAGTGTATATTCTTTACATTCTATGTGTATATTGTAACCATAGAGAATTGTCTGTGGCACTGCACAAAGGTGATGGACGTCTAATTTTAGGAAATATTCCTGAATACTGGCTATGCAGATGTTGGCTCATGTATCTTCACTAAAAGTTACAGGAAAATGCCTTCATTAAAGTTTTGAGATTAGAAAAAAAGAGGGTGTTTTAAGCCCCTCGTGTGGTAGTTGTTTGCTATGGATTGATAGCAGTAAGGAGCTCCTCTCAGAATCATGAGTTTTGCAGACAATTATTATTTAAACCAGATTTAAACATTTTATACTCTCATACTTGGTGTTAGTAAACATATCAAGGTTTCAAAGTGTGAAATCTCAAATGTTGGGAAGCTCAGAATTGGTCGACTCTCTTGGGAATGATGCTTTGATGGCCTCATCCAGCCCATCAGGATATCTTGATCAAAGCCCACTGTGCTCTTGTATGCAAGATGATGGGCTGGAATACGTGAGTGTTCTTGGCTCTGTGTCTGGTGGTGTGCTCAGAGCTTTTCAAGTTGAGCCTGTGCTTTGAGGAGCTGTGTGGGTCTTGGCTGCTGCTGCTGCCAGGTAGGAAGCTCATTTGAGCTGGGCCAGAGAGGAGTACAGTGCTGGAATCAGGGAATTGTAGCAGTGGAACTGATGGAATCCCAACTGACTCTTTCAAAGCACCGGTGTGCATAATGTTTCTGTTTCAGGTACTTGATTTAAAGTGTTGCATTTAAAAATTTCCATGTTAAATTTCACTAATTTTACCTAAATTAGTGTAAAACAGGTGAGTGCCACTTCCTCAAAAGTATTTCTACAGGAATGCTATAAAGACCTTTGTAATCCCATGTGGAAGTTTCTTTAGTGGCTGAAGATTGCAAGTCCTGCTAAGAAAGGAAAACCAACTAATTTCTCACTTGATTTGCAGCTTAAACATCTTGAACCAAGCGTGCTGCAGAGATCTGTGAGATACAAATCATGAAGTGCTCACTGGTAGTAGTGAGTGATGATGAAGATAGCACTCCTTGTTTAGGGAGGAATTTTGATCTGAGCACGGTAATTGTGTGATCAGCTAAGGTGCTGGGTGTGTCTGTGGTCTTAGCTGATCAAACACTCCAGCTGAGGCCAGGAGCTGCTCCTGCTGGTTCAGCTTTCTGGTCAACAAGGCTCAGTTCCGTGTCACAAATTGTGTAGGAATATGCACATTTCAGTGTGTAACAATATGGGTGCAGGCAGGTCTCTGTAAAATTTGTTAATTTACTTCTGTCAATTTTGAGGGACAGGAATCTGTGTGAAGTTACGACTTAGATTAAGTTTTTACTGCTTGACTTGTAGGAATATTTAGCTATTGGATCTTTTTTTTTCTTAATGTGGATGGTAAATATCTTAGGGCTTTTCAAGATTTTTTTCCCTCCAAATCAACCAGCAAATCAAATGGCTGCTTTTTGCATAGTCACTTAATTTTTTATTATATCTTGTGGAAATTAAAAATTGAGTTTTCCTAAGCAACATGTAATCTTTATGTTTAGGTTTCTGTTACAAAAAATGCACAGAAACTGTATTATGGGATTTTGGAGCTGAGTGTTGTGTAGTAGTTTTTACAGAACATGCCATCTGGCAGCAGATTGAGCAGTCATATATTTCTGAAAATTGGCACTGTTTAAGGAGCTGAACATTGATATTTAGTATTTGTGAAAAGTCTCTGAAAAATGTCTTTGAAAAACAAACCAAACCAAAGCCCAGTCCTGTAACCCCAAAATCTCCCACAGGAGTCCAAGAGTATGACAGTATTAATTGCTTAATCAAAAAATAAAGCTGTACAATTTTAAGGGATATTTTACCTTGTTATTGTCATCACCAGTGAGGACAAGATCCTGTTCTGCTGTAATAACTTTTGAGTCAATAAGGACTTTCTAGTTTGTAAGTTAAAAGTTGAGGCAAAGATTTCAAAATGCAGCTTCATTTCTTTTCAGTAATTTTGAATGTTTGAGAAGGGAAATGGAGCCTTGTTTTCAGCATAGACAAACTGTTGGAGTGTCACCAGCACAGGAGGTCTCAGGCATTAATTCAAGGGTGGTTGCAAGCGAAGCCTGCTCTGAGTCTGCCCCATAAAGCCTTGAAGCCTCCCTTCTCTGTCAGACTGTTAGATCTGGGCAAATTAAATGATAAGATGTGAGAGACATCAGTGGTAGACTGTGAGAGACTTCACAGTTTACTTTCTTCAGAGTCAGTGAAGTGATTTGGCTTCTGCAAATATTTTGATAAATTGTGAACTCCGTAAATGTATTTCTCAACTGTAACACTGTCTGGCTATAGCTTTATTTCACATTCTGTAACAGGAAATTGTTGGGGATTTTTTAAAATCCTGTGTTGTTATGAATTGTCATATAACCTACTTGTGTCTACACTGGGGAAAGGTGGACATTTAAAATTCAAAACCTACCTGAAATATCTACAAAACTAGTTTGTTCTTCTCTAAAGGTACAAGAAACCAGAGGAGCGGAGTCCTTTGATAGCTGCAATGCAACATTTTCTACCAGTTCTGAAGGACAGCTTCATTCAGCTCTTGAATGATCCATCAGATCAGTCTGTCCTCATCCAGAAACAGATCTTCAAAATATTTTATGCCCTTGTCCAGGTAAAAAAAAAATAAATAAAAACTTGACCAATAATTAAAATAAAGTATTAGGTTTTTCCTTAAAATAGTAAATGACAGAATCTTACACTATTAGATTACATCTGAATCATTTCCCTACTGTTCAGCTCTGTGAATCACAAGTTTCTGGTATGCTTGATTGTCCTGTGCTTGTACTTTTGTGCAGTGCTATTCCTGGTTGGCATTAGATAGAACTTACACATGCCATCCTCTGAGGTAGAGTTTTTGCTGAAAAACCAGTAAGAAAATCAGTTTTCTAAGGACAGATTGTGGCATACAGCCTATGTAGAATTACCAGTGTAAATACAGCAGTTTGGAATGAAACTGTTCATATGCTGTTTGATGCTTAAGAAATTAGTATAACATCCATTTAAGTAGTGCTTTAGCATTGCATAAGTGAAAAGAATTGGAGCAAAGATCTCTAGCAGCTTTGAAGATATATAGGGTAGAGGCTTAGGTTGTGTTAAGTTCTTTACTATGGTTTTCAAGGTAAATTGCTAATCCGTGATGGTAGCTAAGTGTAGGCAAAGATTTGAAAGCTAAAATTCAAACTGTGAAAGTAATATAATTTTATTATAAATAAATTTTAAAATAATTTTCCTTTTTTGTCAGTACACATTACCTTTGGAGTTGATAAATCAGCAAAACCTGACTGAGTGGATAGAAATCCTGAAGACTGTTGTTGATAGGGATGTACCAGCTGTAAGTGTCTTTTTGCTATTTATGTCTTTAAGCTTAAATATTTTTCATTCATTAGAATGTTAAAAAGTTTATGTTTCTGCATTCTTTTTGCTCTGCAGATGCCAGTAAAATAATCAGACAAACAAACACGTTAAATGGGGTGTTTTAAACCTGACTGGATAAATTTTGAAAATATGTAGCTTGTACAGGGGTTCTGTTCTCAAATTATAGCAAAACTTATTTTGGCTTCTTTTTTCAAAAATTTATTGACCATTTATGCAGCATATATCATGGGTTTTAAATTTAGGTCTGCAGTACTTCATACTTCTAAGCTAGAAGTGCAAATGGCAGATTAAAAGCAAAATACAGTATTTAGTTGTTTGAATTACATCTAATTTGAGCTCTTTGCAAACAGTTGGTAAATAATCTTTTTCTTCCTAAAGGAAACCCTTCAAGTTGATGAAGATGATAGACCTGAGTTGCCTTGGTGGAAATGCAAGAAATGGGCTTTGCATATCTTAGCTAGACTTTTTGAGAGGTATTTACTCTTCCTTCTTTATTTAAAACACCCCAAACACTTCTGTAAATCACTAATATCGCTGCACCCTTGAGCTCTTATACTTACTTCTAATTCTAGGTATGGGAGCCCTGGTAATGTTTCCAAGGAGTACAATGAGTTTGCTGAGGTGTTCCTGAAGGCCTTTGCTGTCGGTGTTCAGCAAGTAAGAAACAGTAAATGGAGGGGTAGTAGGATAAGTTTAGATTCAGTAGTGTTTTCTTATTTCTTTGTTTTCTGAAAAGGCTTCTTGCTCTTTTTCACCTTTTTTTTTCAAGCACATTGGTATGGAAAGCACTGATGTCTGTGAGTTAAAATAAAAGAATGATTAAAGAAAAGATACATTTGCCACATAGAACAATCCACTTTTCACTAATAAGCCCTCAGATGAGCTTTCAGACAAATGCTATCAATTTTTTCCTCTCTGAAAGAGATGGGTATAATATTTATGTGGTGTAGTTGACCTTCAGACCTACCTTTTTAACTCTGATACAGTTTTTCTTTGACTCAAAGTCAGCAAATACTAAGCTTTGAGCCCTCTGCAAAAGCCTGATCAAGCAGAGGCTCACTTAGAAACAAGGAGCTCTGATGGTTCCTTTCCACTCATCTCCCTGTTTTGGAGTTCCACTTGTGCTGTGTTTAGGGTCTGTTATGCACAAAGCATCTTCTAGACTGTAGCATTTCTAATTTGATGTATGAATGTTATGCCAAACTATCCTTGATTTACCTTTATTGCATGATTCAAAAAGCCCTGACAGATGGCAGCAACCTCCAGGTTTTTCTGAAGGGACAGAATGGATTGGTGGGGCAGAAATTGTCATCTCCCTATTTTGCACTGCCTGTGTTTAAAGTCACTAACTTGAACTTTTTGAACTGGCAAGGAAGTTCCCCTGAGTGTTGGGATTTTTTTTTTATCTGATTCTCCTGGATGTACTGCTGACTTTTGCTCTTTTGAAACTAGTTTCTTTATAAAAAACTTCAAGTAGTTTCTGTAAAATTTCCTTGTATTTGGCTCATAAATGGGTTTATTTTAAAGGGATTAGGTTGTAAATGTAAATAGACTATTAATTTATGAAATTCTCACTGAGTGGGATGTTTTCTGCAAAGCCTTGATTGGACTCAGAAGAACAGTTCTTAGTTCAGTTTTGGTGTTCTTACTTTTAATTTGTAATGAATTTATAATGAACTACAAGACTTTAGAAGAAGAAGAGTTAGGGAAAGTATCTCCTAAATCCATGTTTTTTGAAAGTCATCCAAGGTATGGAAAACGTTTGTCACACCGAGTGTTAGGAAATATATCCCAACATTATACGGAGACAAGTGGTGTCAGCATTGCCTTCTGAGGTGCTCATCTGTCACCTGTAGATGACATCAGACAGATGATTATTGCATATTCTTTAAGGCCTCGCTGGTTGCTTTGCTCTTCTAAGATACAGTAAAATTCTGATAAAAGCCCATGAGCAAAAGTGGTCTTTGGAAAGATAAATTTAAACTGTTCAACCAAATACTTCATTTTTAATTTACATTCTCTTTGAATCAAATTTGATCCTTACTGTTATTCCATCTAGGAAACGCTAAGAATTCAGGTATTTAAAGAAAACCCTGGTTGTTCTTGGCACTCTTACACAGTTTTATTTCATTTGCCCTAGAGCATCCATCCCATGTCCTGCTTCTCCTCACTGCAGTTCCTAAACCTTTTCTTGTAGTATCTTTACTTACTGCATATGAATCATGAAACTGATTCAATTTGTGAAAAGAGAGGACAAAAACACTTGTCCTAAGTAGCATGGCTGCAAAGACCATTTGTTAGGCCTCTCTTCTCTCCTCATTTCCAAAGACTATTCCCCATCCCTGCATTGACTATTTCTGACTTTGGGCTTTTTGATGTGGTGTTGTACTACATGGAAATGTTAGGGGAAAAAAAAAGACAAAAAACAACAACGAAATAAACTAAGAAACTAGATTAGTCTCAAATTCCAATATATCAGCAAACTGGAGCTTCTTGTGTAAGCTTTTCCACAAAGAATGTCTATGTTAAATTCTAGTTTGCTGAAGACACTTTGCATTACCAATACAAAACTCCCTAGTGAGCTATAATTTAATTACTAGTCACGGTCCCATGTCCAGTTCATGTCTTTTTCTGTGGAGAGCCATGGACTTTATCATAGGTAAATCCCTCTGCATGCCACCTGAGGAGAGGAACTGAGGCCAGGAAGCCAAGGGGCTGGCTGATCATTCTTGACACACATAACACTCTTCCTCAGAGTCATTGCTGTGAGGCTGCACATAGGCAAGAATCAGAAGACTGTGTGAGTGTAGAGTATTTTACCAGTCCAGTGGCTGGGAGTGAATTTCTGCCCCCCAAAGAGTGGCAAGATGGAATAATAAACCTGAGTGAAGGGCCCCTGGGGTATGCTGGTGATGGATTAGTATGTGTGGTTTATCTTACTAAAGGATTGTATTTTTAAAAGATGTGCAGCACCTGATATGAGCTGGAAATTGCCTTATAAAATTAACAATGACATTTGGTAGAAGGATTAGTCAGTACCCATTTTAGTCTAATGAAAAAACAAGGGAATTTTGTTGAGTTTATGGGAGTTCTTATGTAGGCTTGTGAGGGAGGGTAGAATTGTGGTTAGAATGGTCTGTGTTCAGGATGAGCTATTGATGAGATCTGTTTTTTCTAGGTGTTGCTGAAGGTGCTGTATCAATACAAGGAGAAGCAGTACATGGCTCCCAGAGTTCTGCAGCAAACACTGAATTACATCAATCAAGGAGTGTCACATGCAGTCACCTGGAAGAATCTGAAACCTCATATTCAAGTAAACTGTTTTGGGGGTTTAATACTTGGATGACTGAGGAGTACAAGAGTCAGTCTATTGTTCGGAGTTTTTAGCCTTGTTAGAACTCACATTTTAGGGACTTCTCTTACAAATTGCTGGTTGAAAGAGTTTGACCCTGTTTGGTGAAGGTTACCTTGATATGTGAACAAAGCCAGCTAACTGCATTTTTGCTGTCTCTCCTTTCTGCTTTAATATATTAAGGGTTATGGTGTAACACAGCAACACAACAGATTTGGAGATGGTGTTAGCTACTTTATGCCATTGAACCATCTCCACATGCCATTATCCAAAGCCCAGTCTAATGTCTTGTGTTGTATTGTAACTCTACCTAAAGATAAAAGATCTTTCTTGTAAAGTACCACATAGAATCCAGTATGTCCAAATAGTTTTAGAATGTTGCCATGTTATGAGGAAGTGACAGGATGGACAAAAAATCTGTGAAACACAGGACAGAATGTAGAGATTGATTTAGAAATACTAACCTGGTTTCAACCTCTTTTTTATTTCAGGGAATTATCCAAGATGTTATTTTTCCATTGATGTGCTATACAGATGCTGATGAAGAACTTTGGCAAGAAGATCCATATGAATATATTCGCATGAAATTCGGTGAGAATTTGAAATCTAGTCATGTTAAAATGTGATTTCACATGAAGATGGGATTTTTTTAGGGGTTCTTTTTTAGTGAAACATGCAACAGTCAAGGACATGGGAAATTCTGCACTTGTAGAAGTATTTAATTTTTACAGTTACGAAGTTTTGGTTACAAGTCAAACAATCTAAGTCTTGTTAACAATAACTACAGAAGTTTAATGTTATTGAAAGGTTATGGTTTACAATAACTAGTATTTCAGGCCCTGGATTTCTTACAGAATTTCACACATGGCACAGATCAGAACAGATTCACCCCAATGGTAAATCAAACATTATGAAATAAGCCTGGCGTTCTAGACTTGTCTGATTTCACCTCCTGGACCTTGCTGTTTGTTGTTGGGGTTTACTGTAAACCTATGAAGTCCTGTAAGACTGGGGAAGAAAGAAATACTTTAGAGTTCCTGAACAAATTCTTCCCTTCACTAGGACTGTTTATGGGATAGAACAAAGGATCTTGAGAGGTTTGGGAGTTTTTATACCTCAGGTCCAAGACATACCTCTAAACACTACAGGTATTACACAGGGCTCTGATACTCCTCTTCTGCAGGGAAATAAGAAACTGAGCATTTTAAACTCAATTCTGTGTGCTTGCCTGTAGAGCAAATAACAAATAGGTCAAAACTTGACCACTGCATCTGCTTCTACTGTTTCAAAGGATTTATATTTAAAATAAGAAAGACATACAACTCCCGAATTAGATGTACAGAGCTGGTGATCCTGAAAAACATGAAACGTGTATCCAAATGGGTTACTCCTGGATTATCTGTAGCAAGAAAGCATGATTAACCATCTGAAAGGAAAATTGCTGCTCATATTAAATACATTAGGACCATGAACTGTAGTAAAGGGCCAACATGTATATTTGTTACCTGTTTGTTTAACAGATGTATTTGAAGACTTCATTTCTCCAACAACTGCTGCTCAGACATTATTGTTTACATCGTGTAGTAAAAGGAAAGAGGTAAGCTGTTCAAGGATTATACTGAAATACAACACTAGCTAAATTTAGTTTATTTGCTGAGAGAGCTGTTAATAAGTTTTACTCTTCTGCTCTCATAGTACACTACAGTTTATAATTTCAAATTTATTTTGTGGTGGCCTGTTTGTGATTTTTATATTTGCCAAAGCCCCTCAGACCTATCTACCAAGAATGTTGTGTGTTTATAACAGGCGTATAAAACATTACCCAAATTCCAGACTTGGAGCAGATTATTACATATCTAGGCATTTCAGAGCACTTGGAGTGGTGCCCGAGATGATGGACTGAACTACTTTGACTAACCTTACATGTAATCTAGGTCCTGCAGAAGACAATGGGCTTTTGTTATCAAATCCTTACGGAGCCAAATGCTGACCCTCGTAAGAAAGATGGTGCTTTACATATGATTGGTTCTTTGGCAGAAATTCTCCTAAAAGTAAGCATCGCAAATCTGGTGGTTCTTTTGGTTCTGTTTTCCTCTCTCCTTTCCTTTCTTTCACATAGAGTGTCTTTTAAGAAATGCAAATAGTTCTTCAAGTTCACAGATTTTTGAATTGCTGCTGTGTTTTTTTTAGATGTTGAACTTAATTGTTTTGGATTTGTTGTCATCTTAATTACTCAATTTTTATAGGTCATGTTCAAGTTCAGATTATTGTTTTAAGTTCCTTTAAGTTCTGTGCCTCTAGTGAGAATTACTACACCATTTTCTGTGCTATGCTTAACTATGTTCCCTGTGTTGTGGAAGGAAGGAAAGAAAATGCATCCAGTGAGAGGCTGTTGATTTAATGAACTCTTTTCTGTGTATAGAAGAGAAGAAATAAAGTGAAATTATCAACTTTGCTCAGTTAGAATGGTAGCAAAAAAGATGCAGGGCATGAACTTCTATTTGGATCATGGTTCTAAGAAGTTTCCCTGACCATTTCTGCTTTTGAGGCCAGAGCAACATTTGCTGCCAATTAAAAGGCATCTCTAGGTGTCAAAAAATCCTAGGGAAAGAAGTGTCACTATTTTGACTGAAAATTATAAAAATCCTTGTATGATTCAAGTTTCGTGACTATAAAGGATTTCATTGTTGTGTGATTGGCCTTATTAGAGGCATAAATGAAAGGTCTGAGGGTTTTGTTACACTGTTCAGACTTTTATCATATGTGACTTTTTTTTACTGGATGAGAAATACATTTTTATATACAGTTTTAAACTGGTGTGCTTCTGTTCATATTTTGACAGAAAAAGATCTATAAAGATCAGATGGAGTATATGTTGCAGAATCATGTGTTCCCTCTCTTCAGCAGTGAGCTGGGTTACATGAGAGCACGGGTAAGAAAGTCTGGCATTTACTGTTGAGATGCACTGTCTGTTCCAACTGAAGAATTCAGGAATCTTTAACTTTTTCCCTCTAACAAATGCTCTCCTTTCTGCACCTTTTCCAAAATAAATTGTACACTTATTTCAGAGATTTTTCTCAGTCTGTGTGTGATTATAGATAGCTACTGTGTAGTTTTAACATGGCTGCAGCACTGTGTGCACAGTTTTCCATCTGTGTCTGGTGGTAGAGTCTATTTGTGTTTTGCATATAGACTGTACTGCTCACACAAAACCTGTGGCCAAAGATGAACCTGAGATCATAGTACTGGTCTAGTGATGTCTGAAGGACGAGCCTCCCACTGACCAGCCTCCACACTCTCAAACATCTTCATCATTAGAAAGTTCTACAGCATCTTTATTGACAGTCCTTGTACTTCAGATTGAATCTGTATGTTTTATGGGTATACAAGTAGTTGTTAATCTTGTTTGTAGGTTTTGCAGCTCTGAATTTGTGCAATGGGATGTTTTTCAGGCTTGTTGGGTTCTTCATTACTTTTGTGAAGTCAAATTTAAGAGTGACCAGAATCTCCAGACAGCCTTAGAACTCACAAGACGGTGTCTGATCGATGACAGGGAAATGCCTGTGAAAGTGGAAGCTGCAATAGCTCTCCAGGTTCTGATCAGTAACCAAGAGAAGGGTAAGGAGCCTTCTCTTCTTTCAGCTGTAGCAATCTTTAATGGAATAAGTGTTCACATTGTGATGTTCAGGCAGACTCATTCTCTTCCTTCCTGATGTTAATTTACTTCTTGTAATTGGAATTTGTAATTGACTGTAATTGTTCAGCTGGAAAATTTTATATTGTTTTTAATAAATAACATTGTAAATTACATTCTAAGACATTAAAATTATTGTATCATTATAAACAACAACTTCATGGTACAGCAAATACAGTTTTACAGCACCCAATAATTGAATCAGAAATACAGTTGCAATATAAGCATATCTGTCTCAGCTTATATTCATTCATGTTAAAATTTATTTTTTAAAAAAGGTGTCTTTATCCTGTCTGGTTTTACATGGCTTAGTATTCCTAAAGCTGACATAAAAGCCAGAAAGCAAGCATAGATTCTGTATTTAATACTTTAGGTAATTAGACAGAAATGTATGTGAACCCATTCCTGTTCAATTCACATTTGCGTGGATAAGTAATAGACTGCAGAGCTCTGATTTTCATACTTCAGTTTTGATCCTCTTGGTACATATTTTCATTTAAAAATTGTTCTGAATGTTAGTATTGCTATAATGATGTATACTATGCATGGTTTTGGCTTATTAGTGAAGCACTAAACGTTAATCAAGTATATATTGAATTTCTTTCACTGATCTGTGTTTTTTAAAGAGTGCTAATTCAAACATTTCCACTTGTTTTATAGCTAAAGAATATATTACTCCATTCATTAGACCTGTAATGCAAGCTTTACTTCACATTATAAGAGAGACTGAAAATGATGATCTTACTAATGTGATTCAGAAGATGATCTGTGAATATAGTGAAGAAGTTACTCCAATTGCAGTAGAAATGACACAGCATTTGGTGAGATTTTCTGGTGGCCTGGGAAGATGCTTACTAAGATTGGTGTTTAAAATTGATAATTGACCATCAATGAATAGCTGTTGTTACTCCAGTCTGCTGACATGCATTGGTACAAGTAGTTTTCTTCTACATTGAGACAGTTGTTCCTCAAAGGTGGCTTCATACCTTAAACCAAGTGGAACTTTCTAAGAACAATTCTAGAAATGTTTGAGAAATTTTTGTGCACATTTTCTCCTGATAGTGTTAATAATGAAATTGTTAACACGTTTTAGGTAGTCTCTAAAATGTGATTCAAGTTTTCTGGTTTAAAATACTAAAGGCCACATATTTAATGAAAAATTTGATGTGAAAAATAGTATTATGTTGTCTGTAATGTGAAAATAAAATTGAATCTGCAGGAGAAATTCAGGGCTTGAATGGCTATATCTAGCAAGTTTTACTAATGGTTCTAAAAGCAGAGGTCAGCTCAGTGCTTCCCTGTTCAAGGCCCTTACTTTGGAGTTAAAACAGAATTGTTTGCACGTCCTGTATGGGAGTGCCTGCTAAGTGTTCCAGTCTAGTTCAGCTACTAGTCAAACCTTGTGTCAGAAGAACTTGCTAATAGAAAGTGTAATTCTTTTGATGGGATCTAATTTTTTATTTTTATGAATAGATAAAGGATAACAGCTCCAGTGGCTTAACATGCAAATTTTATCATCTTGAGAGGAACCTCTGGCATGGAGCAGTCACTTGCTAATATTCATGTTTTGTTGGCAGAAGTACTCCTTAAATTGTGTAGAATGTCAGACATCCACAATTCGGTGACATACTTATGGGTTGTTCTGCTGTTCTGTGCAGGCAATGACATTTAACCAGGTGATCCAGACTGGTCCAGATGAAGAGGGCAGTGATGACAAAGCAGTGACAGCAATGGGGATCTTGAATACTATTGATACGCTTCTCAGTGTAGTCGAAGATCACAAAGAAGTAAGTAAAAATTACTTTAAAACTGACAGGTATTGTCTAAGACACTGTAAGTCTTTTATAGTCCCAGTGTTCCTGGCATTGTTATCTGAAAAACTGCCTTTTTGGCCAAAAAGGTACTAAAACAGAAAATAGTGAACTACTTACCATGTAATGATGTTGTAACAGAGGGGGTCATATTTGTAATGCAATGAATGCAGTAATAGAGCTTGAATGTTGCTGCAGTATTTTCCATAGGAATCCAGGTTCTTGCTCAAATAAGGGAAGCAATATGTCTCTAACAGGTAGAACTCTGTCAGCGCACCTGGAAAAACCCCTCTGATTTGATGAGCTCTGCCCTTCAAACAGGACAGATAAAGCTTCAGTTACCTCCTAACACTGACTCTGCTGACTGAGTTTGCTCTCTGGGACAGACTCAGTGTCAGTAAATACAGCTCTGGTGGTTGTGCTCAGTGGTGGGTTATTTCACCTGCCTGGGCTGCCCTGTAGAATTCTCCAATGTGATGAAAACTCCTGCTTTTTTGGTTTGTTTTGCTGGATGGACTAACTTCTGTCCAGAGTACAGCTAGTTCAAAAGATGCTATTCCAGATTAAAACCCTTTGTGACAAAGGGAGCTACTGTTTTTTAAATAAATGCATTATGGGTTTTTTAGTGACCAAAGAGTTCAGTAGTAAACTGTACTCTCAGGACTCTAAAGACTTACTAAAGAAGCAGCATAAACAAATTCCCAAAGGCAGAATCCAGTGCTGCCATACAACAAACTGAGAACCGGTTCAGCTCATTTACTTGTTGCTCAACAAGCTTTTCATGTACTTATTTTTGTCAGCAAATCCTTGCCACTTAAATTAAAAGTTTGTGAAACAATATGCTAGTCCTGAAGAACTCAGTTTTAAAATGTTGACCAGTAAACATTTATATTTAGAGACATCTCACACAGGATGACCAGTGTTGCAAGAGATAAGGTATTTAGCAGGTTAGTTTCAAATCCTGTTCTGCATAGCTAAGACCAGAAACTCAACCCTTACTTGCCCCTATGCAAGGGAAGTGCCCTCAACAAGTTAATGACTCTTTCGTTAGCTATTCCATGGATTACTAAATACTAATTTGGAAGACTGACTGAATCTGTGGGACCAACATTTAGACTGTTTGTCCCCATACAATATGAACATCCTAAGCTGGGTTTGGGAGATGATTTGATATTTGATTTTTGGTTTTTTTGTTTAAATTTCACTTTTTTTGGAACAGCAAATACTTCCTACTTCCATTGCTTACCCCTTGGATACATACATTTACTTACAATGTTTTAATGGGACTTAACTGTTACATAGGGTTACTCTCCGGCTTTTCTTTTATATGAGATTCTTCAGTGCTCCAAATGTACCTCCTATTAAGAGCTGTCTTGCAAATCCTTAGCCAAGAATGCTGCTCTTACACATTTATTGCGCTAAACTTTGAGAAATTTCAAATTAGTTTTAAAAACTATATTGTGCAAATAGAAACTGCTTTGAGTAATCTTAAAATGTGTTAAATTGCAACTCCAAAGGATTGAAAATAGTGATAAATCTCACTTTTTTTTTCCAGATTACTCAGCAGCTGGAAGGGATCTGCTTGCAAGTGATTGGAACAGTTTTGCAGCAGCATGTATTAGGTACCTCTACTTCTGTTGGCTTATGTTTTTAAAAGTATGGGATTGGCCTTATGTTTACCTAGAATTCTGTTTGTTTCAGAGTTCTACGAGGAAATCTTTTCCCTGGCTCATAGTCTGACCTGCCAACAGGTTTCTGCACAAATGTGGCAGCTTCTTCCTCTTGTGTTTGAAGTCTTTCAGCAGGATGGTTTTGATTATTTTACTGGTAAGTAATATAAATAAATCAGAAATGCAGGTGATTCCATAGATGTGATTTCAGTCACTCAATGAGTTTCATCTTGACTGAAATGTTAGGAGAACATTCCAATGAGGTTATATTTGGAAGTAACTTGATTTGCTGCAACCACAGACCTGTTTCGCTAATACATCTATGACTAGATGCACATTTATCTTGACAAACATTAAGCAAGAACTGTCATCATTAATACACAGATTTTAATAGCATGCAGACAGTACCTAACTGTGATCATTCTTCTTTTAATACAGACATGATGCCTCTCTTGCATAATTATGTTACTGTTGATACAGATACACTTCTGTCAGACACAAAATACCTTGAAATGATCTACAGTATGTGCAAGAAGGTGAGTAGATTCCTCTGTGGTAACAAAACCTGCCATCTTTGAAGTAATATGCTGTTAAACTGGGTACTTTTTTCACAACAGCTTTTGATGTCTGTTCTTTAAAGAGTTTTGCTATTGAGCATCTCTGAGATTCCACAGACTATTAAGTTATTGCAGAGGAATTTAAAAAGGTTGCATAAAAATTTCAGATACATGCTTTTGCTAAAAGGAAAAAAATAATATATATTATGTATTATACAGAACAAAAGCAGATTAAACAAATCAGGTTTTGTGCATATGGGCATGCAAGACATTGCAAAAGGTAGGTGGTTTTCTTTATCTGGGATTTGTGGCCTTGCTGTGGCCAGGCTACCACATGCCATGTGTATGCTAAACAAGTGGAATAGGGGTGGAAGGTAAAGGGATAAGAAGTTCCTAGTCAGTGATGAAAGCTGGGAGCAGAATGCAGTTCTTCTAACTCAATCCAGGCACTTCTGGGCACAGTTTTCCACTCCTGTGGTGTCTGTGTAAGAGCTGTGGTGAACTGTCAGCAATGCCCATGGTATTTCTGAGAATAATTCTTTTGAAAATGTTTAACTGTTACAGTGAATAACACTTGCCAGCCTTTATTTGAAAACAAGTTGCAACCAGGCTGATTGAGCTGATTGTAAGTTCTTGGAACATTTTATATTGAAACCAGCACAATATAATAAAAAGAAAATCATCCTGTCATGACCTCTTAGTGATTAGTGCTAGCTGAGCACTGCTAAGTTTTAGATACTGCGTGGTCTACCACTGTATATCCCATTTTTATAAACAGAATCGTTACAAAATTCAGTACATAAATACATTTAAGAGAAGTTTTTGTTTTGGAAACAAAGCTTTGCAAAATGGCAGCTGATGCTTATACAGTTACTACTACAGTAAGCTCTACATCCATACATTTATTAAATATTTGCAAATATAAGTTGGTTTTGCTCGCATTCAGCAATTTTCAGTCTCTGGTTTTCAGACCAAGCAATTGGTGTAGATTTGGCTGCTTTACTAGTGGGTGTTTATGCATTGTTACAGAGGGTGTAAATTCATATTGGCTTCCAAAAGCAAAGCAGTACATGGAGAATATTTCTTAAAGGGATATCACCAACAGGAATGGTTGTTTTTCAGGTGCTTACAGGAGTTGCTGGAGAAGATGCAGAATGTCATGCAGCAAAGCTGTTAGAAGTAATTATTCTTCAGTGTAAAGGGCGTGGCATTGATCAGGTTGGTAACAACTTTGGTTGCGAAAACTAAAGCTTTAAAAGTATTTTATTCTGTAGTATTAATTGATTATGTGCAACATGAGTTTTTGTTATGAGAAGTTCATGTGGTGTGACTGATAATCCTGTTCTCTACTTCAGTGTTACTTGGTTAACAGACTGCAGAGATAGTTATTGCATACTTTGTCTACAGAATTCAGGCCGTTGCAGAATTCGGGTGTTTTCATGAAACTGGAGTAGTACCAGTTTAGAAGTCAATTAATTGCATTCTAAATTAATCTTAGTGAATATTTAATGAAAGTTATTCAATCTGTCAATCTCATAGCTTTGAAATAAGTAAGAATGAAAATTAAGTTCCTGGAATCCCAATTAATGTCATAGAGTACCCAGGGACTTTATTATGCACGTATGGAAGTTGGAATTTGAGAGATGAGTGTTGTGTGCTTCTACTGTGTACATGACAAGCACTGTATAGTAGCCATTTAAACATCTTTGCATGCTTTTGAATACTTGTGGATATGGTCCCTGGAAACTTTATTTTAAAAAAATCTATTATCTCTTTTTTTAGTGTGGCATCTCTGATGAGCCTCAACCTTTGAACAGCTATTTTCTTGAAATGTTAGTTAGTAATATTTCATGATGTTGATGTATCTATTAAAAAAATCCAAGTTGATTTTTCTTGACTTCTGTTGTATGCATTTTCTCTATTTTTCATTTTTAATACATGAGATTATAGAACAAGGAGTTACACCTGCTGTGCAGGATGTCACAAAATCCATGTGATTCAATATTTTCACATTTAATCAAAAAAAGCAGAAGTCATATACAAAATTAGTCCCCTTTCATGCCCTCTGTGTGTATGTGCCAGGCTGTTGAAATACAGAAAGACAAATTTTATTTTTGCTCACTAACTTTGTGATGGTTCTCCCTGCTCAGTGCATACCCTCATTTGTGGAAGCTGCCTTGGAGAGACTGACCAGAGAAGTGAAAACCAGTGAACTACGAACAATGTGCCTCCAGGTTGCCATAGCTGCTTTGTATTACAATCCTCATTTACTATTAAATACGTTGGAAAATCTTCGTTTTCCCAATAATGTGGAGCCTGTCACCAATCACTTCATAACACAGTGGCTGAACGACGTGGACTGTTTCTTGGGGTAAGTGTTTCTAATTTTGCAGATCATTCTCTGTGGTACACCTGCTTGTAAATCGTTACAAAACTTACACCTTTTTTTATTCTTCTGTTTTGTAGGCTTCATGATAGAAAGATGTGTGTGCTTGGCTTGTGTGCTCTTATTGATCTGGAGCAAATACCACAGGTTTTAAATCAAGTTGCTGGACAGATTCTGCCAGCTTTTATCCTTTTATTTAATGGATTGAAAAGAGCATATGCCTGTCATGCAGAGCATGAAAATGACAGCGATGATGATGATGAAGCTGAAGAAGATGAGGAAACAGGTACAGAAACTGAAACTTTGCTGTTATTTTGTATTTTTCTGGGGTTTTTTTCTGATGGAAATTCCTTTTTGGAATTCTTCGAGTACCCTAATTCCAAAAATGAAAAGCTGCAGTAGAATACCGAACATCTTTTGACAACTTTCAGGTATATCTGACTGACTTTCCAGCCCTTCCTAAAAGGTAACTACTGGGGTTGAGTCTCTTTGGAGTCCCCCAGGCTGGCTGTTGTGTGGGGATGCTGTCACTGCTGAAGGCAGTTCTTACTGGGATGTGTTTCATTTGAGTGAGGGGTAAGAGTCAGCAGGAGTTTCCAGGAATCCTTCTAATCCACTGTACAGTTTGGACTGTATGTCACAGACTGCCTCATGTTGCTGCTGTTTTAGCTGCATGTTAAAACTGACAATTCTTGGAATGTTTTTCCCAGGACTAATGTAATCTCAATTTCATCAGTTTTTACAGACCTCCTTCTCCATGCAGTCCTTTCACAAACTTTCCCATCTTTTGCCATCTTCTTTATATGAAGTTCAAAATTGTCTACAACTTACCTGTACTTACTTGTTGCACCTTTCCCTACATTCTGCTTGAGCTTTTAGTTCTCATTCACTATTTTTACCTTTCCATCATCAGCCCAGCGTCTTTTTGAGTGATTATTTGGAACTGGTTTTTGTTTTCTTGTGTCTGCTTAAAGCCCAGTTTCTTTTTGATCCCTGCTGTTGGATTCTGAACTTCTCAAACTTGTCATTAGATATATTGTCATACTATTTTATTTTGTATTTCTCAGGCCATCTGTGCAACAACCCTTGTGAATGTGCCTTTAAAGGTGTTTTCATGAAATTATTTCAGGCCTTCTTTGGAGCACAAATATTGCTTTGTTTAAAGCTTTATCAAGTGCTGCTCCAAACTATCTGTATATACATTTTTATGGCAGTTCTTTCTGACTTACACGCTGATGTCTCTGGGGAGCAGTCCATGGCACTAGGAGAGGAATTACATGAGCTCCCCACTTCTAGCCTGTACTGTACTGTTACCAGTTCCATTGCCTGTTTTACTTATTTGGCCATATTTCTAACGAATTGCTCTTTCTGTTCCCGAAATAAACCTTTCTTTGTGTGTTACATTTAACTC
>JAOXXN010000065.1:10338940-10380724 GCA_026770055.1 Myrmophylax atrothorax | reverse complement strand
CAGCCACCCTGGGCTCTCCCTGCTGCACGTTACCACGCCAGATCTGTTGACATTTTACTTGGGGGGGGGGGGAATGGGTAGAGAGAGGGGGAAAAAAAAAGAGAAGGGGGAAAAATAAAGTTTTAATGACATGTATGACATATTAAATTAGGCAGTTTTACAATTGGGTTTGAATGTGATGCTAACTGATTACAACTGTGTTATCAAAAGGGTGATAAGATTTATAACTTCGTGAGCACAAGCCTCTCCTCTTAATGACAATAGATGTTCAATAGCAGAAATCTGGTTTCTATTTCCCAAGAAGAGACGCTGTGTGTCTCCGTTGCTCCTTTATTACCGCAGGATTCAAGATCCTCTCTAAAACAGCTTGGCACTTGGAAATCCACAGGCCAGGAATACCTTTATGGTCCCTATTAACTACTGTGTTATTTACACTTTCGCTGGTGCTTCTCACTCAATACCCGTATCACATACGAGGGATAACAGCCTCTCTCCTTGCCTTTCGCTGGCTGTTTTGCGTTTATATTTTGCATTTCTTTTCTTTACAAAAGGAAAAAAAGAGGGGAAGGGGGAAAGGAAAAATCCTCCACAGTTCTGTCTCTTACACCCCTCTCCTCCCCAGCTCCGTAAACCAACACATTAAGCAAACTTTAAAAACTGGGTTCCTATTACAAAGCAGCGCCCAGGACTAACTGCTTTAAAATTACTGCATAATTAGATTTAGTTGAATTTCACCATTAATTAGGCAGCCGCACTGCGGGGAGCCTTTGAAATCTGAGAAAATGGGAAAAATCATCTGAAGCACGTTTTTTAAACCCAACTTCAATAAATCCTGACAAGGCCTGCATTTCTCCGTGTATCTCTTTCCGTTCTACAAAGCAAAGCGAAGCGAGCGCGATCCCCAGGACCCACTAAAGTTTTAATTAAAAAAAAAAAAAAAGAAAAAAGAAAGAAAAATAAAACCCATCTCCATCCCCACACATCCCGCTCGCTATCAGCGGCGGCTATGAAGCATCCCTATTTCCTCATTCCCTTTTCCTCGCTGTCTCTCTTCTCCCCCCGTTTTTTCCCCATTTAAATTTTTTTTCCCCCTTCTCCCCTTTACAGGCACAACCCGAGGACGCCGCGGAGATCCCCGCTATCCCACCCCCGGGGGTCGGTGTGACCCCGCTGCATCGCGCCGCGCTCGCACGGGGGGGAGGCGGCACCGGCACCGCCGGGCCTCTGAACCCGCCTGCTCCAGTGCAGCTCTTTCCGCTCGCCAACGTGCAAGAGCGTTTGATATTTTTTCTTTTTTTTTCTTTCCTTTTTTTTTTTTTTTAAAGCAACCACTGCTCTTGTTGCCGTTAGCTTTTCTCCTCTACGACTTATAATAGAGCGGGACAATGGGAAGCTGCTCCGCTAGAAAAATTGCCTGCAATAACGCAAATATTTTTTATTTTATGTTATGATAAGATTTTATTCGCGGCGCTTTTTCGTCGAGAAAAAGTGACGTGACTTCCGTGGAAGTTTGAATTTTCTGTTAGGACAAGCCTGCGGTTGAGCAGGTCCAGTTATGTAGAACAGCTCTGTAAGGGTTTGGTTTGAGCTATCCAAGAATTGCATTTGCTATCAGATGCAGGTTGATGCCAGTACTTGTAGGGGATGTTTCTCCCGTTTCCAGTGATACAAGAACTTTCGCTGCCATTCAAAGAAAGCATTTCTCTCTTGTACAGTTTTATCGAGATTCTGCTTCAGGTGCTGTGAATCTGCAGTCTTAAAGGACTGTGCCAGATGTTGCTGTTGTAGCTTCAGGATGATCTACCTGAAAAACTAAATTCGGTTGTCCTTGAATAGTAGTTTTTTAAAAATAGCAAATGCATAGTGTATTTATAGCGTTGTGCGTTTGCCGTACGGCCTCGGCATGGCAGAGTACGATGTAACCATGTCTTTATGGCTTGTTAATTTGTATTTCTGCGTTAAGCTGTATATGTGTCAAAAGCGATTCCTGTGAATCAGGAACATGTAGCAAATAACAGATTATTGGTTTGGTAGTAGATTGCAGCTTAAATGAGATGTAAAATAAACGTTTTAAAGAGTTTCGAGAAACGTATTACGAATTGATTTCATAATTTACATAAACTATTCTCCTTGTAATTAACATTTCATTTGTAATACCCTATCTGAGGAAGAGTAATTTCGCTTTATATTCAAGGCTTGAATAAAGCAAATACTTAAGCAAGTGTAAAAGGTTCTTTAGCTAAAAAGTCACATGGACTTCTTTGTATCTTCATGCGGGTGTAGCATGATGCTTTTCTCAGGAGAGGGGCACACCAGGGGCCGCGCTGATGGGTGCCAGAATGAGGCTGTGAATTTGTTTTTCTTTCTCTCGATTATCTCGTTATGTGCAGCTTTGGCTCAGTGACTTGCTGGCCCCTATTCTCCTGACCTGTGCTGTCCAGGAGAAGGGAATTGGCGGGAGTTGGAACAGTGAACAGGTCTGAGCTGCTGCTCGTGGCTGCCCCTCACCTGCAGTTTCCTGTGGGATGTGCACGGGGATTAGGCTGAGTGTTCCTCCGTGTGAGTTTAGTCAGGATGGCTTTGTTTAGAGTGCGGGATGTTGATCTTTCCTTGTGCTGTTGCTCTGAGTCTTGGCCTTAAAAGAGTTTTGGGTTAAAACATGCTCAGCATAGGTGGAGTCTTTGAGAACACTGTTAATTAAGGTCTGAGGACCTGTGAAACGTTGTTTTCCAAAGTGTAGGGCTCAGCTGAATTTGGATGAGTTTCACACACAAGGGAACAGTACATTCCAGATAATCAGGGCAATTCATCCAGTTTCAGGCGTTACAATGGACAGAATGTAAATATTCATGAGGAACATCCAAGTGTCTCAGTGCTCTTGTTACCCAATTCTTTTATTACTGGTTTCTTCTTTTATTACTGATTTCGGGTTTGCATTTTGACCTGTAGCTGCTTCCTTTATCATCCCCATTTCTGCTGCTTTTATAACTCCTGCAGCCTCTGACATACCACAGCATCCCAGGCCAGCCTTTCGTTGCCACTGACTTTTTTTTCCTGTGTTGCTGCATCTCGCACCTCTGCAGCTCACCAGCAGTGATTTTCTGCTCGGCATTAATAGGGGGCAGTTGGTTTTTTCATCTCTTCTGTACTAAAAGGAAATCAGTGCACCTGGTAAAGAGAGCATGAATAGGATAGTCTGTTCCTATACACAGACGATCACAAAAGATGGAAGGAAGGTTTTTGCTTGGCTTATGGGATCCCTAAGATAGTCTGTGATCTAAACAGATTGATCCTCTTCTTGAATCTGAGAGCTCAGCTCTGAAGTGCTGAGTTCCAGTAACAGGGGTGTGACAGGTATTGCCCTGAGTGTGAGGGAGGTGCCTCTCCAGGGATTCCCCTTCTAGAGAGGAGGGAGAGGACGCCTTGCAACCCACCATGGCACAGTGGCCTTTGGGGGGGGTTGCCTGGACCTAAGTCCGTAACTTGATCTGCTCTTATTTGTATTTAACACGATATGATTCTGTTTTTCTCCCTCTCTGCACCAGCAACTGTTGATCAGTTACTGAAAACCAGAATTGGGCTAAATGAGTAAATGCATCCAGTGATTTAGTCCGCTGAAATTTTCTGGGTTATGCTGCTTTTTTAATTGTATAGTGGGATTATACTTTGCTGCACCAAGATAATACTTGTTCAATAAGTGAAGTTCTCGGTTTTGAAGGGAATTTACAGTCCCAGCAAGTCTCCTATTTCAATCATGACATCAGAGTTACACTTTAGAACTACATAATGCTTCCCTCAGCCTGTATTTTACTGTGGCAGAATGTTCCCCTCTATGCTCTTTTTGAGTGGAAAATTGCGTTACTTGCTTAATGCCCTTGGACTTAATTTGTAATGACAGATGTCTCTAGAACTGGAGGATGGGTCCATATTTGCAAGTCAATTGGTGTTGCCCATTTTTAAGTATATTCACGCTGAGCTAATGTACTACACTGAGTTTCATGGAATGTATTTACAGGTACAGTTTCTCAATTTACATTGAATTTAATCTGGTTTTGGCAGCCCAGCAGACTGTTCTGTTCGTGAAATACAAGCCTGGATTAAAACAGTGCCATTACTGTCATGGCTAATGCTGATACATTTGTAATGTAGTTATTAGATTACTAATTAACTCATAACCACACAAAAAAACCCCACTCAAAATTCCTTGTTTTGTTGGCAGTCTCAGTGGATTTTGAGGATTCTGAAAGGGCATAGCCAGGATTAATTTGTTTTGGTGATGTAAATAACTTTTGTGAGTTCTTGACAATTAAGAAAGTTAGAAGTCTGTTTGACATTAAAGTAAAACATGGATAAAGTCGTTGGTCTCAGTTTCTTTCAGATCTTTTAGCCCCTAATTATTCACCAGAGGCTCCCTATTTTATTTAAAATACTGATATAACTGGAGGTTTTATTATTTAAGGGTTAAATGGCCCCCTGAAGTGTTTCAGAAATCAACTGTTTTGTTGTGGGATTTTTTGTTCGGTTGTTTTTTTACTGTAAATAGGCATTATTGTTTCTAGGAGTAATTTGGGTTCAATTCTGACATGCCTTCTTGATGCAGCCAGTATTTTAGGTATATATACTTGATGTTAAAAAAACAAACAAAAGCCAATTGTTTTAAAAACACAATTTCATTTCTTAAGTGTTTTAAATACGTTTCTCACTTCATGATTTTCAGGGTGACAGTCCACTTGGAATGCAATCTAATTCTTTATCTCACTAAGGTGCTGAAAAATTATTTTAATTTTGGGGTTTTTTTTATCTTTGTTAATCATCACCTAAGTTTTTTCAGAAAATCAGATAACCTACTGTGGTTTCAGCTTTTTTTCCTGAGTTTGCACTTTACTTGTGTTTTAATAGTAAAAAAAAGTTAGGATAATTTATTACCAGTTAGTCTGTAATAAAGGAAATGAGAATATTTTTAGAAAAGAAGGTATGGCTGAGCATTAATAATGCAAGTTTGGCCAGGAGAGAAGAGACGTGTTTTAACTTGGAGCAAGGAAATGGACGCAGACGGAGGGAAACCTGCGGGCCTGTTTGGGTGGGCGAGTTTGGCTGTTCGTGCTGGGGGGCTCAGCAGGCCGTGCCTTCTGTGCACACAGACGGGCATTCCCAGTGACACACAGGGGGTTCCAGGCACACCTGAACTGGGTGTTCTGGGACAGGTTGTATGGATGGCCCCTCCTCAAGCCAAACCTCTGCAGCGCTGCACTAATAATAACTGTAATTATTTCATTGCTCATTGGCCAGGTGCATTACTACACTTTTTGTACTTTATTGATAAGTTTTCAGACTCCTGCTCTCTGCAGGAGCAGTGCTCTGTGCATCTGGATTGATTGCAGGTTTCCACACGTGGCTTTTGGAATTGGTGCTGTCAAAAAACTCCCAGGTCTGTTCCAAACTCCTGGCTCGGGGCTGTGCTGTTCCCTGGGGTGGTCACTTGGAAACAGCCGTGCTGTGACTGCACCCAGGGCAGCTCTGGGCACAGAACTAACGGGGTGTTGCTGTGAGGTGCTTGTCCCAGAGCTGCAGCAGGACTTTGATTGGCTCTGTCAGCACTGCTGGAACCGCTCTGGCCTCCTTTGACTAATCAGTCATTTTTTCTGGTGTGTACTCAAGAAATGTGGAGTCAGCAGACGTGTGGGATCAACCTGAGTCCTCTCCACGTGTGGGACTACTTGGTGGGTGGCTTCCTGATCTGCCTGTGTTCAAATGCCATACATTTAAAAATAACAGCAACCTTAGCAGTCCCACAGTGTAAAATCACACATACATGCATCATCTCATAACAGGAGTTAAACCAACGATTTGTAAATATTCCATATTTGCACTGGTTAATCCAATTCTTTTTTCTATCTAAAATGCAAGCATTGGACTCGTAATGTTCACAATTTGTAGATGGGATTTCCAGTGTAAACTGTATGGTAATGACTTTGGGAGTAAAAGACTACTGGAACATAAAGTAATTTTGTGAGGCTACATGTGGTTCTCACAGCTCACACTGAAGTCAGGCTTGTGCCTGGTAATGGCAGTGATAAATGTGGTCTTGCATTTATCTGTTATTTCTGAGGAGACACCAAACACTGGCAATGAATTAGTCTTGAACTGCATTGTTATCAGGATGTATCTCCTGTGGAACAATAAGGTTTAAATACTGTAAAAAGAGTAACAAGGAGCCCTGAGTTTGACAGCCAGCCCTGCTTGGGGCACCGTGAGTGTGCCCAGGGCAGCTGTTCTGCCACCCTGAGTGTGGATGTTGTGCTTGGGCAGCTGGCACTGCTGTCAGTCTTGGTCAGGTTCTTTTCAAGGGCCAGGCTTCGAGCCCATGGTTTATAATTTGAAACACTTCTTTACCACGTAGAAAATTAGAAAATAATTGTATAATTTGCTGTTAAATTGCACATCTTACCTCTTTATGTGAATCTAACTATTGTTACCAGATTTGGTAGTAGATGTTTTTGTTCTGTATTTCAGCTTTGTTTCTGTTTTGTACTGGGGATGATTAACATGGTGGAAACAACTGTTTAATTATGTTTTGCATTTAGAAGAGACTGGAGAAAATAGAGTGAAAGAAGTTGAGATTATACGAGAAAACACAAAGCCATTTGGAAGAGCCTGACATTAAATAGTCTGTTACATTTACTTGCTGGAAGTCAGTCTGAGTGATTACAGCATAAACCCCAGGGCAGTGGTACTGAAACAGGTAAGGGCTGCTGATGAAGAAAAAAATCCACATCTGTTGAAGCATTTATTCAAAGCACCCACAGGACCCAGATTTCATTTCTGACCCTGCTACAGATTTCTGCTGTAATACTGAAAAATACTAATGTACAGGTACACAGGGGAGTGGAACTAAGAGTGTAAAGGGTCTTAATTCTCCTGTGTTTGTATTTCTGAGCTTATAGATGGCAAATGACTTCATGTAATTAGTGTAAACATTGCTGAAAGTCCTCTTGGGTTCTCTAAAAAACCTTTGTGTGGACAAGCAATTTTCCAGTCTATACCAGACGGTTTTTACTCTGAGACCCAGAAGGCTGCAATGCAAATGAATTATCAGTTGAAGTGTATTTGACCAGATTGTTAATTGTGGGTACTGATTTTGATTTGTTGTGAGTGTTTGTTACTCAGACTAGTTTTGTGAAATTACTGATATTTGCAATCATATCAGTTGTGAAGGGCCCTAATGCAGCCAGTATTCAATTCAGAAAAAATTGTTACTGTGCTTACATACTTGAACTGATTTGGGGTTCCAGTTTTGTCAAACGTGGCCATGCAGTTTTCTGAAATTCCTTAATGAAAGTTTTACTACTGTGAGGTTATATGTCATTTGCCATCTTACTTTTCTTGATTGATTTTTATTTGCTGTTTTTATAATTTTATAAAATTACTATGTTTTGTACATTTTTTAGAAGTGTATTAAAAATAAAAGTCATGTTTCTTTTCAAATGAAATTAATGGGTATTATTTCGAACTTCTCAGTGCGGCCTTCGGTAGGCAAGTGAGCAATGACAAGATTGCTGAATGTCTGGAGTAGCTTTTTTCCCACCTTTCTTTCTGCATGTTCTAGATTGTATTTTATAACAGTAAATTTTCTTTCATGATTGCTGTTACAAACTCCATTCCATTTCCTGTCAATCATTCTATATGCATCATCTTTTTTTCTCTAGAGTGTCTGCTGCTGCAGGTTTTTTTCCTTTGTCCAGCAGTGCAGTGATTTTTTCCATTAAATGATGAATTCCTGCTGCTTTTCAGCTTTCCTCGGGTCTCCTCATGCCGTCCCTCCTCTCAGCTGCCGGAGTACCCCGAGCCCCCTCTCTGCTCCCTGGCAGCCGTGCCCTCTGCCAGCCCTTCCCTTGCTGTTCGGCTGCCCGAGTCCTCCTGCTGGGTCTTGGTTGCTTCATTCTTAGACTTTAATGGGGATTCCGGTTTCCAGTTACTAGATTGAGTTTACAGAAGAACTTCTCTTTTAACATTGCATTTTTTCTCCAAAACGAGTGATGGCACCCAGAGGATTCCATTTCCATTTCCACTGTTTGAGTGTTAGTGGAGGGGAAAATACAGGAGGTGGTCCCTGGTTGGGCAACTTGATGAAGCCGAAGCCTTCATGAAAAATCCTTTATTTTTAACTGCCTCCTCCCCCTGAGTGTTGAGAATTTAATGTGGGCCGACTTTACAGCTTTCTCTGTTCTGATAATTTGCAAGGGGGAAAGAGGTGGGGTTTTTGGGGGGAGTTTTTTGCCATTAAAAGTTGCACCTATGTACTTAATCTGTCAGTGTTGTATTGGGAGGGACTGGCTGTTGCTTCCTTCTGTCAGGCACCGTTCTCAGTTCAGAGATCTTTAGTCTAGTTTTTTTGTCTTGGGCTGACTTTTGTGAGGAGTATTTTAACCACCTTAAAGAATTACAGGATTTTCTCTGCATAAATACCATAGGAGCGTTCTGGTGACTAATCATTTCAGGAATGCAAGATGTGTTACTGTCCTTGTGAAAGTCTTCCCAAAGATCATTAACATGCCTTTGAAAATTGCAACCTGTGTGATCTGTGTAGAATTGCAGCAGAGTTCACGAAGTCAGGTCTCAAGTTTTCACTTCAGTGAATAACTCGTGATTGAGCCTGTACTTGCCTTTTCTGTTGGACAGCTCTTAAGATTAAGCAGAACACACGTGCATTAATCTTGCCAAGCTGCCACATGGGCCCCACCCCAGGGTTCCTGTCTTTTCCTAAAAATGGGTATTTTCAGCTACTTTTTAACGAATAAGTTACAATATTTGCAGTGGGTAAGAAAATCTTCCCAGATTTTTGCTGACAAAACTGTCAGACAGGAGGTTTAAAGAAAAAAGCTCAGTGATGCAAATGCACAGAAATAAAAGCAATGAGGTGGATTATGGAAAACTGGTGAGGTTCAGAGTGGAAAAATGATGGAGACAAATCTGCTTGAAGCTCAGAAGCAAGCAGCGTATGGGCCAGTTAGCAGAAGAGAGGGTGGGAGAGAGAGACTAAACTGGAGGGAAGGAATGAGATTTGAGTTTGATGAAAACAGACTGGTTTTGAAAAAGTGAAGCAAATTAAAGTACATTAGGAGAGTTGATGTGCTGAGTGGATGATATACCAACAGTATGGTGATAAAGTTTTAAATGTAAGCAATTATAAAATTATCCTAGAGCAGTTTGTTGGAAGGGACTTGAGAAGTTACCTGCCCTGATCGAGGCAGTTCTCTTTAGATCAGGTTGCCCAGGGCTGTGTCAGGTTGAGTCTTGAACAAGATGGGAAGTCAATAACCTGTCTTGGCAATCTGTTCCTGTGTTGGACCACTCTTGCAGAGCAGTGTAGCAGCAGTATATTTGAAAGGATGGTCCATTTCTCTACAGGCCAGTGTTACACCTTTCCTCATTCTCAGAGCTCACAGCCCTGTCTGGTCAGTCTGTGCTCTCCACTGCGGAGAAGGAAGAGAGGCCGAATCCACCCTTGGCTGAGGGTTCTCCTCCCTGCACAGCAGTGACAAAACACAACTGCTGTCACCAAAGAGGGAGTGAGAGCTGTGGGGTTGCTGTCCCAGAGAGTTCCAGTACTCCAACCTCTGCTCCCAGGAATGTGCTTTCCAGGTGGGTCTGAATGCGAAGTGTCTTAGAGAGGCAGGAAGGTGTTACTGGTGTGATGGGCACGTAGAACTGACCAGCAGTAAGAGAAGATAGTGCAGAAAGAGTTGGTGTGGACATGGAACTATTTTAGATGATTCTGACAAGAAGGATGGGCTTATAATTGGCAAGAGGGATGTCCTGGAAATTTGGTACCATGATAGGACTGGCTAAAGAAGGAAATAGGTGCTTCAAGGAGAAGGGGTGGAACTGAGGATAAGAAACTTAGTGAAAGGAAGGATTGGGAAAAGGATATATTGAAGGGGATTGTTTAAAGTAGCTAAAATTGGGAGAAAGCAGCAATACAGTCTAAGTTACTGTGTAAGACTGTAGTCATTGTCCAGATGTGGAATAGAGAAAAGTGGTAGACATTGCTCTGTGTGCAGCAGTTCACTTTCTTTCTTTGGGTGTGGGATAGTTGCCAGTTAGCAGCACTACAGTAACAAACAGTGAAACAATTTAATCCAATACTATTGCTCCTTCAGCCCTTGAATTTATCTTGCGTTAAATTTCTTCCAAAAGAGCTACTGCCCCCTTAAACCACTGTTTCTGCTTAGATTCTGTCACAGCTGTGCAGCTGTGTCTGTGGTGATGGGGTTCCTCACTACTGCCCCAGAGGTGGGAGCAGAGCCCCGAGGTCTGGAGGAAGAAGGTAGTACAGGACAGGATCCTTAGAAGATACTTTGTCTAAGAGGGAGAATACTCATCAAGTAGACCCGAGCTGAAAGGCCTTTGAGGTGCAGTCCCTGCTGGAATTGTTTCACTGTATAGTTCTGGTCAAAACTAGTGGCTGTGTAGCCTTTCTTTGCTGTGTGAAATGGTCTGGCTGTTTTGCAACCTGTTTCTATGAGGTGTCCTGAAAGGTCAGTGAATAGAAAATACTGACAATACGGACCTGTCAGCAGTTAAGAAGATGGATGATGTCTGTGCACCACTACTATATTATACCATAATAACATAATTTAACTTGATACAAGCTGGCAGTACCTCCAGAGAAGCAGTCCTGCAAACTGGTATGGAATAAACCTCTTTTTCCTGCCAGGTGGTTTTTTTTAAGTACATCAGTTTTCTGATCTTACTTGCTGCATAATTACGTGAGTGCTGAGGGTAGGGCCACTTCAGTGCCTGGTGGGTCTGATTCTGTAGCTACAGCATGTTGTCCCACTTTTGGTTTGCAGGCACAGTGCTTCTTAAGTAAGTTGTTTCTCCCTATTTTGAGATTGGGGGTGATAAACGAGTTGTAGGAAAAGAAGTTACTTGTCCAAAGTCACTGTTTGCTGATGGCAGAGATTGAACTCGATCTCTTATGTGTCCTCATAAAATTCCTTGTCCCTTAGATTATAGTGTCCGAAAAAACTTCACTATTTCATTTTCTTCAGAAATGTCTACCATAAATACAATTTAGTCTGGATGCCTTCTCTGCACTGGCTCTTTTTTGGTTGTATTACAACTCTTTTAGAGGCCTCATTTTCTGTAAAAGCTTTTCTTGAAAAGGGTGCTGGGAAGAATTACCAATTTCTTCTCTTGGATGTTAAAAAAGTCTCACACCCATTTTGAATTATATTTTGGTTTCCATCTTAATTGTATCTTCTTTTCAATGCCAGAGTTGTTCAAGGTTCAAATTCCTTATTACAAGCCAGTATTTTAATCTCCTTTATGTTCCAGGTAGAAATTATGGAGGATTTTAAAATTGAAAGGCCCATTTCTTACTGATGAACTGATCATTAGTAATGTCTTTTTTCCTGTATGATTTTCAGTGTAACACATGAAAAAAGCAGGAGGCTTAACACGTTCCCAAAGGTACCCTTTCCTTCCACTTTCTTTTTAAAATTGTATCTGTTCCATTACCTGGGCTCCTAGCAGTGACCCGTGCTGTCAGTGATACCCTCACACCTGCCAGGGTCATTTTGAGTCCAGTGCAGGTTCAGGAGGAGCTGTGGTTACCTGGTGTGGCAGCACATCAAGAGTTGGTGGCGTTTGGGCTGTGGGGCACAAGGGTGTGTGCACAGCGGTGGCTGGAGCCCTTCCCGTGGCCAAAGCAGCCGGTTGTGCCTCAGCTTGTCCTCTGCTTACCCTGCGAAACTGAACTAGTTGCCTGTAGCTCTAGGAAATAGTCTGGCTCACCATGTACACTGGGATGTATTTGGAAAACACTACTGGGTATAACTTTCAACTACTAAATTAGTGTACCAACCTTTTAAATACTGCAGGCTTGCTGGAGTATCTACATGGTCGGATTTCGTGCTCTTTGTTCTTTGGTTTTGACATAGGCATGATTTTCTCAGTGGTCTTTGAGACTTGATGAATGGCTTATTCAAGTGCAGATTTCTGAGAGGTAAAAATAGGAATGTAATCAAAAGTAAATTAAACCCCCTAGATTATTCTTCTCAGCCTGGAATTATAAACCAGCAGGTCATAGAACCATAGTAGGATTAAAAGCTGTAGTTGTTTATCTGTAACCTTTTAGTGAGATTATCTGACTGCTTCTTATTGTAAGAAAAACTTGACTAACAAGAGGTGGTGGGAGAGGGAGGGATGTAATGCTCTGTAGCCCAGATTGCTTGTGATGAATTTTTTCCCCCTTTTTCCTCCACATCTAAGTGGATGTTGCATCAATTAAAGGGTTTGCAGAACTCAGTTGCTTTTTTTTTGTTTGCTCAGGGAGTTTTTCTCCCTGTGGTTAAAGCCAACATCTGAGTTAGCAGAGTGCAATGTTATATATTTTCTTTATAGCTTCTTAATCTAGTAATCCTGAAAGTTGTTAGTAGTCTTTCAGGTTCAGTAAACTTAGAAATCTCCCATATTGAAACATGCCTGGGTGAAAAATCAGTACCAAAGGAATGGCAGTCTCTGGCTCTGTGAGACTCAGCAGTCACTCCCTGGTCACTGGATGCTGTTGTCTAATTACCACATTTCATCATGAGACACTTCACTATTTTCAAGGTCAGATTTTTTTTTTTATTATTTAAACAGAAACCTTTCTGGAAAGTCTAAGGAAATAGTTGGATCATTCCATTAGACTTACTAATGAAGTGCACTTCCCAGGGTGTGATAGTTTCTAAACCTCTTACTGGCAGTGGAGAGATGTTTAATTTATACAGATAAAGCTCTGCTGTTGTCAGGGGTGACCATGGATGAATTGTCAGCTTTATTTTAATTCTGGGGACAAATAGGTATCATTGCTTATACTGTCATTACCACCATTATTCTTTATACTTGGGTTAAATATATTTAACTGAAATCTAAATGTGGTTGATGTACTTTAAAATTCAGTAACTACTACCTGAAGTCCTTAACAGCTTAGTTAATTGAGGCAGTAATATTTACCTATTTCTGATTACTTTTATTCCTCTGAAGTGTTTTCCAGGCAAGTCAACAATTCCTTGCATCTTTTTAATGCAAAACATAACATATTTGTGGCAGCTATATGAAAACCACATTAAATTGGGATTTTGTATTTAAATTTTCTATTTTGTGAATACTTTCTTTCTAGGTAGACGATGCTATTAGCTCAGATAAACCGAGACTCTCAGGGAATGACTGAATTTTCTGGAGGAGGAATGGAGGCCCAGCATGTGACTCTGTGTCTAACAGAAGCTGTAGCTGTGCAAGGTGAACCTTCAGGTTAAAATATCTCTACATTATTTTGTCTTTCCTCTTTGAAACTCAGATAAAACAGTAAAATTCATGCAGTGCATCCAGAATGAAAAATCTAACAGAAAATAGTTAACTGGGATTGATTAAATTCACCAATTCTGAAAGGAAATGATCTCTTATTTAAGAGAACAGAAGTGCAAATGTGCCAAAATACGAAATATAAATCTGACTTTATTCTCAGTATAGTCTTACTGTTTTATACTTTGTAACTTCAGTTTGTATCTAAGTTGATATTAAACGAGTTTTAAAATATTTTGATGACCTGAGATTTGCTTAAACTTAATGTTTTCAAACATCTTTCCTATGATTTTACGATTATAAACTCTTTCCAGTATTTTTCTGTATTTTAATCCAAATAGTTTTGTGTGTGTTAATGACAGGTAGTATTATACAAAACAAAATTATCAATACAAGTATATAAATTGTTATTTCAATGTTGATTCTCATGGCCTAATTCATAGTTCTCCTAAAGCCTCAGCTTTGTAGTTATTTATTTAGTGACATTGTACATTTTATTAGTTAAGAAAAATAATCATGTTTACAGAGCAAAATCTTGAACATATGACCCAAATATGTGATTAAGGTTCAAAAACCAGAAAGCAAGTAAGAACTACTTGCTATTATTATTAAAAGGGTATGTGAGAGTTTATGGAGGGTTTTAAGTTGAGGTTTGTAGGATTTGGTGCTGGTTATAGTGAATGTGAACTTTTTTCCCTCCTAGATGGTGACAACTTAGAAAACATGGAAGGTGTGAGTTTGCAGGCAGTTACCCTCGCTGATGGCTCCACTGCTTACATACAGCACAATTCTAAAGGTACCTAAAGGGCTGCAAGTTGATGGGTATTGAAATGGTATCCCTGTTTTAGCTCTTTCCTTGGATTGGAAGGTCAGGCAAAATCTGTAAGATGTTTATAAAGTTCCAGTTCCAGTTGGAAATTACAGGCATTACAGTAATACTGTAAAATAAATATTTATTTTTGCTGCTAGTAAGATGCAAAAATAAAATTCAGAACATCAGTCAAACAAAAGTGATCTTTACTGTTCAACCCCAAATATCAACATTCTGCATAATGAATGGACAGCAGACCGTTTGCATTTGTATAATCCCAGAGTTTTAAAACCTCAGTACAGTCACACTATGCTTTATGAAACATCATTTCTTGGTAATATTTTATTTATATTTTAATCCAGAAAGTATCAACTGTATGTTTAAGCTGTGATGTGTTAGACCTTTAGAATTCTTAAAAATATTCTGTATGTTTCAGATGGTAAATTAATGGATGGCCAAGTGATTCAATTAGAAGATGGTTCTGCTGCTTATGTTCAACATGTACCTATGCCTAAAAGCAGTGAGTGCAATAATACAAGAAATATGTTATAAAATAATGTATTACTGATGAATATTGATATCAAGTAATTAGCAGTCATGATAATAGCTAGATTTCTTATTTTAATGGAAACAGTCCTAAGGAGATCTTAGGTATTTTGTAATCTTAGGTATTTAGTGTTGGATCTTTCCACGTAAGGGTTTCTTCAGACTCTTGCTGAAGTCCTTAACTCTGCCCCACAGGGGACAGCTTGCGTCTGGAGGATGGACAAGCAGTTCAGCTGGAAGATGGAACTACAGCATTTATTCATCACACCTCGAAAGGTAACTTTTTTTTGAAGTGTGATCAATTACATGAGTGTTCAACAGAACTTCAGCAGTATCAAGTGTGATCCTCTCTTAAAACTATCACATTAGTGTGATTCCCAGTGTACATTGCTTGTTGCTTTTACTTTGTGACCTGTGAAAATTGAGATGAGACTGTTTCTGTTCCTTATTTGGGCCTCACAAACAGAATCAAAACAGTGTATTTCACCTTTTTTAACCCAGGATCACATCAAAGTAAGTTTATGTCATGTTAGTAGAGAATGTAAGCCCTTATACAGATGTCAGCAATAATTGCATATGAAAACGAGAAGAGAAAGAGTCAGGTAAGAACCAGTCAGTCCTGCTTTAGCTGAAGAATGCAGAGGTTGGCTTAAATTTTAAAGACCATGCTATTGATGATTTTACTATTAGGCAGTAGGGCAGAAAATGTGACAGCTGGGAGTCAAGAATGCAAATGTGTTTTTTCCAAATGGTAACTTGGGTTTCTGTAGAAGAGCATTATACTAGTCCTGGAAATAGTATCACTTCTCTAGAGAAAAAGTGACCTCAAGTACGTATTTTAAGTCTGTTTAAACCAGTGTGAAAATACCAAGAGGAAAGAATATAGTGAAGAATTTTTTTGTTAAAGGTAGTCATATATTTTGTGTTTCTTTTGCATATTTGCATAGTTCTGTTCTTAAAATGATCAGATTTATGAATTCTAAAATCTGAAGTGTTGGCATCATTACATGTTAAATTATTTTTTTTATGAGTGGGTATGAAATGGAAAGCATATTTGTGTTCCTGGTTTCCTTTGTAAATAAAGCTAGACCAATATAAATTTTTGGTGGTACTTTTTTAAGTGCAGAAATAAAACTGTGACAGGTATTGTTGTGAAATAAACTTCCTCAGTGTTCTTCATAGTATTATTTTAAGTGTTTATATTTCTCATACACTGGTAGTTCTATTTCTCGTATATTTCATATGTGTTTATAACTTTAGGAGACACTCCTAAGGAGCAGTAGTTTCTCATGTAACATGCAGACATTGCTCTTCTGTTCAGAACCCTAACACTTTGTAATACCATTTCTCAGACAGTTATGACCAGAGTGCATTACAAGCTGTCCAACTGGAGGATGGAACCACTGCCTACATCCACCACACCGTGCAGATGCCACAGTCAGACACCATTTTGGCCATTCAGGCTGATGGGACAGTGGCAGGTCTGCACACGGGAGATGCTGCCATCGACCCTGACACCATCAGTGCTTTGGAGCAATATGCAGCTAAGGTACACTGAAAGATGTTTCTCTATCCATAAAGTTTTAGTGCAGCAGCACAACATATTTGGCAGCAAAAGCCAATTGTCATCTAAGAATTAAAATTAAGAGTCTCGGACTCCTAGAAGAGAGAACTCCACGTTATCGTGACAGGGCTTCATCAAGCAGCTCCAGTGCACAGTGTTGCATAAAAACAAAAGATTGAATGCTGGAGTCAGACTGATTTGGAAAGCAATTTAGATGGCTGGGTAGGTAATAATCTTCTCGATAATACTGTAATGCAAAGGAGCCTCTTGAAAGGACACTTTGGAAAGAGGTACAAAGTTAAATTATTCAGGCGCTATTCCTGGATTTATTTTTTGTCTGAATGGGAAGAGTATGGCTTGGTGTACTGGGTGAGGACAACACATGGTATGAAGTGTAAAACAGATAATTGATGGTTACTGAGTTTGGAAAAAACTTCCTTGATCCACACTTTCAATAGTAAAATGTACTAAGATGTTCAGAACTCATGCTCTTGCCTTTACAGGACTTCTGTAGAGCAAGATGTAAGTATAGTAATGGGTGATGGAACTTCCATGACTATGTTCTAGCAGTGTTCCAGTTGCTGGATAATTACCATCACTGCTTATAGTGCTCTGGAAAAAGAGTAGAAAAAAGTTTTAAAATCTGTCTTCTAGTGTCACTGAGCGTTGTCATATTCTGGGAGAAGGCCAGTTAGGATAATTGAATGGCTTATTCACTATTCTTTCCATTATGCTTCTGTCTGTTACAATTGAGAGATCCTAAGACAGCCAATTAAATTGTGTTGTATTTGGCTATGCCTCAATGTTTCATAAAATAAAAGGTAATTCAAGGTTAGTTGACCTGTAGTGGCAAGCTTTTACACATTCTGTAACTACTATTTCATTGAGGTTTAAATCAGTCATACCTTTGCCCTTCTTAACCAGCAACTCGTAACCAGCAACTCTTAACCAATTGCAATTTCTGTTAAGTTTCTGCTTTGAGAAGGTGAAGAAACAGAAGAAATGCAAATAATTTGGCATTTTTGTCTTATTTATACGTCTTTTCTAATTCTGAAATGTGAATTTATGTTCTGTAGTGCACTTGTGTTTATGATTAGGAAAAGTTCTATTTATCCTCTTTAAGCTTTCACCTCACAACTTTATTCTGAAAGGTATTGCTTGAACCTCTAGGCAAAGTCAGTAGAAATGAGTTTCCAAGTACTACCCCTGGCTTACTTACAAATGCAAATTTTGTACGCTTGCTGATCACATCCCTGTTTTTCTCCTAAAAGGAGAAATGTGGTTTGTGGTTCTACTCCATGTCTGTGTACACTTCACAGTAAGGCAGTGTACACTTTTCATAGCAGTTTTTCAGTGGTATAGATGCATTGGAAAAGGCACAGGAGGAAATTAAATACACAAGGTAAGTGTATGACAGAATTCTATACAATTTTAAGTGGCACAAAGCAGAGTTGTGACTTGTCATTGCCTGTACCACTTTCAGAACTGGAAACAGATGAAACTCCCAGTTGATGGGGTCAAGAAAAACAAGGGAAGGATACTTTTCCAAATAGGACACAATTAAGTTATGGCACTGCTTGTAGGATATTCTGGATGCTAATATATCCCTGGATTCAAAGAGTAATTAGATAAGTTCATAGAAGAAAAATCTGTCCATGGCTATTAGGTAGAAACATGTGACTTCTGGTTCAGGAAGTTCATAAGCCACAAATTGCTTGGAGGTTGGAAGAATATTTTGGGGAATGCATCACTACATGCTTGGCCTGTTTGTTTAGTATTCTCCAGCATCTGCTCCTGGCTGCTGGAAATGAAATGCTGCACTGGTATGGCCTTTAGTTTGACTAGGTGTTGGTGTTCTGTTTTTTAAGTGAAGGCAGACTAAGTATTTCTTTAGAATATAAGATAGTCTTTTAGGAGGAACTCGGATATCTGCCTTGAAATCCTTCCAGAATTCTCACAGTACTGCAAAAGAGAGGTTTAAAATTGGGTGTCTTTTGTTTTTTAAGGTTTTCTTTTCAAAACTTAAAAGGGCAAAGGAAATTTTAAAGACGGGTTTGGAGAGTGGTAGTTCTTTTGTTTCCCCGTCCTACGTAACAGGCAGAAGCTGTAAAGATCAGTGGGCTGCCCAGGATCAGTACAGAAACTCAGTAAGAGAGTTCATACAGAGAGATCTAAGGAGACTACACAGAAGCTCACTGGGAACAAGTGGAAGTGGTGGAATATGTACATTTTTCATTGCCCCTCGCTTCTCCTTCAGGCGTACTACTGCTTGCAAAACACATACAGACTTAACTATGGTCCTCTTAATTTTGGGCTGAGTCAATGCCACCCTCTTCTCAAAGCAGCCAAGGACAAAGAGATCTTTGCTCATAGTGAACATGAGGTCAGGAGATACGTGATAGAATTGAGGAGAGTTACCCACACTATCCCATACTATCCTTCCATAAGCTGTTTTCCTGCAGCTGCTGGCTGAAGTACTGTTTCCTGGGATTTGTGCATGTCTCCAAAGTGCACCTACCTTCTGTTTGGATCACTTGCTTTTAGTGGCATTGATGAAGTTGTAATTTCATTTCAGCAGTTCCTTTCTCAACCAACAACAGGAAGTTCAGAATGAAGTAATTCAAGTGTCCTTTCTGTGCAGGTTCTCTCTTCTCCCCTTAAAACTTCTGCAGGAGGTCCCAAAATGGCTATTGTTTCCTTAAAAAAAGACATGCAGAAATTAATTACTTTCAGACTCTTTGCAATTTCTTTGTAATGTAAATTTGCCTCTGCTTGAGCACTTTTCATTGTTTTAGGCTGAAGGTCCCAAGAGTTCATTGCTCACAATTGTCTAACTTTGAGCAATAGTACAGTCTTATGTGATAAGTTCATCTCGTGTCTCCAAGCGAACTGTTGGTACCTGATGCTTCAGGCATTAGTGTTACATAACTGCCAGCATTCTCGGGAAAGGGCATGAGCATCCCAGCTGAGGTGTAGGGTTCCTGCCAAGCTGTTCTGGAGAATAGAAAAATCACTTAGACTCGGTTTAGGTGCATTAATCTCAGCCTTTAGTATGATGGATGCAGAGAGTATTGTGAATGCTTGGGCTTAATGCAGAGGCAATTAAGAAATGGGAAACCATACGAAGTATACTTTGATTTTTTCGCAGTGACTAATAAGACTGTTCTTTGAGTTGCTGCTTGTAAAAGAGTTGTGGGTTTTGTTGGTTTTTTTGTTGTTTTTTTAAATGAGTAATATTTTTATTTAAATAAAATTTTCACACTAACATGTAGTGCTCTTTCAAATAGTTTTATAAGCTCCTTGGAAAGCAGCAATACCTTTCCCCTCCTGTAGAATGTTTTTAAAAACAAACCCATGGAGCAATACACAAGTCCTTGCTTAGCTGTTGTAATTTGACTAATTCAAATTGACATGTAACACATTGTCTTAACTTTGGAATCAAAATACCTGTGCTGTTCGAAATGAGTAAATTCTGCTTACTAGGGAGTGAGAGATATGTCCTTATTATACAGAAAGTAAATGTTTCCCTTTTTTTCTGTCAGAATGTAGTATTTGTTCAATTTATTAATGTATGTTAATACTTTTGTCAGTCTGTTAATTTAATGTACTTAATTCTTGCAGGTTTTCCTATTCTTTTATAAAATAACTTGGATCTGCTCACTTTGCCTGTCCCATAATGCAGGTGCTGCAAGTAGTGAATTTTATGTAAGCTAAAGTACTAGAGGATCACCATGTTTCAAGAGGGAGCTAGAGAGCTATGAAATAACAAGCCCTCAGGATCTGTCTGTAACCCTTGATCTTTCAGATGAGTAAAAATAACCTGTAAATATTTTTCCCAATTCAATTTTGTTTTTCAGGTGTCTATTGATGGAAATGACAGTGTTAGTGGCACAGGAATGATAGGTGAAAATGAACAAGATAAAAAAATGCAGGTATGTGCCCAATGCAGAATAAGTATATTTATTTCTTCTGTCTTCTCTGCCCAGCAAGGTCCATAATAGGGAGTCCTGTAGCCATGAACTCGGCTCTGCTGCTACCCCTCAGGACTTTTAGGTTTCACACCTATACAGATAGATGATGTTATCTCACTTTGTACAAGATGCTGTCAGAAGATTTTAAAAAGGTCATCTAATACTTTCTGGTTTCTAGGCTTTTTTGTGTTAAAAGGTAATTAAAACTTACGTTGTATTTCTAAGATTCTTGAAGCTGACCTGGGTATTTCACCAATAAGAGTGTAAGTATTTCAGAAGTTCTTTTCCAGAGAATGAACTGACTTTTGACAGTATTTAAAGCAGAAAGAATGCTGTCTTGATTAATGACTTATTTTCTCCTCAAGAGAAGAGACCATTCCAGGCACATGTCTGGAACTGTTCTGTCTTTGATGACTTAGCTTGATTCCACTTGCCATTAGGGTCCCTGACTTGTATTGCAGGTTTTATAAGGAATCAGTAGATTATAGTGTTGTTCCTAGTGAATGCTTAAAGAAGCAGAAAAATAGTTTTAATTTCTTTTCCTGAATTTGTGTTGTTAGTACATAAAAATATAAAGTCCTTTTCAATGGGAAAAGATTATCTTAAAAGTTCAAAGGGTAATAGAAAACACAGGTGCAACTTAGTAAGTCTTAAGCTGTTTTTTTCCCTGGTATCCTTAAAGTTATGTAAAGAGAATGGCATTTGATGTTACATTTTATTAAAGGAAAAGACAAAGCAAGATCTGTTCAGGGCTTCAAAGAGTGATGACCAACATAAAAATAATAATAAAACCCCTATCCCCTCATAGGATTAGATGACAAAACGAAAACTGGAAAAGTCATTGCATTGAGAAAGGTTTGCCCAGAGAAGCACCATCTTTCCTTTTTGCTTAATTTAAGGAATAATGCCCTAGACAAGGAGGAAAAATATCTTCTAACATAAAATACAGAATTTGTGATACAGATACATCCCACAATATTTAAAGCTGCAGACACTCTACTTTTGCCTGTGTGGCATGACTGTGGAAGGAGAGAATAGCTAATGCATGTATTAGTTACTGTATCTTACTGTATTCCAGAAAATGAAATTAAGAAATTCTGAGGGTTGTAGGTTGGAATAGGGATACAACCCCAATAAAAGGCAAAATTGAAGGAAGAGTAAGGTAAGATCTGGGATGGTTTTAACTGAAAGTAAGAGCCTATTAAGCAAAGTTATCTTTGACCAGTCTCCACTTAAGTGTTGATTTTGGCCTCAGCCCACAGCAAAGTGAATCTGGAGGTTGTATGTATGGCAACATATGTGCCATATGGAAATGTGCCAATCTTGTGGAGCTTTATAAGTTTCAAACAAAAACAAGATCTAGTATTTCAAAAGCTGTTGGGGCTTAGTCTCAAATTCTGACCCACGTAAGGTGTCTTCAGTTGGCCAACTGAAGGGGTGCAAAGCTATCAGTTATGTATGAAGATATAAATCATGTTTATATCTTGATTTAAGTAGATACCTACTTGTAATTCATTCTGAATTAATATATTACTTGAGATAAGATAGTCTCATGTTTATATATGATGTGTATATATGTATAGATGTAGATGTGTATATATATATATATAGATGTATATTTATAAACTTTTAAAGTTCAGAGGTACAGAACAGATGTAGTACCACTGAGCACTCATTCAGACTTGCTTGTGGTTAGTGAGGTGTTTCACCAAAGAAAAAAGAGTAAAACCTCTTTGTGATTCCTACATGTGGGGGAAAAAAGACTCTGTGTGCCCAAATGGATAGCATACAGTATTTCCTTTCAAACCTGTCATACCCATCTGTTCATCATACTAACTTTGGGTATATGATTCTGCTCTTATGTATGCAGCATAAAAATCTTATCTGAGCTCTTTGTTACCTTTGTTTTTCTCCTGTGTTACCTGTCTGAACTCAGGATGCATTTGTGATCTGTTAAAAACAGGTGGTTTTAATTCTGTCTATTTAAAAGTATTTTGAAGTACACAGTTCCTATAAATAAGTTTCATATTATTATAAACTTGCTTTATTTGCTAGGTTCTTCTTTGTGCCTCCTAACATCTAAATTTTTTAGTTTCTCTAGTGTATTGTCTTTTAAGAACAGTAATTTTAATAGTATATCTGTTCTTGTTGCACAATACTAACTGAATCCTCAAGTCATACCAACTAACATATTGAGAGGAAACACAAACTTCTGCAAACAGTGCTTTGAACAAACAAATGCTCATGATGTGAAACTATTTTTTCCCTCCATATTCTGTTTATTTTCTCCCCCTCTTTGTATCAGTCTTAATATTGGTAAAATTATGTCTGGTATTTCCTTACAGATATCAACACATTATAGAACTGTTATGATTTTTCTTTTAAACTTTGGCATACTTCAGTTTTATAGCAGATCTTTGCAAGTATATACATATTTTATATGCTGAAACAACAAAGAAATAGTGGTAGGTTTACTGATAGAAGGAAAAAAAATCAGTGCTTCAGTGCAGGTGCTTAACCAAGAGTATTCTTCATCATCCTTAATATACTGAAGTGACTTTTGTGAATCATGCTATCATAGGCTGAACAATAGTATTAGTAATGGGTTTCTTGATCTGGAAAGTTTTGTTTTTCTCTCTCTCTGGTTCCTGAGAAGCTTTTTGGAGTTGAATGTTTCAGTTGATTTAAAAATCTTGCATTTATCTTTGCTTCCTTAGTCTTAAGAACAGTCTGAAGGTAATGGGGGCTATCCTATCCTCTCTGAAGAATCTGTAAGAAGGTTGTTCTCAGTCAAATTTCTGATCTATCTGAATGAGCAAATAGAGGTCTATGTGCAGTTGCAGGACTACAGTCTTGCTGGGATGAGGGGAATGTGGTGGGAGAGTTCAGACAATTGAAGTGCTGTGATGGATGGATCCAGACTTTAATGAGCCAGCAGATGGGGAGGGAAAAGAGTGGGAGCTGCCTTTCATGTGGGAGCAGCAGGACAGCACAGGGCTCTGCTTTGCAATGGGTGATGGGCCAGGATGGCCAGCGTGGGTGGCTGGTGGTGGCTGCCTGCTACGGAGGGCGGGATCAGGGGGAACATTGGCCACCTCTTCATGGGGAATTGTAACGACCGATGTGCCTGACAGAAGGGCATCACAACAGGGCACATGAAATCCAGGAGGATTCTGGAGTTCAGGGATGGCAACTGGCAATCTAAAGCAGGGTGTAGAGCAGCTGGCAAGGTGAGGGACAGTTTGCTGGAGCTGAGCTGTCAAAGAAGAGTCAGTTGGGAATGTGAAGGCCGGGGGCAGCCTCCAGGAGTTTCCATCCTTAGAGATACCGAGAACGCATTTGGATAGTGCTGTGGGCAACCTGCTGCAGCTGACCATGCTTTGAGCTGGAGGTGGTGTCTCCTCATCCATCTGCTGGAATGTTTTGACAGTTTGGAGTAGAATTGGATCAGTAAGAAAAGGGAGATGGTTTAAAAGGGGCAGACCTCAGTTACTTTGCATCCAGTTGTATCAAAGTGGTTACATTTGGGCTTCTGTCTCTGTTCAGTCCATGTAAGAGTTTCTCTTATGTTAGTGTGTGAAGAAGCCTTTAAAAGGGGTTTCAGTTGCCTCCTGAAGCTATCCTGTATGTTTTGCTGTTGTGCCGTGGCAGAAAGGAGGGGAGAACCTAGCTTAAATTGTTCCAGTTAGTTTGATCAAAATACAGGCATTGCAGGCCAAGTACAGAATGCTTTCCTTCACTTTCAGAAAATGCTTGTTATAAGTGCATTTAATTTAAATTGAGCTTTCTATGAACTTTATCTTTGATTGTGGTCTGATTTATGACTAATATCCTTTAGGAACAGGTCCAGCACCTTAAATGTAATCTAAGATTCTTCTGTCTACCCATTTGGTCATTTCACCACTGTGTTTATGTTTTAAATTATTTTGTCTCTCACTTGGCTAATTAAGGCAAGCATTTAAAGTTGCTCGCTACAAGTAAATCTGTTGTACAGTCTCTCTAATCAGAATTGATGCTTTTCAGCTATTTCAGTTATTTATTTTTAGTTTATTTATTGAGGACTAAGAAATACATGGCATAGCAAAGAGAAAAAAAAGAAACCTGTCATAATCAGCTCTGGGTTTGATAGCAAAATAAAGTGTGTGACTTCTCTGATCCATTTCGGTTGATGGGGTTTTTTAATATGTGGTTTGGTTGAGGGTTTTTTAATTTTTTTTTTCTTTTTAACTTAAGATTGTCTTGCAAGGACATGGAACAAGAGTGACTGCAAAATCTCAGCAGACTGGAGAGAAGGCCTTTCGCTGTGACTATGATGGGTGTGGCAAACTGTACACAACAGCTCACCATCTTAAGGTGATAAGATGTAAAATGTGCATTGTTACTATGTAGACATGATTTTTTTGGCAAGGTGATGTGGGTAAAAGTAATAGAAATTAATAGAGAGCCAGTTGCAATGGGGCTGTTTTGTCATTATTGGATTGATTTTACAGTAACTGGTTGTCTCAGGTGGTGAGCTGAGTTTGCTGAGTGTTCTGGGTAGATGCAGGTGTGGGATCATGTTAAGCTGCTCTATTGCCATAATGTAAAAAATCACTTCAGTGTCTTTTCACCAGCAGTGTCACAATACCTCTGGAATCCAATGTTCACTTTATCAACTTTACATGTATGCTTGATCATTCCAAAATTCCAATTTTTTAAATGTTTCACCATCATAATACAAAATCTGTCTCTTCAAAACAATCCAACATTCAAAGTGAAAAGCTGGAACATATTTTCTTTGCAGATGGCAACTCCTTAATTCTCTTCCTTTTTTAAATTAAGAAGTTACTGAAACAGTCAGGGTGCAGAGCTGCTCACATTCCAGCTGAGGCTGAGGTAATCCCTGGCCGATGAGGTCACCTCCCTGCAGTGCTGCTTTGTCTCTAACTACAGGAGTCGGCGAGAGGTGGCTCTGTGGGTCACAGGCTAAAATGGTGTCCTTGCTCCAGAGGTTTCATGCAATATAAGAGGACCATTGGAAGCGTTCAGTGGAACCAAAAATCAGAGTGGGCTCTGAGGGACATTTGCATACTGTCTTGAGTGTAGATGCATGATGGCAACTCTGCTTGTATTTACAGAAGTGTTTTGTGCAAAACTGACCAGAAGGATCAGGTTAGAGCTCAGAAGGAGACAGCTTCAGTTTTAGGGAAAATGTTGTTACTATATTTCATTTATTTTTTATCACTGATACAAACAGAAACTTCAGTGTGATTCTTAAAAAGAGAAATAAAATATGTTGACTTTGAGAATGAACTCTTTCTGAGCTGAACTAACGAGATACATTTCATTAAGTCACTGTATTGGATGTCAACAGGTGCATGAAAGGTCACACACAGGAGACAGACCGTATCAGTGTGAACATCCTGGATGTGGCAAAGCCTTTGCAACAGGTAATCTTTTGTAGAGTAGCTCCTCCTGCTTGTTAGTGTTTGTCTAGGAATAAAGTAAGTTTTTAGTATTGCCTTTTCTAAACTGCTAAGTTGATTGGGAGAATTGCAAAAAACCCCTCCTCTTTTCAGCTAATGTAGCATATATAAAGGAGAGAGGATTTAACTGAAGGAGGAATGAAACACTCGACCCTTCCTTTACTCTTCATTTGTTATGCTACAATCCAATTTTATGTTGAAAAATAGACTTTTCGTAACATTAAACTAATAGCAAAAGTGAAATGAGATGGTAATATAAAGCTGTTGGCTAGACATAGATTGATTCCTGATCCTCTGGTCTAAATTTGAAAGGGACTTCAATGAAAGATGCTCTTTTAAGTGCTCTTTCCTGAATTTATATCAGAGTGACGTGTCTCATGCAGTGAACTCTACATTTTGTATAGACTACTGTTCATAAATTTTCTCTTCCTGAGACTGTATTTGATCATGCAAAATGCAGTTACAGAGAATGAAACATGGAAGAAAGTGGACAAGCAAATCTTGTTTCAAATTTTATTCTTTTCCCTTGAATGTAAATTAGTATGATGCTTAGAAAAATTAGGCTCTCTTTTTTATATATAGTGCTTTTAAAATAACTTTATCTGATCTATTCCTTGAATGCTATTTCTTTGAATAGAAACAAGGAAAATAAATGCTGATCAGATAAAATACTGTATTTTTGGTCACAGCCATTGTATCACTGTAGTTCAGCAATCTTGCCTTTGACGAAGTTCACTTGAAGTACTGAATGCTCTTGGTTTAAATATGAAGAACTCTCCTGGATTAGATTGGATCATGACATTGAGTTTATTTTAGATTTAAGAGTGAATTAATGCTCAGCTTCGTACACATGCTTTGTATTTTTAAGAACAGTGAATTAATGCTCACCTTGGCACACATGCTTTGTGATTTTAAAAACATCAGTAAGAATTTCAGTTGTTTTTGGGAGAACACATTGTGAAATTAAAGCAGTTGCCATTTTGTTACAGACTTACTTTATTTTGTAGAAATACACACATTTTTGAGCATGAGTAAAATTCATGTTTATTTTCTAAAATGGCTGTTTCAGGCTTCCAAAGTCATTATCTTTTCAGGGAAGTGCTGCAAGGAAAATCCTGGTAAAATACTTCTTTCAAAATCATTTACAGAGGGCCTGATCCAAAGTTCAATTTCAACTCATAGAGCTTTTGAGGATGATGAGTTCCTAAAAGTTATCTTAAAGTAAATGAGTGTCTGTGACTGCCATCAGTTACCACCTATATGTGTGCTTTTACTGCTGACTTCATTAGTACATTAGTACACTGCTTTTTCTATGATCAAATATCATTTTGATGGCAGTAGTGGGAAGAGGCAAAAACTAGATGGAATGCAGAGCATACAGCTTTCTCAGAAGGCAGAATAAATATTTGTCCACATTATATTAATTACAGTTTATCCTTCTGAAGGGAAGGAGAAGCATTATGGAAGTGTATTTTCTTAATAAATAAAAGAATTTCTAAACTATTACGTAGAGTTCTGCTGCTTTGTATGGTAGAAGAACGAAGACCTTGTGAAGAATGAAAGAGCAAATTTTACTCATCGACCTGTTTCCTGATAGGAATGGCAAGCACAGCTTTTGATGGTGATGGTTTATGAGTATCCTAATTTCGTGTTTATACTACTATGACATCCTTTCTGATCTTCAGGGTATGGGTTAAAAAGTCACGTCCGAACACACACTGGGGAAAAGCCTTACCGGTGCACAGAAGAAAACTGCACCAAATCATTCAAGACATCAGGAGACCTGCAGAAACATATTCGAACCCACACAGGTACTACTAATCACACATTATGCTTCTGTTATTTCACTGAGGTGGATTTTTTTTTCTCTTTACTCATTCTGTGACTTTATACTTACAAAATCAGCCTGTGTATATTCTCTTTCTGAAGCCCAGTGAGCTCAACAGCATTGCAGCATGGTAAGCATTTACTGCAAATCCAGCATGCTTTTCTTGGGAAAAGGGACGAAGCATTAACACTGCTATTGCAAATGCTCTAACTTCAATGCCTCACTTACACTGTCACTGAGTCACTGTTGCCTTTACAGTTTCATGTGCAGCTGTAACAGGACAAGGAACTTTTCCTTAATATTGTATGACCTTTTAGAAATGGCATCAGTGTTCTCAGTTTTGCTGCTTCAATATAACTCGCATGCCAGCTTCATGAGGGTTGAGAGTTCCGAGCTTGTTATCCGGATTTCTGTTCTTTGTGCAGCAGAGAAATGAACAAAAATATCATAGAAAACCAACTGTTACTAAAACTTCCAGATGCATTTTTAAAAAAATCTTGTATGTTGTCTAAGAAGTTTCCTTTGAAAGCCGAAACCCAAATAAATTCCAGACAGCATACACTACACTCTGCAAAATTCGGTGGGCAGGCTTGTGTGAAAAAGTTTGCATAATGTCCCCTTTGTGCCTAAGATCTTTCAAAAAAACAAACAAAAAAGCCCAACCCTTAAATGTAGGAAGAAGAACGTATCACTTGCTAACCATTAAGTGTATTTATGTCTCTGCTAGAACACTGACAATTTTTTCCACTGAAGTTTCTGAATCTTAGTGACTAAAGAAGAAAAAACAAAAGAAATAGGTTTTTTTCCTCAGATTAAAAAGAACAGTATGGGGAAGTGCGATGTAAATGGAGGCAATAAAATCTGTAAAAACTCAAGATTACATTAAGATATTTCTGCTTTCTTTGACTTCCATATTCAAAGACAGTCTGTTGGGATTAGTGCTATCTCGATGTTAAATTGGTCATCAGGAGGAACATCTGTTCTCAGTTCTATAAAAGAACTGTGGATGTAATGTACTACATCAAGTACAGACTGTGGACTGAGGTGTCTGCAGCGTGGACAGCTTTATTAGCTGTAGACTATTTTCCTTACTTCTTCATGGCCACAGAAGTTGTGTGGTAATTTAATCTCTAATCTAATTAGCAATTGAGACAAAACACTTGAGCCAGCCCTATGTAACCTACCTACCTGAATATTAGTAATAGAATCATAATCTCCCAGCAGTCCAGGGACCACAGTGCAGGGGTGTCTTTTTTTAGAGTTCTGAGTAGTTTCAGGAAGCTGAAAAATGAGAAGACAATCGCACCGAGCCCTTTGTGCAGGTGATGGAGCAGTGAACGCTCCTGCCTTGTGCAAGTTGCAGCATTGCCCCCGATGGGGGCAGCTCTGGGCTCTCCTCTCTCCTGGGGCTCTGAAGCCTTTTCCTTCGTTATCAGGCGGGTCAGAGTCAGCGCTTTCGTCTTTTTCTGCCAGTTTTACCTAAAAGTGATTTTTCCCTCTCTGAGTAGCAGTCCAGTCTCACTTTCTATGCCATCAAATGCTTGCCCCGGTTCCTCCGTGCCTTCCCCCGCTCACAGCTCGGGGATCAGCAGAGCTGCTGTGATGTTGCCTCGTGTGTTGTGGTGGGGAAGAGGTGGGAGGCTTCGGCCTTGCTTTGCATTTCCGTTGCTGCAGTTCCCGGTCACCTGGAAACGGGGCTAACAAACACATTAGAAACCGACAAGGCCGCCCTCCCCGACCGGTCGGGTGACATTCCTGCGGGCATTCTTTGAGCCATTTGTTTTGGTGTGTAGTGCAGGGTCTGTTGTTGGGCGGGGTTGGCTGCGCGGCCCCGCTGCTCTCAGGCCCGTTTGAGGTCCCGGCAGCGGCGCTGGCCGGGGCAGCCATGGAAACACAACACTGCGGTGTGTGCGCAATACACACGCACTGCCGGGCAGGAGGCTGGGAAACCTGCCCCAGACTGCTGCCCCAGGGAGGGATAGGAGCTTCCTCTGCCAAGGAGCTAACCGCTTTAGAGTTTTCTGGTATTAGTCTCTAACGGGACTTGGGGGTTTATTTCGGTCTCTAAGTACCTAATGTTGTATCTGCAGTGGTGTTCTGCCCTCTCTTGCTCTCGGATCCTTCTCTTTGGTAAGCAGTACAGTGGGTGGAATGTCCGTAGCTTTAGGAGAGCGAAATGACAACAGGACAGACAGCCTGTCAGGTGGCTCCAACTTCTCCAAACGTAACCCCCTTCTCTCTCCCTCTCTGTGTACTTCAATAGATATGAAAGGTCAGAGGTATTGGGGTATTAGTGGTTGGCCTTGTCTCGTGTTCACAGTGAAATGTTTTGATGCAGGATTGGCAAGTTAATTGTGCTTAAATTTATATTACATGAATAGACATACTTTAAAAAACCTGTATTTGTGATTGGTTTGGTTTTGGTGTTTGAAACTTGAATTTCATGGCTTTTTCTCTTTATAAAGAAGTTTGCTCTTGTTCAAGTGCTCTCTCAATGAGTTTTACTTACCCATTTGTATCTTGGTTATATGTTAAACCATGATTTTTTTTTGTTTTATGAATTAACAATTGATAAACGTGCAAAAATGGTATACTTGTTTTGAATAATATAGGTATGAACCGAGCAGAGTGTTAAATACTTGTTTAGAATATGGACAATATGGAAGCTCATCAAATCAACTGAATCTGTTTTATACATTATAAAGCACTAATCTAAATGCTTTGTAAGTTAGCTTACAGACTGTATGATTTTCCTGAATTTTGCCTGTTTTGGCTAAACCAGAACACTCCATAATGCCATGTTCATTGTATTTATGATTGAGGATCTCAAAGATAGAATTAAGTAGCTTTAGATTCCTACATTCAGTCTAAGAGTATCTAAGGATTTTTGTTCTTTTATGACTTTTGCATTTGTACCTTTTCTTGTCTTTTTTTTCAGGTGAAAGGCCCTTTAAGTGTCCCTTTGAAGGATGTGGCAGGTCATTCACAACATCTAATATTAGAAAGGTTCACATCAGGACACATACAGGCGAAAGGCCTTATTACTGTACTGAGCCAGGATGTGGGAGAGCTTTTGCCAGTGCAACTAATTATAAGAATCATGTGAGAATACACACAGGTATATGAGTGATGGTTTGTATTTTGAAGTGACGTCTGCCTGGGAGAGGCTGTGTAATTCTCCTTGTGAACTATGTTTTGGTGTGTTGTATTTGGGTATTGTCATGTTCCAATGACCTGGCTTGGTGCTTCTCTTTGGGCGTCCTCTCCCCCCAGCTGAAGATAGCTAAGCAGTCAGGTTTCCCACCTTGCTCTCAAGCAGAATAATTGTGGTTTGGATACAAAGCTTTTTAAAACAGATGCAAAACCTTGTCTTCAATGGTTCTGGGGCTTGCCTCCCTTCTGAACTGTTTCTTAAATGACAGTAAAGGACAAGTCTGAGCTTCGTTTTGGCTCACTGAGTCACCCTTTCATCCCAGCTGTATTTTCCTTACTGCTGAAATTACGGTCAAAACTTCTTTTTATAGGAGATGAAAATGATGAAAATACTTACCCAACTTGATTTTCAGGGTTAGATGGCAGAAAAAAAAATCACAAATTTGAAGATTCTAAAATGTAAGAGCCTGTGATAGCTGTATCATCTTGGTAGCATGATATATTTTATAAACACAGACTAGCTTCCTAGATCTACATTTTGTATCTCAGTTTCTGGTTTTAGTTTACAATGTAATTTGGATGTTTGTCTTGTTGATTTTTAATTAAAACGTTTTTCTATGTAAAGCCCAATTGTTTAAACATTTGCTTCTTGTAGATTTCTTCAGAGTTTTATAGACTCAAAAGTATGTGATGCTAGTGAGTGGACTTACCTGATCATTGATGAAAAGTATGGGGTTTCCAGTAATAAAAAAATTCTCAGTACAGTGACAAACTGAGATGGTAGCTTTCAACCTGTATGATTCTGTCTTCATCAGAAGAATGTTTTAGATGAAATGAAAGGGGGAAAAATAGGCCCAACTTGTACTGGCAATAGTTTTTTAAACAAGGCAGTAAGAGAGTGCATTGATAAACTTTGTGAGGTTGAGCTTCACTATTGCCATTGAAATTAAAGTGTGATTGGTAATAAAGGTGCGTCATTAAGTATCACTTGCTGGCAGTTTTTTCTATGCATCCTGGGTAAAGTTCTCTTTATCCCTTTTGTTTTCCCATACAGGGGAGAAGCCCTATGTCTGTACAGTTCCTGGTTGTGATAAACGTTTTACAGAGTATTCCAGTTTATACAAACATCATGTTGTACATACTCATTCCAAACCCTATAACTGTAACCACTGCGGAAAAACCTACAAGCAGATTTCTACCCTTGCTATGCACAAGCGAACAGCACACAATGACACCGAGCCCATTGAGGAAGAGCAAGAGGCTTTCTTTGAGCCACCTCCAGGTTAGAATTTCAGTCTTCCGATCTCTTGTAAAAGAATGGGCTCTGGGTAGTGTTTTTTGGGTTTTTTTCTATAACCGAGGTAGATATCTTCATTTCTCTGTAGGACTTCTTAGTGTGGTAGGCAACTTGTAAACAGAAATTGAGAGTAATTGATCAGATAATAAACTCATTTATAGTAGTCTGGGGATAAGAGAGAAATTTGAGTCACAGTCTCAGCAAACCTGCGATAAACATCAATGTAGGGAAAGGGCTGAGAGAATTTAAACTGTTTGATTGCAACCTACTGGGTTTTTCTAAGCATATATGTAACACCGTGGTTGGTGACAGTCTGTGCAGGAGTGAAGGCTCTGCCTTGAGGCAAAGAAAAAAAATCTGGTTTTGCAGCATGCTGATAGTGGGCTGGTTCTGCTGTGATTTGTAGCAGTTTCTGTAAACTGTCCTAGAGACAGAGATGAAAATAACCTTCAGTGCTGCAGCCACTCTTCAGAGTATGTTTCTCATGGTATCCTGAGTATTGAATCCTATAACAGATCAGACCAAAGGAAGTACAGGGATAGGACAAATACTGCTTGTCAAGTGGTGATATTTAGATGTGGCAGAATATTGAAAATACCTGCACAAACTGTGTTGGTTAGAGAAGCTGTTTCACTACATGTTCATGGGAAACTACAGTGAATGCCTCAAGATGATTTGCTATGGCCTAATTCCTTCTTTTGAAGGAATGGTAAGATTCATTTGCTGAGGTTAAACATTTCTTAAGATAATGAACTTGCTTAAATCTCCACACAAAGGTATCTCTGTGTTCTGTACGTTCATTAATTAATAACGTTTAAAAAAAGTTTCCAGTCATGTTAGGATGAAGTTAACATTTAATGATAATTAGATTAGCAATGTTTTTCACCATTTTAATATTTCTTCATAAGTTAGACTTATAGTTTCTTTATATGTAGTATTTGTGTGTAAAAACTTACTGCTAGAAGACTATATCCCATGTTCCCAAAATAACAGACTTTCTGGCTTGTTTTTTGTATCTTTTATTTTTCATATCTTTCCACTAAATTTTTCTGTTGGAGTGTTTAAAAACTTCAAGGGAGGCTGGGACTTAATCCCTGTCATTTGCATTCCTGGCAGCATTTGAAGTATGTAAACTATCCTCTTGCCTTCTTTTCCTGAAATAGGTCAAGGTGAAGATGTTCTCAAAGGCTCCCAGATTACCTACGTGACAGGTGTAGAGGGAGAAGATGTAATTTCTGCACAGGTTGCTACAGTTACTCAGTCAGGATTAGGTCAGCAAGTGGCACTAATATCCCAGGATGGAACCCAACATGTAAGTAACCGCAGTGTTCAAGGGCTGACAGAAACGTTGAGGCACGTGTTGGCAGATTCTTGGTGGGCTTTCTGAAATCAGTTAAGATTCTTGATAAATATGTACATGGGTTTCTTAAGGAAAGAAGCTTCTCTGGAGGTGCCTCAGGTTACGTTGAGGGTTGTGCCACCTGTGAAATACCTAAATGAAACCACATATTCTGACATGTGAAACTACTAATACAAAGCTGGGGGGTTTGTTTATCCTTATATCTTTGCCACTCTTTAAATGAGCTGTTTTAACAATTGTCATGTATACAGCCTAGTTTCTGATATTTCTCAGAATTTCCTGATTATTCTATTAATATCTGATGGTCATCTTCACTCTTGTCTGCACACACTTTGGAGAGGTGAAGGGGTGGGAAATCTTTCCAGTCCAGGTGCCTGCTTTACAAGCAGTTTAGTAGTGTGCAGTTCTTACCATTCCTAATGTGAACAAGAGTATAGGAATGCTTTGATACCACCTTCACTTGAAAATTCCTAGAGCTGTAATTTTTAAGGGTTTCATATGAAATTTCATTGGGAAGGGATTTCAGCACAACTCTCTTGATCCACTATGGCAATATACTGAAGGGTTATGAGGAAAAGTTTATATCTCAGCTGGAAGGACAGTTGAAATGCCAGTAGAATATGAACGATATATTCTGAATTCAAACTGAAAATGAAATATTCAAAGGGGCTGTTGTATTGTCAGCTCTGGACATTGCAGCAATACTGCGTAACTGGCATATTTACCCTCTAAAATGAAGGTCTGCAGAAGCCTTGATATAGAGTTCCTGCACTTATTTAAGCTTGACTTCAATTCTGGGATTTATGACCTTGTAAATGAGACATCAAATCATGTATGTGATGCCCTAATGCATTTATACTGGAGACATCAGTAATTTAGATCATTAATTTTTTATGGATTGTTTATTTGTGGTTTAAATTCTAAGCCTTCCTAGGCCTCTTTAGTATTTCCATTAAGGTCAAAGTATGTCAGGTGGTACTACCTTGAATCCCATTGTCCACTGTGAAGACACATGCATAGATAATCTATCACGCTGTTATTTGGGATATGATCTGATTAACATGGAGTTGTAGACTCTGGGATTAAGTATGCAGCCTCTTTTTTATTACTGGGACTCAGATTTTTATGTCTGTTAACAGGTAAGTGTCTGAAAGGTCATGAACTATTAGATCCCAGTCAGTAAGACAAATGCAATGAGCGCTCTTTGCCACAGATGGGGACTTGGCCAAAGGGTGATGGTGATTCCGGAGGAATGAATCAGCACACTGGTCAGGAAATGGAATAGCAGCTATTGGATCTTTTGGCCAGTATGTTATTTGAGATCATGGTTTAAAATGTTTTTCCCTGCTATTGTGAACAAATTGCCTTTTTTTTTTTTCCTGGATTGCTCCACACTGTTTCAAATGAAGAAACTGAACTAGCAGGAGTATTCCCGCTGAACCAACTAGCCAAAGTTTTTGATAAATGTTACACTTCAAATGCATATCATCTTTTTGTTTAAACCTTACTTAAAAATATACGTTATGTTGACAAATCCTAAGACACAGGTATGACTTGAGCAGCAACCAAACCTTCTTTTTTTTTACTTCATCAACCAAAACCCTTCTTCTTTCATGAATTATTTTGTGTTTCAGGTCAACATATCCCAGGCAGATATGCAGGCCATCGGCAATACTATCACTATGGTAACACAAGATGGCACCACCATCACTGTCCCTGCCCACGACGCCGTCATCTCTTCTGCAGGAACGCATTCTGTGGCAATGGTTACTGCAGAGGGCAGCGAAGGACAACAGGTGAGATCATCCTGCACACGTGTAACGTCCCTTTATGAGCTGATACAAAACATGTCGTTCATGTAGCTTTATCATAACAAAGCAGTTTTCACCACCTGGCTATAGCCCAAATGTCTGACACATGAGCATATGGCAGAATGTTGGTTTTAAAAACAATCAGTCACCAAGGAAAAGTCTGAGGTACCAGTCTGATTCATGAGGTGTATGCAAAATAAGACCTGGAAATGCTAAGCATTTTCCTCAGGCACATAGTAAATGAGTGGCCTAGCTAAGAATACAATCCAGTATGAATTGTAATTTTATTGCTCAGTATTATTGGACTGTCACTTACTTGGCAGATAGGAAATTCGTGTGAGTATATATCTGTGGGTTTAGTTTTAGTATTCATACAGTAATCTTTAATACTTGAGTTAAAATGCATTCTGCTGCTCTAAGAATGCACCACATGGAAATGAAGATACTTATGCTGCCTGTGTAAGTAATCACAGGCTTATGGGCACATTTATTGAATTTCTGCAGCCCTGATGATATTTAGATTTTAAGAGCTAGTAGATAACTTTGAGAACACAATTATGGCCACCTTTTGTAAAAATGTATGTTTTGTGCAATGAAATCATGCTCCTGAACAGTCACTGGTTTGAACTTAACTGTGAAGACAGTAGTTGTATGAGATCAGTGTGATAACAGACTTGTCATCCAGCTGATTCTCTTCCTTTGGTCTGGAAGGTTGCTATTGTGGCTCAAGACTTAGCAGCATTTCATAGCGCTTCCTCAGAAATGGGACATCAGCAACACGGGCACCATTTAGTCACTACAGAAACTAGACCTGTTACATTGTTGGCTACATCCAATGGGACACAAATTGCAGTACAGGTAAGATGGGGATAAATGTTTTTTTTGAGTGTTCCTTTTAGAGCTAGAAATTCCTAGTCATGTAACAAAATGATTCAGATAAGCTTGGTGTCCCTGAAAAGCAATAGTCCATGACTGTATGTTCTCCTATTTCACATAATATATAAGGTTAGGAAGAGGAATAAGCAGCACCTGTTTTTCCAAATCTACTTGTAGAACTTCCAAAACCAGGGGGAAGGTGGGTGAGGGTCAAATTTCAGGTGAACTGCATTGTTCACGGAGTCACAGCTTTCAGTGGAAATGTGCTTTCATTCATCCTTCAGCTTTACATACAGAGCTGACACGTGTAAAACCAAACTCTCAAGGGTAACTCATAAAATTAGGGAATTTATGTTTTTTGAACCTTGAAAAGCTAATAGTGAAAAAGTGCAAACAGTTATATAGAAAGATTAACAATCAGATATCTCTGGAAATAGTGGCCACCTGTGTATGTGCCAAACCAGCACAGTACAAGCAGTAGTCTCTATTACGTAGTTCTTCACATTGTTCAAACACTGTAATGAAAAGGTAGTTTCTAGGTATGGAAGAGCTCCTAAGAGCTTAAATTGAAAGCAATAGTGTTAATATCTTCAGAAAGGAGAGAATTATTTTCTCTGTTATTAAATGGAAAATAGCAAGTCTGATGCTGCTTGAAGAGCAACAAAAATTGAGACGCTTTGAATTCTAAACTCCTCTCTTTTGTGCTAAGTTGTCACTAATCAAAGTGCTTGTAAGAGAAACCATATCAGAAGGCAATTGTTTGCATGAAAGCAAGAAAAATAAGGAAGTTGCACCCTCAGCAGTTTGTTCTTTGAAAGAAAGGAGAATATAGACATTCTCTACTCGTGTCCCTCTTGTTACCAGCAGTGGAGCATTGGGTGAAGTATCTTTATATTTATTAAACTTAAAATATGTAATACAAATAGAAGAGAGATAATTACAAATTAAAGTAGTATTGATTATTCTGAGATTTTGATTGGTCTTTTGTACTTTGATACTGATAAATTAACCTGTTTGGTTTCTAAATACTGGTAAAGCCAGTGGCCTGATAGTCAGGTTTAAGTCCTAACAAGGTGATAACAGAGGTCTTGGTTTGAGGGGCTCCAGAATGTGATACACAGTGACTGTAAAAATAACAGGGGATACTTAAAACTATCCCATTAGGTCAAATAATCTGGCTTTATCTTTCACATTCTAATATGTTTTTTGTGAGGTTGAGGTTGTCTTCAGTATCACTGGTTGTACATGCATATTGTACATACTCTAAAGCTCCATGGATTCTTTCCCAAAATCATGGTCAGTTGTCTTTATTCAGGTTGTTGCTTCTGGTAGTGCCAGATACATTGATGACTTTGTAGTTGCAACTACAAGATAATTTCATCTCTAAACTACTGTAGAATCAGTGTCAACTGGTTTTTTATACAGTCAGGATTCTGCAATAAATACACGCTTTTTCTATAAATCAGTGTTCTATGGTGTTCCAAAGAGCTGACCTTCTGTTAGAGAGTTACTAAAATAAAAATGCTTGTTTGCTTTACCAGTGTTAAAATGCAAGCCAACAGCCACCGTGACTTTTGAAAGCCTTATCTTAACGTTGTAATGTCTGCCAAGTTGAAATATGACCTACTTTGTGTGCCATGAAGTGTGTTTACCTTGCAGCAGTTCTTTGAAGCAAGTGTATTTGGTAGATACATAGAGAAACTCAGTTTAATCTCCTATCAGTGACTATCTTAATTGTCATGCTGATTAGATAGCTGCTGGTATATATTACCCAGGAGAGGTGTGACAGTACTGATCATACTAATGTGGTCTAAAATACTGTTTGATATCTAGATATTTTTCATTTTTTAAAATGCCTTTATTATCCACGTGTAACACTTTGGATTTATCAATGTTTTAAATGCATTTGTTTCAGCTTGGAGAACAGCAGTCTCTGGAAGAAGCCATTAGAATAGCTTCCAGAATACAGCAGGGTGAAACACCAGGGATTGATGATTAACTTCTGAAACTGCTACCAGAACAATAGAGTGACAGGTATTTTATTTTCAAGCAACAAAGGTCCATGCCAGCAGCAAACCATAAAAACTTTGAAGTCCCCCACTCACTGATACTGTGTACACATTTTATGCAAGAGCGAAGAACATTTTCTAAGTTTTGTGTACATAACCCTTGGAATGGACTGACATCATCTACTTCCAACCGTTGTATTCAGGAATATGGAATTAGGATTATATAGTAAACTTCCTTGTAATCCTTTCACTTCAGATTTCAGACTGGTCTACAAGCAAGTGAAAAATAGAAGTATTGGAATTAATTTTTAATGTCGTGTACAAATAATGAAGGCATTACTGAAGATTTCAGATGTTTAAATCACCATTTCAGGAACCTTTACAAGTAGTAAAGGCAACAAAGCCTTTTAAATTGCATTCCATCAATGGAAAAGTCTTGGATTTTGAGCCTACTACTGTAAATCTTCATATTTTGATTTGTTTCATACAGATTTGAATTCTCTTTAGATTATCTACCCCATCTCATTCATTGTAAATACAGACTGTTAATGCTGGAAATGGTAATTATATTATCTTTAAATTGGATTATGTACAAAGGACAAACTGGTTGTTCAATATTAAAGAAAGTAAATCTAATGATTTTGTTTCTTTACATATTTTACTTAAGATGTTACTCAAATTATTATGCAATAAAATATAGCAAGACTGTATTGTTTAGATAGGATGATATTGTTGTGTGATGTATTGTTTTACTTCTTAACGAGACTGAAGTTCAAATTATTTATTTACGGCCTTGTATAAATTTTTCCAAAGTTTATTTATCATAAACTTAACTTTTTGACATACTAGTTTGGATCATTATCCATTATAGTGTATTAAGGAATTAGTGGTAATAGTTATTTCAAACATTCTTAAACACTACAAGAATGATTTTGACTAAAAAGCAAAGTTACCCGTTTTCAAGAGAAATACATTCAAGTGGTGCATTTGCAGCCTAAGTACAAGTACTAATAGTCTATTTCCAACAGTTCTGAGTGCCTGCTGCTACCATTCAGTACCTGGGGTACACTGATAATCAGTGCTTTTGAAAATCAGGACACAAGATACTAGAAAAAAGGGATTAATTAATGATGATGTAAGTACAATGTTCCTCTCCCACTATCATTCTGTAAAGGAAAAAATCCCTTGTAGATATGTCTAACACATAAAGTGAAATGTAACTTTTTTTTTATATGAAAAGATGTTTCTACTCGTGTCTTGTTAGTAAGCTGGTTAAGCAAGTTAAAATGTTTTGACTTCCTGTAAGGTTCAGTGCTTATTTTAGATGAGTGTCAAGAGCACTTCTGAAACTGAGGCCTCACTTTTTTTCCTTCTCAAGGGAAGGATTAAACATCCTCTGGACAAAGTCTTTATGAAGTAATCACATGTGTTGTGAGGTACACATTATACATAAAAAAATAGTCTGTAACGCCATACCCTGAGGTATTTGATCTCAAAAAGGCCAAGCTTGAATAGAATGAAGCAAATTTATCATGATTTACTCTACCAGCGTGGGTTGCAGCCTTTTATGTTTTCTACACAGAGGCCAGCTGTAAAGTGCAGTGAGAGAACACTGTACTGTGGGATAGATGGGGACAAAGCAAAGATTATTCTCCAGATCCATTACAAAGCAAAACTTAGAACCAATTTGGTTGTCTGTAACTTTTGTATGGATTGAGGCTGCTTGCTCACTTAGGTGCCAGTTTTCCTGAAGTGTTGTGAATCTTGATATCCCATGGAGATAAATGTGCTATGCAAGGAGGATTAATTGCCTGTCAACTAGACCAGTTTCTTAGTACTTACCACCTTTTAGAAATTAAAGTTGTATCATTTGACATGAACGCTCAAGGTTTTTTTTTCTTAAATTTCATTGCTAATAGTTTCTGGAAATGGTGGCTGGTATGGTGGCTTTCATTTAGCAAAGAAATAACTTCAGTTCTTACTTCTAGTTTCCCAGGATGCTTCCTGACCACTGTACAAATGTGAGTATTCCTTCTCTTTCATACCAGTTTGATGGCTGCAAGGCATTCATTCATAACTAGCTCATGCAGGAAAAGCTGTAGTGTTTTTTAAGTTACTTCTCTGACTGTTACTTTACTGGTTACTCTTGCAAAACTCCCAAATTAAAGGTGGTGGTTCCATGTCTTGCTAGGTACCTCTACAAAACAAACACACTGACTAAACTAGAGTGACTTAGACTGCTCAGTGTTCAAAGAGAAGCTAAGGTGATCAGATGTCTTAGCTGTGAGGCTTGCATTCATAACAGACTTGTCTTCTCTGTAGGGAGACCTGGGTGATTTTTTTTCCATCCTGCTTTCATTTAGACTCGAGTGGAAGGAGCTGTTTTGGTAAGATGATGCTGCATGTTAGCGTTGGAAGGTCCTGGAGTGGAGATTAGATGACAGGGCAAAATTGGGTTAGGTAGGAAAACTGTTGAAAAGAATTTCAGGAGAAGGTAACAAAGAGTATGACAGAAAAGACTGTTTGCCAGCAGCAATACTTTCCCCATGGATTTTAACCCTCTGTTGAAAATACTGTTTCAAAGGGAGAGCTTTGGCACGCTAGAAGGAAATAACTTGTAAAAGATGAATCCTATGAAGTAAAGCAAGTCAGTATGAAACGGACTCGTGCAATTCCAGTCACAATTTTTCTTTCAGTTCTGAATTCCAGGCCTAGACCAATTCCCCCCCCTTAAAGAAATAAACCCAAACTCTCTCTAGGCTTCGCAAACAACCTTCCTCTTCTAAATGTTTCTGCGGTTTTTCACCACGGTGAGTTTTGCTTTACTGTGCCTCTCCTGATAGTAAAAGAAAGGCGATTATTTTCCTTGCTCCGGGCTGATGACCTATTGTGCCAGACACGCTGTGCATAACAAAAGGACTGCTTTTACCCTGAAGGGCTAATGGTTTTCATAAAAGTAAATGCTGTGGTAAACAGCCATCATCCCTGATGGCCTAATTAACTCCAGCAACCATCAGCTGACCGATACCACAGACCTTGGGCCCCGTGTGCGAGACAAGGCACGTGATGTCTGCTCAGCACACAAGGGAAGGACAGAGCTGATAGTCCTTGATAAACAGAACATCTGAGCTTGGGAGGCAGTTCCGCCTAAACTTTGCTCGAGTTCCTGACCCTCCTAACCCCTAAAATGCTGCCGAGATTTGTCTGACTGGATGCTCTGGTTTCTGCCATGATTATGCTGTACTAGAGTACAAGAAATCCCTCAGCGTTGCTGTGTTGTACTTCGGAGTGCTGTTAGGAGGCCGTCCCCAGGGACAGGAAGCTGTTTAATCGGTGTTTAGCCACCAAGAAAAGTGTGGAGTGGTGTTGAGTAAGGATGTGATGGAGTGTTTCTGAGTCGGGCAACTTCAGCTCTACAGCTGTTAAGGTCAGTCAGACGGCACACTTCAATCTGACCAAGATGCAGAAGTGCCCTGTAACGAAGCGAGTCCAGTCACTCTTTCAGTTTGTCATTGAACGAATACAGTTAAATGTTCTGTAAAATTTTCTGTGTAACTTTCTGACATAGCACAGATGCAATTTCACCAATAGTTGGGTGGGAAGCAAACTGATTTTCTTAAAAAAACGAGTTAAGGAAACTGGAAATTATGAGTAACTTGTGTCCTGCTCAGCTATTACTTTACAGTTGTTTGGAGCTTTAAAAACATTTATTCAGCATGTAGTTGCACCAGTTAGGAACAGTA
>JAOXXN010000065.1:10271684-10308587 GCA_026770055.1 Myrmophylax atrothorax | reverse complement strand
CTAGAGCGGCCGCGGGAGCGCGGCAGCGGCAGCCGGCGGGCCGGCCATGGTGGGCCTCAAGGAGGAGCTGCTGAAGTCCATCTGGCACGCCTTCACCGCCCTCGACCTCGACCGCAGCGGGAAGGTGTCCAAGTCCCAGCTCAAGGCAAGCGCGGGGTGGCGGGCCCGGGGCCCGGTGGGGTGCGAGGGGCGCGACACGGCCCGGGGTTCCCTCCCGACCGCCGCCGGGTCAGGGTGCGGACCGGGGACCTGCCGGGGCGGCCGCATCGGAGCGGACACGGCGCCGCTCTCGGAGCTCTCCCGGGGCTGTGGATCGCGGTGTCCCCCCGGGGCGGTGCTCCCTCCATCCCGCGGCAGGCGAGCCCGGACCCGCCGCAGCCCGGGCAGGCTGATTCGCATTCAGCCCAGGCGAGTGCTTCGTCCTCCCCGAGATGGCAGTGCACAAACCCTTGTTGTGCTTCTGGTGCGCTTTCAACCACATGTCCTCGGTACCCTTTCTGGCCAAAATCTTTTGTGGGGTAGCCACAAGGTCCTATCTGTAGGGGTTGGCTGTGTCCAAGTGAAATTCACAGCTTGCCAAGGGGAGAGCGAGGTTCCACAGTGCTCTCTTATTTGGATATAAACAGGAGAATTAGTCAAGAGGCTCCAACTGTGCCATTCTTTCCTTAGCTTATACGCTGAAGTAGTGTTTGTGCTCTTAAAAGAGCTCTCAGGCAGCTCGCTGAATCCAGTCCCATCTTGGCCCTGCTTTATGGGACCGTCTTGGCCTGGGAATAATTGCAGGAATCTGGCTAAATAAATATTTTGAATAAGAACGCAACACCTGTTGACGTTTGGGACTGTGGGTCCTTGTGCCGAGTGCTGGGGTTGTGTGGGATGCAGCAGATCGCTGAAGTTGGTGCCTTTTGTGGGATTAACTGCATGAGTGGCCGTGCTGTGGGTGGTATTTCCAAATGTGGCTGGTAGCTAATGAACTTTGTTTTTAGAATTATGTAATGAGTGTCCAGAACAAGCAACATTCTGCAAGCAGTCTGTTCCTCTTCTCCTTTTCATCTTTTGGGGCGATCGGGCGTGAGATAGAGCTGAACTTGGCCAGAAGTGACTGCAGGGCAGGACTCAGGCGAGAGGCCAGACCTGACAGAGCTCCAGCTGAAAACGTGGGCAGGTCCCAGATCTTTTACAGGTGGTATCACGAAAGTGAGCGTTCGTGTAGCAGCGTTGCTGGGCTAACTGAAGTAGGTTGCAAGGAGGCTTTTTTTCTATTGTCCTGCTTTTTAAAGGAATCCTGTTTTCCTGTCACACTACCTACCACACCTTGTGTGTGCTGCCACGATTTGTGTGCTCGGTGCACTCACCTGGGAGTGTGACTGCATGTGTTGTCGTGCCTGCTGGTGGAGAAGCTGTCATGATCCAAAGGTGTTGGGCTGAATTAAATGGCTAAGGAAGCAGCCAGGATGCTCGTGAGCTGGTTCTGCTGCTCTCTTGGTGTCATCACTTCTCCTCTAAGATCGCTGACAGACCCAGGTGGATTAAAGCAGCAGTTGTATTTCCAAACTGAAGCACAGTTACCCCTTGTGTTGTGCTCTGCTGTCTTACTAGAGCCTCATGTCTACAAATGCTTGTGTTTAAAAAAAGGTAAAAAAATAAAAAGGAGAGAGAAATTAAATTTGTCCCCTTGTTATCTATCAAACATCTCTCTAGACAGTTTTGGTATTTCCATCTGCCTGTGAGAGAGAAGGTATGAAAAAAAGTGGGGCTTTATGTGTCTGTGCAGTTCTGCCTGTGATACCAAGTCAAGTGGAGGATCTGGCAGTGCAGACACAAGTCTGAAGTGAGGCCACTGCCTTCTCCTGTGGCCACCAAGAATTAGTTTTCAGGAAACACAGGAAAGGGTGGAGATTGTTCTTCCATAGACTTTTTGTGGCAAATGATGAATGTGGTGTCAAACTGATAGTCCTGCTGGGGAGAAAAGTGCGTGATGGCAGCAGCCCTACATGGATGTGTTGGAAAGGGCAGGCAGGACAGCAAAAAGAACTTTCTATCTGATCAAAGTAGGGCTATGTTGTACTAAGGAGGTGTTTCACAATGAAGGATTTCTCATCCACATTACCACAAGGAAGATACAGCACTCTTGTAAAATGGAGAGATGATGTTTGGAGATAAAGAGGTTAGTAGAGATCTGTGACATTAGAAAAATATGTTTAATAATTTGATGTGCTGTTGTGAGAATGGCAGTGTTGTAATCTTCTGAACTCTTCCCTCCTCAGTAAGAAACCTTACTGGCAATGGATCTTTGGTCTGTGTGATCCAGTATAAGGTGTTGCCATCATGTTGCACAGAAGTTCCTGAGTATAACATGTTTGGTTGTTAAAGACAGTGATTTCTAGTTACTCTGCCTAGAAGTGATCTTTGAGTCTTCCATAAAAATAAATAATTTTCTTTAAATATTGTGAGAAGAATGTGTGTGTGTGTGTGTGTGTGTGTGTGTGTGTGTTGCTGAGGCCCTACTGTGAAGGGCTTGCATCACACATTTGTTTTTAATACATCTAAAGCAAAGGGATGGAGGTGAGGTCCGTTTTATAGCCTGGAGAAACAGCAAATGCTGGGAGGAAAAACTTGGACTTGCTTGGAATAGTAAGGATTTAATGAGATGTTTTTTATCCATATTCTGAGCTGCTGAGAGAAGAGACAGTCAAATCAGTCCTCTGTGTAATTTTGATTATTGTCTTTTTCCAGTATGCACTTTTTTTAAAACTTTTTTAAAATCTGTAATCTTCAGAAATACTGCTGTTATGCTGGCTGCAGATCTTAGCCTTTTTACTACACCAGTAGAAACACTTGTGTACTCTGTTCTTGAATTACAGCTTTGAAGCTGGACACAATCATTATTTTGTCACATTGTTTGACAGTGTGTGTTTTGGCACATTCAAACACTGAGACAGCAAGGCTCAAGTGTAAGTTCTGTGTATGCAGTTACAGCTGCTGCTGTGGTTCGAGCATGAGCCGTATGCAAATACTTCCTTTCCAATATTTAAATCCAGTTTCATTGATCTTACAGTCTGCAGTTTTAAAATTAACTTATTTTAAAAGTTTCTGTAATGTGCCAACATTAAATCCACTTTTCATCTGGTTCTTGAAACCCTAGTTTTAAATATAGTTGTGCTTGACAGCCAGCGAAACTGCTCGTGTGTGTGGTTGGATCTTGGAAACAATACACACAAATTAGTTTTTACTCTCTCTCTGGAAGCTTTTTATATGTTGCTTTATGGCTTGTCTCTGCTTACTGGGTCTGTTTGGGCCTCTGCAGTGGGTTTATTTGGCTGGCTGTTCTTGTTTTATGTGTGACATTGGGGTGGAATTTCTAAGTCTTGGAGTTTTGGATTCCTGGTGTGATAGCTGCAGAATGTGGATGGTGAGCCACTTGTGAAAATACTGCCTCATTTGGGCCCATAATATGTGGGTGACCAAAGCTGCTCATCAGGCTGAGAAAATTTAAACCAGTCTTTTCTCATATCTGGGATGTTTACAGGATTATTATACCTCTTACCTTTGTTTCACCTTTCTACTAAATGTGAAGTCACTGGCCGGTGGGAAGAGGAAGAGTGGTGTCATCAGGGGCAGGAGGGATGGTCCAAGTGAAGAGGAAGGCCTTGAACAATGTAGCAAGGCAGTGGCAGGGGTAAGAGCCTGTGACGAGGGGGCAGGACCCAGGCTGGACAATTGGCTTTGTATAGCAGTGAAGGGTGGTAGGAAATTAGTCACTGTGACTCACTGTGAGAGAGTCCTACTCTCGTGCTATTAACGGGGCTCAGAAGTATTTGTGTCAGGGTGGCCATGAGGAATCGTGCCAGTGAGGGGTCAGGGCAGGGATGCTCTTCTTCCACAAGAGCTGGCAAACCAAGGCAGCTTGTAGACCAAAACAGGGGGTTTTAGGAAATGATGGGACCGTGATGCTGTGCTGAAGAGGAGCAGCTCCCAGTTGATCAGCAGCCTGTTTAGCCTTTGTCCTTGTGCCAGGAGCAAGACCAGGTGGCCAAGAAGGCCAGTGGCATCCTGGCCTGGCCAGTGGCATCCTGGCAGAAAGAGTGGGGCCAGCAGGACCAGGGAAGTGATTCTTTCTCTCTACTTGGCACTGGTTAGGCCTCAGGTCCTGTGTCCAGTTCTGGGCCCCTCAGTTCAGGAAGAACATTTAGGTGCTGGAGTGAGTCCAGAGAAGGGCCACAAAGCTGGTGGAGGGTCTGGAGTGCATGTCCAGTGAGGTGCAGCTGAGGGAGGTGGGAGGGCCCAGCCTGGAGAAAAGGAGGCTGAGGGGAGACCTCATTGCTCTACAAGTACCTGAAAAAAGGCTGTAGCCAGATGCGGGTAGGTCTCTTCTCCCAGGGAACCAGCGACAGGATGAGAGCTTAAACTGTGCCAGGGGAGGTTTAGGTTGGACAATAAGAGGAATTTGTTCACAGAAAGGGTGACCTTGGAACAGGATGCCCAGGGAGGTGGTGGAGTCACTGTCCCTGGAGGGATTTAAGGAAAGACTGGACGTGGCACTTGGTGCCGTGGTCTCACTGACATGGTGGTGTTCAGTCAAAGGGTGGACTTGATGATCTCAGAGGTCTTTTCCAGCCTAATTGACTCTGTGATTCTGTTTTGTCAATTGGTTTCAGGGAAGATATAGAAGAAAGGTACAGTACATGGAATATGTTTACAAGGAGCTCTTCTTAAGAGCTGAGAACCACAGGACAGAAAGGCAATTCTGGCAACTGGACAGATGGAGGCTGACACCACTATATGACTGGGGACCAAAGGAGGTGTGCTGATAATGAAGGCAAGAAGAAGAAGGGGGAGCCTGTTGGAAACAGTGAAAAGGGGTCTTTGAGTGCCCAAGGTTGAAGGGAGCAAGTGAAGGAATGGAAAGGTGACGTGGGCCAAGGGCACTGGTGTCATGAACCTGAGCTGGTGAAGGGTGGGCTGGAATACAGTCATTCAACTGGGAAGGAGGTTGCTGCACTAACCCCAGAGCTAAATAACAAGCCTCCGACAAGAGGCATGTACGATACTATTTTCACACTGGTAATAGAAGGAAAAGGGAAAGTACTTGTGAGTAGCCTTATTTTGGCTGTCTAGCTGCTGACATGGATGTCAGGGAGAGATGAGCCAAGAATGTCTTGGAATGAATTCACACAAAGCCTCTGAATGGAGCTGTCTGTGATGCCAACATTTTAAAATCTGAAAAAGAGATGGGGGAGGAAGAAGACCCCCCTGGAAGATGGAAAAGAAAAAGAAAGTGCCGAAGTAGCCGACAATTCCTGCTGCAGGCTTAGTCTGCCCTGGTAATGCTCCTACTGTCATCTGGGCCAAATTTTTGTTGCTGAGCAGTAAGTAGTCCAGTAGTCTCTTTCCCTGTAGAAACAGATCAGTTTTATGGACATGGTTAAATGGAACTACTCAGATGGTAACAATTCCACATGTGCTAAAGTTTTGGAAAATAGAAGCTCAGAGGGAAGCAGCCAAGGCAGAGTAGAGCTGAAGGTAAGGCAACATGAAATGGGCCATAAATAAAATAAATCCAAAGTCTGTGACAACCTTTGATGTTCAGCTTGTGTGTTTTGTCTGGATATTTATATTTGGAGCATAACACCTTCAGTGTTCCCAGGCAAAGATGGGATGCCACTGGGCATCTTTGTGACAAAACTTCTCACTGAAATGGAGGAATTGAACATGGAGTGTGCTGGTGTCATGGACCCTGTGCTTGTGCTGTCTCAGGGACTGCAGTGTGGGGACCCCCACTGCCCCCACCTGCTGCAGCACAGAGATAGGAGTCTCTGGGCTGGGGTAGGAGTTGGCTCTGGCGTGAAGGTAGATTGTTAAACGTGGCATCCAGAGCATAATAAGTGCAGAAAGAAACAGCTGACTAGCAACCCTGTGGGCACGGGGGGAGAATGATCCTTACTGGGGCAAAACTTCCTCATGGTTGATGGAGTTTCTGCAAGGCAGGGTGGTTTTTTTGTACCCCAATTAACCTAGTGCTCATTTGGTTTGTTTTCTTCTTTTTAATTGTTCGTTAAAATAGAGTATCTTATGGTCCAGATAATGTGTTTTGAGAGAACAAAAGAAAACAAAACAAAACAAGACCTCAGTGCAGAATTTTTCAGGCTTACCCTGCAACTGAAGAATTCAGCTGGCACTTGGCCGCGTTGGCAAAGCCTGCCATTCTCCAGGCACCAAGGAATTTCCTGAGTTATGAAAAGAGAGCACTGAGCACAGGAGAGATTGCAGATAGGGCCAATCTTAGAAAATGATTGAAAGTGGAATTCTTTCCTGGTAAATGCCTTGCTTGATGTGGAAACCACCTTGGTTTCTGACAGCTCAAGCACAGCAAGAAGGCCGAAAAAGGAGACCAGAAATACATGGAAAGGATAAGATAAGAAAGTATTTTATTGAGACTTTCATTTGCTTTGGTGGTAAGCTTAAATGAGTTATGCTTTTAGAATTTTTTTATTAGCTGAGTATTTTTTTAGTTATAGTACTAGCAGCTACAGTGTGGCTGGAAAATGGTGATCATCTCTATCTCTCAGAAATTCAAGAATCCTTCAGGTTTCTTTAAATAACAACAGAAGCCTTAAATAGAAGGGGAAACACACATGATAGTATGTTCCCCCAAGCCATATGTAAATCACATGGACTCAAATACTTGATTTGGTGTGGTGGTTAGAGACAAGGATAGATTGAAGGGAAATAGATTGTTGATGGAGGGTAGTGTCAATGTGATAACTTTAATGCTCTTTTGCTGCTTTCTGAAATACAGTTTTTGTTGTATTATGGCTGATGCTGTTGTTTTAAGTATTTTTAAACCTTTGCACCTCATTAGCTCCAATGCCTTAGTGCTAGCATTCCTCAGTGAAAAAATGTGTTTCTCATGGAAATGTCTGCTTTTCTAAAGGAAAGTTTAACTTTGGAGGTATGTAGATAAGAATTCTCCTCTGAACTGAACATGCATCTTGGGCTATCCTTGTAGAATTTTCTGCTAAGTTAGATTCTGCATGTCTCCTTATCATACATAAGAAAAGTAAATGTACTTTTTTTTTCTTTTGGGGTGTGGGTGGGGGAAAGGCCAGACATTTTAGGTGTGTAGCATTGGTTTGATTTCCTAGGCTTTGACAACTTCAGACTTTCACTTCTTGTTTAGCAGCTAACTTGGTCTTGACCACTTTGTGTCTTCTCACCTAAACAGTGATGCTTATAAACTTTCTGCACGTTTTTCTACTGCTTTCTGTTTGCATCGTTTGGGTCTGGGTTGGGGTTTTTTTTCAGTTTTATGAAAAATAAAACATTTGCCAAAATTCTGTTCCATGTAGTTGTTGATTCTAAAAAAATAACACCACCAGCAGCATATCTTTTCAAAAGATCAGATCTGTTTTACTTCTGCTGAATTTTGTTTTGCCTGTATTTTTTGCCTCTGGTACATTTTTTCCATGCAGACCATTGCAGGGCATGAAGTTAAATCCCTAGCCCAGTTCCTGTAGGCGGTACATGGTTTTCAGAGGCTCAACTCTGCATGATGCCGAGGGCGAGGGCTGCCCAGGCACAATGTGCTTAAGGTGTGCTGGGCAGGACTGACCCGCCTCTAGACAGTGTGAGCAACAAAAGGGCCGGTGCTTTGCCTTTTCTGGGAACAGCGGCACAGGAGTCACTGCTGCCCAAGCTCTGCCTTCCTGTTGATACTGAGGGGTTGGTCTGTGCATACAAAGCTCAGCTCAAGTTGAAGAAGTTGAGATGTGTTGGCTACCAGTTAGTTTTCAGTAATTTGGTACTTCCTTAAAATTAGTCAAGTGTGTAGTCTCTTCTTGAAGGTCGTTTCTCAAGAACAGACATAAGTACTGGTGGCTGTTACGCTCTTGACATACTTCATGCAAATACCTTTTTAAAATAAAAATTTGAGAAGCACACCTAAACTCTTCCCCTTTCTATAACATTAGTTTTCCTTCGCCAGCTGAAACATGGGGTCAATGTTGAGAAGCAACCCAAAAGCAGATGAGAGGAATCCGTAGTTATACTCTAATCTGAGTGGTGATTTCTTTGTAAACTAAAGGTTGAGTTGTTTGTTACTCATTTTCAGTAGATATAAATATTTATAATTTCAAAGGCTAGGTGTTTGTGGTTGTTTTCCACAGCTGTCTGATTTCACTCTGTAAATATTACGCTGGTGTTTCTGCCTGCCTCTGGTTTTCAGCTGCATGGGTATATGTGTACAGAGGGGAGCTTCTGTGGCTGCCTTTGCAGTGCTGTAGGACTGGACCTCTCATTGCTCCTGGGAATGTGGAACCCTGTGAAGCCACTGAGATAATTTCTTTAGTTACATTTTGGTTTTTGACAAAAATTCATGGGGCAGCACTTGTGTTGACATCAAAGTGTCACTTTGCACGTGGTTAAGGCTGACAGCAGTGTCACTGGTTTCTCTTCTGTCCTTAGGTCCTTTCTCACAACTTGTGTACAGTGTTAAATGTTCCCCACGACCCAGTGGCCCTGGAAGAGCACTTTAGGGATGATGACGAAGGGCCAGTTTCCAATCAGGGTTACATGCCTTACCTAAACAAATTCATCTTGGAAAAGGTAAGTTTTGAATTCCTGTTTCTGTTGTTTTTTTCTTTTATCAGTTTTTGTTATTAGAGTGTCTTTGCAGTGAACTGGTGTGTGCAGGAAATGTGCTGGTGAGAAGACATTGGTGGTGAGTGTGTCTCTATGGGGTCTTGATTGGGCGGGTACTCTGGAGAGCCTGTGCCTAAAAATGGAAGGGTGCACTGTACTCTACTTTCTTCTCTCCTTGGTTTCTGTTTCCTGTTATATCTGGCCATTGTCTAAGCTGTGTTCATGCAGAACCATGATTATATTCATAAAGCACCTCAGCTTGAATTTATCTGAAAGTGTCTTGGAGCTGTTTATTGTCCCACTTTATACCACAGCTATAACAGAATGTTGTCATAGACTCCTTTGCAACAGAAAGGGCAAAAATATCCTCAATGTTCTTCACAAGGTTTTTTAATAAGTACATCCCTTCAGAAAGTTATACCACCCACCTACAGTGGGTGACAATAGGCAATGTTGTTTTGTCCTCAAGTTCTTTCCTTTTGTATCTGAACACTCTTTACTCTTCTGCTCTGCCTTGTTTTGAGGGAAATTCTGCTGGAAAGCCAGCAGGGTTTCCCCTACTCTCCAGTCCATCATGTTCTGAGATAAGTAGTCACTGGGTTTGAAAGCTAAAAAGACTCAAACAACTATCTTCCTGCTTTTTTTCTGAGAGCTAACTTTTTAAGATGCTGCTCTGGACTGTAAAAAGCAGCCCATGTGATAGTGCAAACATCAGCCTCAGTACCATTGATTTCTCGTACCCTTGGGGTCAACCTCAGAAAGCCTCAAACTTTGATGTTGTGGCTGCAGAGATAGGAAGCTGTTTGCTTCTTTTATTATGTTAAACATTCCTGAACTGACACACTGCTGAAGTCTAGTGCAGCAGTTGCAGATGATGCATGCTCCTTAGCCTGAAATACTGATGGAAAGTGTGATATATCTATAATGCAGTCTGGCAGCTTGGAAGCAGTAGAAGCATCTAAGACTTATCAGCTCCTCTACCTCTCTAGTCTGTATTTCTCTTGTACCCAGAGTGTATGAGAGACACCCCAAGAATGTTCTGTTTGACGTGTGGGAGTTGTTGGCCATTAATACACAGAAAGGTACTCAATTAATGTCTTCGTTGTTTGATGCTGAACAATCCTGCTATGTCCCTAAGAAGTTGTGATCTCATTTCTGCTTCATGTTGGTAGTCTGAGCTCCTGTAAGGTTCAACAGAGAGCAAGCAATTTCTATACAAATATGTGAAAAAACAAAAAACCTTACTTTATTTTGACCAAAGGATTACAGTGGGAGAGGCTGAATCACAGTCAGTTAATACTATTTGTAGGCAGTAACAAGTCATTAAGTTTTTTAAAAAAAAGGAGAAATAGAAGGCTTTTTCAGATATAAAAGTGCTTTATTCTTAAAGGGTGTTTACAGGAAAAATAGCTATGGAAGTAAGGAGCAATTGCATCTAAATAGCACTTCCATTTGAGGATGCCAGACTTAGCTATATGAGCAAGTAGGTGAGAATTTGCAGTGTTTAGCTACTCTGGGACACTTTCTTACTCCATGGGGAAAACAAAGGAAAGGAAAGAGCATGAGTGCATATAGTTTCTGGTGTTGTTTTATTCATACACTGATCTGGCCCCCCAAGGATTGCCTGATATACCCATGCCATTAGTTAAAAGATGAAAATGTTAAGGAAGAGGATTAAATTACCTGTAACTTCATTCTATTTAATCCTGACTAAATGCTTGTAAACAGTTTAGATATATACTATTAAAAATTAATGAAGTTGTTTTGACAGAAGGCTGTTGTTTTGGACAGGAAAAATCTTGCCTGAGACATCTCTTCTTTTAGAGATGACTTTACATCAGTGCCAGAAGACGACACGCAGTGGGATGAAGTCACTGCTTCATAGCATGTCTCCTTTGTTTAAAACAAACAAGCCAAAAAAGCACACAAGAAACTCCTCTCTTCATTCTTCCAAGGCATAATCTGTTCTTTTAGATGGAGTGATTGTAGAAGAAATGCTCTTACTCTGTGCTAGTAAGAAGAGCTACTAAAGGAGTCATGCTTTATACCCCCAAATATGGAGGAAGTTCTCTCAATTTCCAGTCATACATCTTATGGTGAATTAATTGATTTGAGTAAGAGCCACCTGCTCAAGAGAGGTTTTTTTTGATCTCAAGCTATTTGGCTTTAAGATATTCATCAAGTATTTAAAGAATGAATTCTTGGAAGTCTTTTAAAACTATGTAACTGTGACTTACAATTTTATTGAGAGAACTTTGTAACCTTTGGAAGTAACTACTGTTGTACGCCTGAATGCAGTTGTAACTTTCTATGTGTTTTGGTGCCGGTTTACCCTGTGTTACCCTGCAATAAAGCCTCCTTAAATAGAACAAAGAAATCGTCAAGAGAGACACAATTGTCAAGAAAGAATAGGTAGTTAAATGAGGTAAATTGGTTGCAACTAATTTCCTTTACCCATATAGTGAATTTCAATAAATAGTTTGGATAATTAGTATTGCCTAATTGATGATTTCCAGTATCACACAGCTTGGTACTTAGATGTATCTAGAATTTTCTTTCATCTGAAACAAAATCTGTCATGGTCTGGCTTGTCCCTTTCAGGAGGAAGCTGTCATTTGCCAATATAGTCTTTTCATAAGTTCTTTTACTTTGTTTCATGACTATATTTTAGCATGTTCCATTATTTTGAATGTATATCTTTAAATACCAGTTGAAAATGTTTCCTTTTTAACAATTGCAATGGTGGTATTTTACAGCAGGCCTTATTTTTAGCAAGGAAGAGTCATAGTGGGGGGAGACAAAGAAGGACATTGTCCTAAACCTCAGGTTATCTCATCTTCCAGGCAACTTTCTGAGTGCAAGATACACTGCCAGTGCTTGTTATGTTTTTGGAAAGCTGTGGCTTGTGTGCTGATGTAATTATTGTTCCTGAATAATTCCTAAACAGTGTTTCTGCTCTGAATGACACGTGGGTTCCACGGAGTCTGTTTCAGAATCAAGTCTGTATTCTGAAAAAAGAACTTCTATGCCTCAAGTGTGAGGTACTTGTGGCACAGTAGGACCTACTCCCCTGTGGCAAAATGGTTCTGAAACCTCCTGCTTGCCTGCTGAATAGTCCTGGTGGCAGTAACAGGTGACCTGGGCTCTGACACAAGTTCTAAGGCATGTGCAGTCCGACTTTGCTGTGCCAGCACAAACTGTGCACTTGCCTTTGTCCCAGCCAGGGCCTCCTGTGGCTGTCCCCGCCTGTCTCCCTGTGGTCACTGTTTGCTGCCATGCCTTAAAATATGAGCTGCTCAGAGGGCATCCCATCCTATTTACAGGGCTTAGAGCACTTGCCAGGTGGGGGCTGTAGGGAAGAGGGTTTCCCACCCTGTTGGTATCTTCCTTGGGAGTAGCATAACCAATAGGGCATTACCAAAGTGGAACTGCTCATCATCTGGGTGGGAGAAGCTGTTTTAGAACAGAAGTCAGACTTCATTGGGCAGGGTGGGGAGGGCAGACGGAAAAAGCACTTGCAAGAGTAGCCAAGGGATGAAGCGCTGGCAAATAGAAGGAATGAGAAGGAAACACGGCTTCTAGCCCTTCTTCCTGAGGGTGTTTGTTTGCTTAGTTGGGTGTTTCGTTTAACACCTGTGTTTCTTGCACCTTTCCTTTGAGGAAGGGCTGAGAGAGTTGGGATTGTTCGGCCTGGAAAAGAGAAGGATGATGTAATTGTGGCCTTGCAATACCTGAAGGGAACTTATAGGAAAGATGAGACAAGACTATTTTCAAGAGCATGGAGTGACAGGACAAGGGGAATGGGTTCAAACTGAAAGACAGTAGGTTTAGATTAGATATTAGGAAAAAATTCTTTACTGTGAGGGTGGTGAGGCTCTGGAACAGGTTGCCCAGGGATGCTCCATCCCTGGAGGTGTTCAAGGCCAGGCTGGATGGGGCTCTGAGCAATCTGGTCTAGCGGAAGGTGTCTCTGCCCATTTCAGGGGAGTAGGAATGAGATGATCTTCAAGATCCCTTTCCAAGCCAAACCATTCTGTGATTGTGTTATTCTATGATTCCTGTGCAAACAAGACAGATGGGGAACTTGTGGCTGTAGCAGCTCTGGCTACTACAGCTTCCACCTTATTTAAAGGACAGCTCTAGCCTGTAGCTGGCCTTTTGCATTGACGTCAGCGTTGGTGGCCTGCTCTGCAAGCATGCAAAGTCTATGGTTTTCTTTCATAGTCCCATTTTTATGCCTGGAAACTGCACTGTAAAGTGCTTCTTGGCATAGGGTTGGTTTCTAGTTTAGTTCTGCCTTTTTTTCTCTTTTTCCCTCCACCCACATCAGTTAATTGAGTTCCTTAGTCTGTCTTTGGCTTGGCCACTGTGGCTCACCCTCCACTATATTGAGCACTTACCAGAGTAGATAGGAAATAATACAGTTTGAATTGGTGTTCTTGAAGAATCTGAGATGCTTGGTTTGGCCTATGATAAGAAAATATCACTGACCACTACTGGTGTCATTACCACTAGAGGTACAAGAACCTGTTTCTCAGACATGCTTTCCAAAATTTTAAAGGAGCTTCCATTACAAGTGCAAAACATGCCTTTATCAGTTACATGTTGGCAAAGAGGTATCATTGCTGAGCTGTAGCGAGATGATAATTAGGTTTAATCTATAACATAAATGAGGGTTTAAAAAGAAAACAGAGGACGTTAAAGCTCCTGCATATGCAAATAATTCACAAATCAGTATGTGCAGTTGCTAGGTATGATAAAGGATAACAAAAACAGGAGGAATGTTTTACCAGTGCAGTGAAGATTTTCAAGTCTGAGAAAAAGGGAAGGTTTTATGTGGATTAGCATTCGAGAAAGAATGATTCTATGTTTATGAATATCCTGCAAGAGCTACGTCTGAGTGATGTGAAGTGGAAAAACATTAAAGGTCTTTCCTTTTGTTGTTCCAGTATTGCATTTAGCATATCCACATGTAGTATTGGCTATGCTGGTTTCCAAATTTGCTATGTACAATCTCAGTAACTCTGCAATAGAAGGGTGGTTGGAACTAAGACAGTTCTGAAGATGGTTTGGAAGCTAAAGCTAAAGCACCAGAGGAAATGCAGAATGCAGCATAGCCTCCTTCCCATGAAGTCAGGGTGTTATTAACTCAACCAGAAATTAGAGGTTGGATGTCAATTTTGCTGGAAGAAATTCCTTGTTTGACCCTGTGCAGAAAGTCAGACGAGGCTACTACAATGCTCTTTTTGGGCCTTGATGTTTCTTGCAAAGTAGAATTTTCTCGCTGCTTTTTGTATGACATAGCCTGTTAAACTTTGTCTGCTACTCTGTGCCATTTGTGCGTCTCAATTTTTTTGTTGTTAACCAATTTCTTCTTTTTAGGTTCAAGGAAACTTTGACAAAGTTGAATTCAACAGGATGTGCTGGACTCTTTGTGCTAAAAAGAACCTCTCTAAAAGTCCTTTGCTGATTAGCGATGAAGATGCATTTAAAGTGTGGGTTATTTTTAACTTCTTATCAGAGGACAAGTACCCTTTAATCATTGTACCTGAGGAGGTAAGAAACAAAAACTTAAGCTGTTTAACACCAATTTGCTTAATGTCCCAGTTGAACTATGTTAGTTTGCTGTTCTCTAGAGATTTAAGAGAAAATATTTTTTAATGTTAAACTTCTATTCCCCTCTTTTAATCATGTAATGCCTTGGGTGCATTTCTCTGTCTTCCAGGGTGCATATATGGGGATTTCCACAGGATACTTTAGATATTGATAGCTCAGTGTTTCTGTCTTTTAAACAGCCTGACTAGACAGGACGTGCTGCTTGCCCCAGTAAACAGCTTATTTTGCTTTTTGTGAGGACTGACTGGGCACACAAGCTCCAATACCAGCAGTCAGAGCTGGGGAGGTTCTTGCTTCGCTCATGAGTAGTGCATGCATGTGATCTTTAATCACTGTGCTCACTTATAGGTAGTTAAAATTTTGCACAGTCAATACATCAGTGTGATTTTGATAAAGAATTCCCCCTCTGTTCTGTATTACTGTGACTTGCAAGATGAGTCTTCAGTCTCAGGTCATCCTCCTGATGAAAAGGAGATATGCAGACTTTTCTGATGATGTCTGTTTCTGAGCAAAACCAGCCACCACCTGAACAGTTCTGCTTGAAATGGCTGAAGGAATAATACCAGAGAGATCTCTTTATATTTTAAGTTCATGAACAAGCATCGACAGTGCTCAGATAGGTATTTCAACCCTAAAGCAAGATTGCGGTACCTCTACTATTCTCCCCTTTGGGAAGGGTGGGGAAAGAAGCAGAAAGATCAGAAGTGTAGGCATAAATAATCCCTTGTAAAACCATGTGCAGGAATCCCAGGGGTTTGCAGTTTAGCACTGGAGTACTGAATAATAAATATTTGCAAATTGTTGAACAGCCAGAGATCAAAACATGCCACGAACAACATAACCGTTGGACTCCAAGGTGTTGTGCCAAACCATAAAGTACAGATAACTCCCCTATCAAAATAAACTGCTCTGTTTTGCTTTCTTACCCACCTTTTAGCAGACTTTCGCTCTGTAGAGCGTTTCTGTTTTTCCCAGACTGGCCCATGCCAGGGCCCTCCCTGCCTGGCATGCTGTATTCCCACGAGAAATGGGACGGTCTTCTTGCTTGTTTTACTGGTTTTGGTGTTGGTTCTGGGAGATAGGGATCATGGTTCTAAAAGGTAAGACAGCCCCTTTCTTAGTGTTGCCAGATTTGGCTTTTGTAGAAGGTCAGAGCCACTAGTAAATGTCAAAACTGAGACTCAAATCCACATCTCTGGTTTGTCAGTATGTTCCCCACTGAGCAGCCTGCCTTACCTGCAGGCAGGCATTTCACGTCTCCTAAATTGTTGGCAGGGTTACAAGCTTCAGACCTGCCAGCTCTGGGGTGTTGCTGCTCCCTCCCCCTGCACAAGGAAGCCCCAGATTCATGCTGCCTTCTGTGGCTGATGCCAGGTGATGGCAATGTGTCTGTGTGTTGGCAGATGGGCTGCAGAGTCGGCTCCCAGCTGAGGTTTTCCATATTTCCAAATTTCTTATGTCCTGTTGCTTGCTTTCCTTCCCACCCTTAATGTCCAGGGTTAACCTGTATTGCTCTTCTACTTGGTTTATTTTTCAAGTTCTTAGTGTGGATCTGGGTCCGTATCTCCGTGATTACAGCATGATTTAAATTGACTGACAAAGAAAGGCTGCTCTGTTCTTATCATACACAATGCCTGTATTCACTCCACCTTCTGCCTCAGACCACACAGGTAATGTAATCAGCCACTGGAGGAATGCTGACTGTTGAGAGCACTCCTTGCTGGTTTGCATTGGTCCTCCATTAGGTTCTCTGTACTTCTGGAAAATTCTGCGTTTACTCATTGACCATTCACAGAAAATTCCAAAAGTAAGGATGCAAAGTCTAAATTTCTGTCAGTTTTGCTTTTTTCTCCATGTGACCTTTCATATCTGCCCTTTTTTTTCGAAAATGACTTGCATGTCATGTGTAAAGTGATTTTTGCAAAGTGAGAAGAGAGGAGAAGGGTGAGGGAAGCACCGCTGTTCTGTGAAGCTGATGTTTTGGTGAGACCAATGTAAACCTCTCATCTTCCCACCCAGGGAGCAGGCTTTTCTTCCCAGCCTGTCTATTGCTCTTATCATTGGCTGAGAATATTGCAACACACAATTTACTGCAGTTTCTGGCTAGGAGTCCTTTGTGTGGGATCCAGCTGTTTTCCCTCCTCCCTCCCTTCCACCTTTGTTGGCCTTTGGGGATTTTTCCTCCCCCCCTTTATAAGTAACTGAGAAACTTGCTGCATATTTTCAGGTTGGAAGGGTGATCCCTTGAGATTTTTGCTTCCTGTCTTGTGGGTGGCAGGACTTCTAAGATCTCCAGTGAATGTATTAACACAACTTCATGTCTTTTCTTCCTCCTTGGAGGAGCTGCTCTTTGAGACGTGCTTGGGAGTCTGAATTTCCTGCTTTTTTAAGTTTTAAATTTTTAAAAAGAGATTACTGATTTCAGCAGTAATTTCATATCTCATATCTGGTAAACTCACCAGTTTGAGTGCAGTTTCACCTTCTTTGCACTGACTAAATATTGAAGTTGCTGTGCTTCCTTCTTGCCCATGTCATGTACTTTTGCTCTAGTGCTGCAATGCTGGGCCTTTTATGTTAGACAGCTGATTGTGTGGGGCTGTCACTCCCTTCTGCAAAGTGTAGTCTTGATTCCCTGCTGAGGTGTTGAACAGGCAGCGACTTGGGAATGGCTGCAGCTCAACAAGAGAAGGGAAAACAGGCTACTTTGGAAAGATTTCAGTGATGCAGGCTGAGAAAAGCTTCAGAAAGAGCCAGGTTACCAAGAGAGAATTTAAAAGCAGTGAAGAGATGACATAAGGGCCAGAAGTTGCTTGTTTAGCAGCGGCCAGGCTGAAAACCAGAGGCAATGACTGGCCTGTGCTCTCACCTGCCCTGGAAGGAGGGATGGCAGCCCTGCAGTTGAGGCAAGTAGGGTTAGTAAAATCCAGCAGGGGATATGCAGTTTTGGAATGTGACTTAAAGCTTGAGAGGATCCTTCTGTGTTATGGGAAGAGGTCAGGTAACAAAGAGACAGGCGCTGAGGATACACCGAGCACTGGGCTCAGCTGGTAATGGTCCTGGACTCCTGTTGTTTCTGCTGGCTGCTGGTGGGCAGCACTTAGGGAAGTTGGAAAGGAACAGAGATCCATGAATGTCTGTTTTGCAAAGATGCTCATGTGCCAAGCAAATAGTACCAAGTCTGAAAGTTCCCTCGCCTTTCAAGTGAGAGGCCTTGGTATGCACAGAGCGAAACACTCCTGTGAACTGGGTAAATGTGGTATTTCAAAAAGTTACAGGTGAACTGATGGGAAACAGTGCTCTATTTGGTTTGCTATTGTTAAAATTAGTCCTGATGGACAGCTTTCAGGATTGATACAATTCCTGGCTAACAGCAGAACTGCCTCCTGGTGCAGCGGGCAAAGCTTTACCAAGCAGTTATCCTGCTGACATTCCCAGAAAGTGGGGGACACGTGGGAGCTCCTTCCCCTCCCCACAGCCGGTCTTTTCCATTAGATCATCTGAGATGCAGACATCCAAGTGTGTGTTTTCTTCAGCTCTTCTAGGCCTTACCTCTTCCATGAGAAGGATAAAATAAAGGTGCAGAGAACTGAAGCCATAAGAGGAGAAATACTCTATTTTGCCATGAACTTCTTAGTTGTTACAAACTCATTTGTGTGCCTTGGTATTGTTTAACCAGACGTTTTCTGTTTTATAGAAAGGTTTCCAAACACTTCCCTTTTCTTATTTGTGGACATGTGACTGCAGCCTTGGGAATGCTTTATTGCCTGAGAGCTGTGGTATGTGGTTAGCTGTGTTCCTGGGCCGTATTTCATGGGGAAACTCACAGAGACGTGCACTGCAAGCTGCATACCATGTGTTACAATCTAGTGTTCACAGAACTTGTTTCAAATAAGCCAAACATATTTGCTGTCTTTGCTTTTTAAGCTTGTCTTCCTGAGGAAAGATTTGTACAGTCGCTTTTCACTTGTCTTTTAGCTTTTAACTGAATTAACATGTGGCATTTCTAATACTCCTAAGAGGACCAAACCTTGTGTGGCTCTTTTGTGCGTTTCAAAAGGAGGTGATGGTTTTTAGCCTGAGGAGGTGAAAGTCTAAAGGTGTCCAGTGGTGATTCTTCTGGAGGCATTTCTTGTAGAAAAAGGTTTTTTATGACCAGATTTGCTTCCTTGTTCGCATTCTAGTATCAGAAACTGAAACAGTAATTAAGTACTGGGAATTGACCCTTGGCCTTTCAGAAATAACATCAAAACTGATACAAAAAGAATGAAAGCTAATTGTGTGGGGTTTTAATTGACCCGTGATCTCTACAAGTTGATGAAGATTAGAAAGATTTTTAGTGACTTACAACTTGCATCAGTTCTTTCCCTTTCACTACCCTTTTCCTGCAGAAAATAAAGCAGTTTTCAGCTTATGCAGCAGGTTGTGTTTTGAGTTCACCTTTATTATACTACTTAATGCTGATTTAATTTTGAAAAAAGAAAGAAGGTAGTGGCTTACAGTGGGTGAAGAACATGATTTTGCTGGTGGAAAGGAAGAAACAAGTATTTGGTTTAAATCTAAGTGATGTTCTGTTGGGATGAAAAAAGGGGTTGATGATGACTGTGAAAGAGGATATGATTGCTTTCATGTGACTTCCACAGTAACATGTGCTTCCACAGAATTTTGTACAGTATAAGTAGACTTTTAACATCTGCTCTGTTAATATCACAAACATTATTTGAATATTATGAACCAGAATAGCCTCATCTTCTGTGCTCTGCTGGGCATGAAGATCTCCTTGGCATTATTTTTCTTATTCTGAGACACCCACTTGTATGTCAGAAAAATAAGTGAAACATTTATGATACTCCATTCCCCATGGAGGATAGTGCCATAAATACCTGGAAAACAAATAGGTACTGAAACATGGGGAAAAGAAAGTGCTCTCTGCAAGAAGAGACCAAACAGGATGCATAGCTCACGTTAGAGCTCTGTTCTGTATGTTGTTTTTGCTTCTCTTGGAAAAATTCTGGCTGAAAAGTTTCTGTTGATTTGACACGGAAGCTGTTTTTGATACGGTGGAGCCAGTTGTTGGTCCACCCTGGAGTAGGTACTGGTGTATGTACTCACACATATTTTGGTACCTGTATCTGAAAGTAGGGTCCATTTAGAGTTGCAGCAAATGCTGCTTCACTTTTGCTTTTCAACACTACTTTTAAAACACTAGAGTAGGTTATATTTGAGCCAAGAGGCTTAGTTTGTCGGTTATTTGCTGTGTTGACATGTGTCTGTGGAGGAGGGGATTGCCATTTGCCTTGAGGTTCCTCCTTTGAGCACGTTATGAATGGTCTTTATTTGATTTCACACTGATGCAATTTATTACTTTATATTTACCCCACACTTCCATATTCATACACTGCAGCAGGCACTGTTGCTGTTGAGCAGATATGTTAAATAAACTTTTCCTGGGGACTTTTGTTAGGCATGTACTTAACTAAATGCAAGATAAAGCTTGAAACTTAGTTGTTTGGTTGGGTTTTTTTTTAATTTTAGAAATTGAATGGTAAGACACACAGGTCATTTTTCATTTAAGAAGAGTTGATGTATTTTAAAATAATGAGATATTTTATGTATTTTAATGGGGTATAGGATATTTGTGGTCATGTTAGTGACTTTTAGATGGGGTGTTAACAGACTTAAATGTTTATTCTCTGAATCAAAATAAGATAAAATGTGTACAAATTACATTAAAGGAAAGGGTGTATTTGCTTATTTTTAGTGTATTATACAATAACATGTACTAGCCAAGAGTTTTGCATTGGTTTATTTCCAGACCATTAGTTTGATACACATTTTATTCATATGGCTTGAGCAAAAATTGAAAAAATTTTATTCAGGTGTGCTCTTTTTTTTTCTGTGTGTGTTCCATTGTCAGCAAGTGAGTCCTAGTACTTCAAGATAATTAACCAAAAGAATTTGAGAGCTGCACGCCTCAAGCAGTGTAAGAGGTTGTGAAATTTTGGAACAATACATTGTAAAGTTAAAAAATCATTAAAACTTACAAACTTTTTTTATCATTACTGTCTAGCATTTTGGTAGGTATTTTATCTACCTAATTAAGCCTGGGTTATTTTAGCTTTCCTTCCAGCTAAAGTCCAGGATTGTAGTTAAGAACTGATGCTGCTCAGAGGGAATGAGCTGAGTTGGCAGGAAAAAAAGTGAGTAAAAGCTACTCTTGCATTGTTGCCAAAGCTCATTCCAGCTCATCAGATCCAGGTTTTAGGAGGTTTGTTTTGAAACAGCTTTGCAGTGCTCCTGTTCTTGCATGCTGTGAAGGCTTTTTTGGGTTGGTTTTTTTTTCTATAAAACCTGTCTGGAGTAGGAAGTAAGCTGCTTCCTGCCCTTAACTGAATACTGAGGATTTATGGTGGCTGATGCTTGAAAGCCTTAAATTAGTTTTTTAACTTACGGATTTTGGCGAGTGAAAATCAACAAAACGTATTTTAAAGATTTTGAATTCTATTGTCACTTTTGCAGAGGCCTCTGTTAGACCATATCTTTGCTAGTAAGAATTGCATGAGGAGCCAAAAATTACTTAAGGGTCTTACTCGGTGAAGCTGAAATGCAAAGCAAGCAATGCTTTCTACACCTTCTGGACCCACCCTGAGGGCACAGTCTGTGCCTGACTGGACTGTCTTCTAAGGCAAATTTAACGAGAAGGGTATGACAGCCACGTCCTGGAGGTTATAGGCACTTCCCACTCCTGCAGCAGAGTGGGAACTTTCCTCCTGGCCGTGCAGCAGCTTGCTGCAGCTTCTCCATTTTGCTGTACCATTAGCCCATGTGCTGCCAGGGTAGGGGCTGTAAGACCAACAGCAGCTACTGAGCTGAAAGAGTAAGAGAACCTGTCCTCTCTGCAGGGTGAATCCAGTAGTTCAGTGCTTTGCCAGATACGTATTCTGCAACACATTTGTGTGTTTCCTGATCATAGGTGTGAGGGAAAGGAAGGCATTTGCTTGTGCCAGTTGCAAGAGAGAGAAGCAACCACGAAATTAGTATGTGCCCTGCATGAAACCCTCCAGAGTTCTTATGGTGAAGTGTGCTGGGGGACAGAAACACTTCTTTATTTCCTTGTACTCTGAAGTCTGCTGGGTCCTCCGACACTGCTGGGTGCTCCAAAGCCAGTTAGACCAGCTGTATCCAGAAGGTTAATGAGTCCTGTGGCTCTCTCAGCCAGGGTTTTTCTTACCTGAAGGAGAAATTACACTGTGTTTTTAAGCAGTACTGAGGAATAGAGACAAAGCAGCGTTTGTGATTGGAAAAACAAAGTTTTGGAAATCATTTGGTTTCACTACTTTCCAGTGAGGCATGTTAATGGTCGTTTTTGATAATGGGCTTCAGACTCTTTAGTCACTTAGTGTTTCCAAAACCACAGCTAAAACAGATAAAGTGAAACAAACTATCCTGGAGGACTGACCATCAGGAAAGCAGCACTTGAGCAGATCTGTCTTTCTTCCATGTGCGTAGAGAGAACCTGAAAGGATCCCGTTGCTTTCTCTCCCCACCTCCACTGGGCAGTGGCACTTCGCACACTGTCACATCCCTCATTGCCTGCGGAGCAGCAGGTCAGCCAGGATCCAGGATGAGCCCTCTCCCGCGGCTTTGTGTGCCAGCCCACTGGGAGGTGGTTCTGTGCTGGCCGTGTGGTGGCTGCAGAGAAGGGCCAGCCCTCGGGGGAGCTGCTGCTTCCCTGTCCCTGCGGCGGCCGGTGTGGTGGGATTGCTGGGCACGCTCTCCCCAGGCTTCCCCCTTGGGAGGGTTTCCTGTCTGCCGGGGCTGCTTCCCTGCAGAGCTAGCGAGGAAAGGTGGTGAGCCGTCACCCAAAATAGCAGAAGGCCACATTAGCTTGGTCTGTCTTCAAAACTGAGCCAAGAGCTGCAATTGGTATCCTGCTGTTCTAAGTCATAGAAACTTGGCATTATGGATTTTACCTTGCTCTCCACAGGTCTTTTTAGAAAATCCCTCGCCAATTACTTTGTTTAAAGAGCCATTAGAAGCATTTTACATGTGCTCAAAGCTGTAAATGGGCTTAGTTTAAAATACTGTGAATGAACAGTGATGAGTTTAAAAGCAACTGTAAAACCCAGACAAAACTAGAAATCCACCCTTGTTTTCCTCTTTTTTCATTCTTGTGTTTGTTTTGACTAATGTTATTGGCGTTATTATCCTTTGTACGGTAATGCTTACAGAGTGATGAAAGATTAAAGGAGAAGGAGAGCTTATTTTCAAAACAATAAAAGCGGACATAAAAAAAAAATTGTATTTCTCTTGGTACATCTGCCTAGATTATTGTCCAGAGATGGAGTGCTTGAGAGCTAGAGAAGAGAGGTCAGGTAAAGACTAAGGTATGTGATCATACCTTTGTAGTGTTTCATTTATCTTCTTGTCCAAATTGCCATATTTTCTTATTTTTTCCTAATTTGTTGGCTTTTTGTCTTACAAGAAGTTTCTGAAACTTCCAGCTTTCTCACACTCCAGTCATCACAGTTTGGAAGCTGTTACAGGGAAGGTCCCATGTGTTCTGTAGGAATCTGAAATATTAAATGAGGCTGTCAGGTTCAATTCTTTGTTTTACTATGAAGAGAGCAGCTGTGGGATGGGCTTGGCAGTCAAGAGTTTAACTGAGACAGGAGCTTAAAACCTTTGTTAATTGAACCACCTACGTTTAGGGGCCTACATGTGAGTGGAGGAATCTCGCTGTAATGGTTGTCTCTGGAGCAGCTCAGTTTACAGCTCTGAAACACTTGGTTTCCAGGCCCGCTGAAAATGATGGATTTCTGTTTTTATTTCTGTACAGATTGAATATTTACTTAAAAAAATCACCGAAGCAATGGGGGCAGGGTGGCAGCAAGAGCAGTTTGACCACTACAAGATTGCTCTCAACACCAGTCGAGAGGGTCTTTCTGCATGGGAGCTGATTGACCTCATCGGCAGTGGGCAGTTCAGCAAAGGCATGGACCGACAGACCGTGTCCATGGCAATCAACGAAGTCTTCAACGAGCTCATTTTAGATGTACTCAAACAGGTAAGAGCCACGCAGAACTAGTGCTTTAAGGCAACAATTTGTTCCCTAATGAATTCCATACATACTGAAAGTTTTTTTACACAGTGAATAATGAGCAGGAGGAAATTAGGTAAATTATGTATAAGGGTTCTTTAATATGAGTTTATTTTTATAAAAGAGAAAATGTGCTGCTGTTCAGATTGTTGTAGTTGTTGCAGTATTATGAATGAGTTGCTTGTTGGGAGAGTTGGTTTTTACAAAATGAAAGAAGTGGGCTCTGACTTGAAATATGTCCTTTTTTATACTACTGTCAGCTGCTTGTTAGTTGGCAGAATAGCTACAACACACTGTCAGTTCTTAAACTGCTGACAGCTCTTCGATCTTTGAGAATGATTTTTTGTAGTTTCAGCTATGTTGTGGGAAATACAGCTGTGGTGGTGATAACCTCTGCATTCAAACTAGGGGGTCTGGACAAGGGTATTGCTCCAGCTGAAAGGTCTGCTTTAAAGTTTCCCCCCTTCGACAGGACAAAGAGTTGTGGAAGAGCTCCAGAGCACTCTCCCTGCTCGTTCTGCTTAGCAGGCTATTTGAGTGGCAACTTGCTTTCCTGCACTCAAACACAAGAAGTCATGTTGATCTTACTATACTTAGCAAACTTTCTTTCTTCACATTTCCAGTGGCTGGATTATCAGTTTAGCAATATCTTTAAAAACTGCATTTCTTTCATGGGAATTATAATTATCACAGGGACCTGAGGGGTCACAGCAGAGTTTACCTAGAGACCTCTTTAAAATTGACTTCTGCCTGGCAGAGAATTTTTTTCATCTTTGATTTCTTGGTGAGGAGAGAAACAAAGGCTTTCTTGGCAGGCTTTCCTAAGCTGTTCTGAAGAAGTCATCAGAAAGTCTTGGCACAGGAAATTCTTTCAGAATATCCACAGAACAATGCAAAAGTCTATTTTTGTTAACTGCTGGTTGCCTGCTGGAGGTGAGGGCTGGGGGCACACACACACATAGTCAGTTGAGGGCAAAATGAAGTCATTCTGTTGTTTGATACCATGAAAATAGAATAACCAGTGCCAGATCAGGCCTTCTTGAAACTTGTGAGGAAGTCATATTTCTTTTTAGTTTTGATACTGCACTGTGTGTGTTCCCCTCACTTTTTTTTTTTTTAACTGTCTCTTTCCTCTCTTGATGCCTGGGCCTCCTACTCAAGGATGTCTGGGTGCCTTTTGAATGGTTCCTTGACACTTAAAAACAGTTTGTGTCAAGATTTGGCCCAGCATATCCTGAACAGTCACTGGCCCAGCAGAGAACAGAGTTCCCTGCATGGCTTCTGGATGTGGTTCAGTCAGACCTTGTCTCCTGATCCCTTGTTGATCCACAGACTCATCCTGTTTATTGCAGTAATCATCTGATTACTTCAAGGTATTAATTAATGACATATGGTATCATAGCCAAGTGCCATGCTACCCTTTTTATTGTACACATACTGGATCTCCAAGGCTTATGGAGGGTAGCAGTGATAATTAAATTAGTGATATTTAGTTTTTTGAAAGACATGTCCTTCATGTGATAGCTGGTGTGAAAAACCTCCTGCTTTTCAGGAGCTCTCAGTGAGCTCTTTGAGGATGAGAAGCAGCTGATACATTGTAATAATAGTTAAAGATTTTGCAGATATTTAAGGGGAAAATATCTGTCTGACTTGGATTTGAAAGCAAATTTGGTAGGAAAGGCAAAGAAACCTGGTTATGACTTAGACTGTGCAAAGCATGAGAGATTGAAGCTGCAGGAGTCCTTCCCATGGCCTTGCACCCTCCCAGACATCAGACCCGAGTATGGAGGCGGCAAACAAAGCTATTTCTCTGTGCATTCCTGTTTTGGAGCAAAGGAGTGGGATGGCACATGGGAATAGGCACAGCCTTGGCTCTGAACATGTTTAAGTGGCTAGAAAAGCTGAGCACAGATAAGATGTATGTGTAGGGAGTTGTTTGGGGGTTGGTTTGGTTTAGTTTGTTTTTTAAACAAAAAGGCTTCTCCAATGGTACTGAATTTTTTCCCTCTCAGACCTGGACAGAGAAAGATACCTTTGGCTTAAATATGCCAGAGCACATTTCTTTGTATCTTTTTGTTGTTGTTAATACAAGCACATTTGCTTGCATCAAAAATTGTTATAGATTGAAGTCATTATAGAAAAATATCCCTTCGTCTCCTTTCCATCTTCTTAATCTGGAATACTTTGATTATACTTTTTGTATTGCTTGTTCATAGCTATATTGGCCTTTCAGTTTAATCTGTGAGTTGACTTTATTTTGAAGTTAGAAGTCGGGCAAAAGTATGTCAGTATTTGGGGAATATGGTTATGGAAATGGCATGTACAGCTGAAATACTGGCCAACTTTGAAACTGGAGATGAAAAACTGACTAGGTCACAGCAGTGCCCCTGATAAGGTCACTAAAAATCCAACACCTGATAAAAGGAACAATTATTATACCATTCTCTGTGAATCCATTTTCATGAGATGGTTTTTGAATGGCCATAGACATACTGGATAATGTATACCAGGGTTACTAGTTTAGTGTTGCTGCTTGTATTTTAGATATGTTAATATTCAGTAGAGGCAAACTTGTATGATTTGATCATGACACCAGCCCTATTTATTGTAATTACAGGAGATTATAATTTCTATTATTTAATTTTTATAAAGTTCAGTGGCAAAGTATGGGCTTCTCTTCCTTCTTTTGAAGTAGTGTTGGTAAGCCTTGCAAGTGTTTTTCTCATATAAGAAGTGGATCATCTTTCAAGGGAAATAAAACACTGCGAGGGAAATCTTGCCATTGTTTAAATCAAGGTATAACTCTGTTCCTTTAAGGGAAAAAAAATCCAGGCTTCATCAGTGTCCCCATATGCCATCCAATAAAGCTGCCAGGAGGGTGGTTCTGTTACAGGTTTCCCTTACATACTCATTGAAGTGTCCTGTATGGGATTGCTTCTTCAGTGGGATGCAGCTACAGCAGTGTGTTGGCAGGGCAGAGCACTCCCAGGACAGAGGTGCTTCTGCCTTGTCCCTGGGAATATCCCATCACTGGCTGGATTTCTGGTGCATAGATACATGCCCACATCTGTCACCGGGGCAAGCACCCACACAGGAATGACTTCTAATACCAGCTGGAGGTATCACAGATGAGCCTTAGTGATGGCAAAGGTCTCTGCTTCAGTGACGAAAATTAAATAGTGAAGGTCATCAGAGGACCAAAGACTCACAATAATGGTTTGATAATGACCTAATAATTGTTCCAGACAGCAGAACTGTTCCTCTGGGGCTAAACAAGGAGCAGTGTGCTGGGATTAGGAATGGAGTTGTGTAGGTGAAGGATCTGGGGCCATGAGGTAACTTTTCCGTGTGCCCTGTTTGGTCTCTGAGCCACATAACCAGAAGACCAGGTGGTTCAACAGAGGCATTTCAGCTGATCTGTTGCTTTTAACAGGGCTATATGTTGAAAAAAGGTCACAAAAGGAAAAATTGGATGGAACGATGGTTTGTGCTAAAACCCAATATTATTTCCTACTATGTAAGTGAAGATTTAAAGGACAAGAAGGGAGACATCATACTGGATGGCAACTGTTGTGTAGAGGTAAAAAAACTAAGTATGTCTCTAAAGATAAGAATTGATCCTTCTTTGTGTGTGGGATTGGCTCCTTATATCTTTTATTAACAGAGCCTTTTTACTTTATAAAAAAACCCAGTTCATAAACACCCTTTTAATAAAGGCTCTTACTGCTGGTATTTACAGCTCTGTGACACATAACTGGATACATGGGGCTTGACTACAACTTGATTTCAGTGTTTGCAAGGCTAATCCTTTTGTTACCCATTCTAGGCCTTGCCTGACAGAGATGGAAAGAAATGCCTTTTTCTCATAAAATGTCTGGATAAAACCTTTGAGATCAGTGCCTCTGATAAGAAGAAGAAGCAGGAATGGATTCAAGGTGAGGTTTCAAAAATGTTAGTTATGTGAAAGTTAAGGTAAGTGGAATTCTTATAGCTGTGCTTTACTCAAATTTGAAATTTTTGGTCTTGTGATTTTTTTTGATGTGTCTGTTGTTGCTTTTTCTGTATTGACTTTATTTCTAGGAACAGAATTGTAAATTGTTGCTTTGGGAGAGAAAGGGAAAGCTTGTTCACTTCAGCATCATAAAATACTGGCTTTGCTTTTACAGTTTTTCTTGAAGCAATATTGGCATGGTGAGCTGAGGATAAGGCTGGGCATTGGGGCTTTCTTTTCTATTCCCGTGGCAAAGTCACTTCTCCAGACCTTTCCAGATGTGTGCTGAGTGATGGTACCTCCTTCCGCAGAGTGAGGTAGAAGCCCTTGCAAAGCTGCTGTTACCAATGCAATTGGAGTACGTGCAGCAATTAAATATTTGGAGCTGTGGGCTTTCCCTCTTTACCTGCAGCATGTGTTTCATTACACCGAAGTCAGATGTATGATGAATGATTACTTCAGTCCAAAAAGGAGATCGTTTTTTTGCAGTTGTAGTAGGTGGGTAAAATATCAAAATCATCTGCCACTCCTCAGCTTTGCTCTCTGAGTATTTCCTCTAAATAGTTCACTCAATATAAGTGAGTGATAGCTACTGTCTTACTGGGAAAAAGTTTTCCCTTGGAGTATCAGTAAGAGTCAGGGTTGGTTCTAGGGAACTAAATGATGTGTATGTTAGGTAACATCTTATTCCTTGAATAGAGTCACTGAATCGAGGTAGTAGGAAATCTTGAAGTGCTGGGTTTTTTCCTTGCAGCTGGTCATGTAAGTGACTTGTATGTCCATGGCCTGTGAGAAATCAATATTGGAACTGCCATAATGCAGTGGAATTACCAGAGCTTACCGCTGTGGCACCCAGCCAATGCTGAGAGCCATATGCCTTTCACTTCTGGTTTGTGTTCACAGCTAGTCTGATGAGAATGACGACAACTGACAACAGTTACTTCTCATTTGAAAAACCCAACCCAAGAAACAACATTGCAAGTATTCATTCACAAAGTCTATCCAGAAAGTTTAGCACTTCACTGGTGTTCTCTTCCTGTCCCTTGTCTCTCCTTTCCAGCCATCCAGACCACTGTAAACCTGCTGAGAGCAGGGAGCCCTCCACCCCACAAAGAAGCACGCCAGAAGCGGAAGGAGTTGCGCCAGAAGCTGTTGGCTGAGCAGGAGGAGCTGGAGCGGCAGATGAAGGAACTGCAGGCGGCCAACGAGAACAAGCAGAAGGAACTGGAGACCGTGAGAAAGGTGGGAGTGGGAGCTGCCAACCTGCAAGACTTAAGCTCAATCCCTGTGGTTGAGCTTGGCTTCTTGGAGTGTAATTGGGCATCTGTTTCCTGTTCAGGTGTTTGAGACACTTTGAGCAAGCTCCTCGTGGGCTTGTGACAGCACCAGCACCCTGAGCATGTGGATTTGCAGGCTGAGCCTGCAGTGATGCTCCAGCATTGAGTGCAGCCCTTTCCAAGGACTGTTCAGCAGGCTCAGGGAACTCGCTGGCCCAGCCCTGTCCCCTGTACTTAGCAGGGTATTGTCAAGCTAGTGTGGAAGAAAGTGCCAGCCCTGTGGATGGGGTTTGGCAACTGCAGAGAGTAGTATTTTCAGTTACTTGGGTTTTTTTGTTTTCCTTTTCTGTCAGACGTGTCTGTCAAACTTGGGACTTTCCATTAAGATTTTCTTATATAGTTTTCCAAAGTTATGTTATGTGATTTGTATGTGTGTGGGAACTGTTCTCTTCACACAGATGTAGTTTCCAGTGATATCAATTTAATTTACAAAGATTCCAATGATGCAAAGTGATTTTATGAGTATGTCTAGGCATAATTTTATTACAGTAGTTTGGAAGAGATTTATAGAGCTGAGGCTCATAGCAATGTTTGTAGCATGTTCCCTGTAAATGCTGAATTAACTTCTGAAAGCCTGAAAATTGGGCTAGAAATGTCCACAAATCAGAAGACTTGGTGAATATGTTACTTTCCTTGTGGACATTCGTTTAGTCTGAGGACCGGCAGGAGACTCCAGGGTGCCTGTGCTGTGACTGCACACTTCAGTGGTGGATTAAACATGCTGACCCATCTTTGGACTTTGATAAAACTGGTGCCTCTGCAATAGTTATCCACAGACACTTGATTTATGACCAAATATAATTTCCATCTTTAAAAACACTTGCAAGAAGAGTTAAAAGTGGCTTTTATTGCCATGATAGCTTTTATTACTATGATAGCTTTTAGTGTGGAGTGTGCCTTGTAAACAGCTTAGAGCCCATCAAACACCTCCCTGCCCATTGCTGTCCCACGTTTCAGCTGCTGAGTCCCTGCTGCCAGAGCAGTCCACGTCTTGCTCTGTGCTTGGTATGAAGAGTCTTTTGTTCACTACCTTCCGAAATCAAGTTGATTTTTTGCATTCCCATTTAGAACAAGTCTGAGTTTTTCATAAATGAAACCCAGTAGTTTTAGCCCTCAGAAGAAACTTTAAGGATCTTTGCACTGGGGGGAAGCTGTAAATATTATGAGAGCATGTCAAAGGTTTTGAGTCTAGAAAGCAAGTAAAATCATCCAAAATGTATCTTTTTAGAAGTCTTGTCATTAAGTCACAATTTGTGGAAAGGACAAAACTGTCTTTTTTTTTAATTAGCCCTGCACTGACAGTACTGATGTGGGAATTATTCTGTTTGCCTTAAATGAAGTCCAACAGTGGAAAACCATTTTTTACTTTAATTTTAGCATTTACAATCTAATGCATGTTTAAGATTCAGTATGAAAAACAGACTTAAAAGGATAGAAAGTACTATACCTGAAACTAGCAAGTAATATACCTGTTAACAGAAGTCATAAGGCTGGATTTCTGTGTTGTTGACTTTGGAGAAAAAGTTAGGGAGAGAGATAACATGAGAGCAACCCCAAAGGAGTGCCAGGATGTTAACAGGCTTTAAGGAGTTTCATAAAAATCACAAACTAAAGAGAGTTGTGGCCAGAAGCATCTTTTGAAGGGGACTGGATTAAAATGACTTCTCAAGGAAAGTGGCTTAGACTCTGACATGAATTACTGCATTTTACCCAAGTGGAATTAGTGGGGAAGTACAGTGCTTTAGGAACTGAAAGTGTTTGATTAGTTAGAAAAATGTTCTTCAAGGAAAAGGCTTTGTAAATGGTTCAGGAAACTGAATTGTTCTGGAAAGCTCAGAGGTTGATTTATTCCTGATGGCATTGAGCCACCATTTATGCAGCATCTGCACTCTGAGACTGGTTTGTATTTTGATACCCCCTGCAGTAGAAATCTTCAGAAGAATAAGAACTTTTTCTAAACCATGGTTTTTTTCATATTTTTAATGTAGTTTTGAGATGTGCTCATTGAACAGACTGAAAGGTAAGTTTTTCTTACTATGAGAGCATACACAAGATGTGTGCACCTTTTCTGTTTCAGTTTGGGGTCTTGCATGGGCTTCGGAGACTCTGTGCTATCCTAACACTGCTGGAATGGTGTGTTCTGTTGACACCCCTCCCCATATTTGTGTCATTTCCCTGAACTGCACAGTTCCCAGTACCCTTACCTCCCGGGAACTGATGTTCGTGAATTAAGCAGGAAGTTGCTGATGTGGAGAGGACAAACAGAGTGTTTTCTTGTTGAGCTCTCTGGCAATAGCCTGGCACCCACCCTTGCCTGTGACTCTGCACGTTCACCCTCTCGGCTCAGTATTGGCAGGGGTTGTTTAATTTCAAAGTGGGGAAGGAAATCAAAAGGAAATTTCACTCAAATAGGCATATTGGATTTGACTACAATTGCATGCTTTTGAATGTTCTGGCAGAGGAGGAATACTGCTTCTAAAACACTGGCATCATTTAAGCCTTTCAAAGGCGAGCAATTCTATACTATGTTCTGCAACTTAAAATCAGAAACTCGACCCTTTTCCTTCACTTCTTCCCATCTATTTCAGACTAGAGTGATATTACAAGCACTTACAAGAATGCAAATGCCTAAACATTAAAGCTTGGCAGTTTTAATGTTTAGGCATCTCAGTAGCTCATCTAGATTGTGCGAGGGAGGATGCTTTAAATGTGGTACCTTCCAAAAATACTAATGAGCATGACAGAATCATGGAAAGGTTTGGTTTGGAAGGGACCTTAAAGATGATCTAGTTTCAGCCCCACCCTGCTGTGGCCAGGGACACGTTTCCCTAGAGGAGGTTACTCAAAGCCCCATCCAGCCTGGCCTTGAACACTGCCAGGGATGGGGCATCCACAGCTTCTCTGGGCAACCTGTTCCAGTGCCTCACCACCTTTATTGCAGAGAATTTCTTCCCAATACCCTGCCCTCCTTAAGCTATCACTATCACCACATGCCTTTGTCAAAAGTCCCTCTCCAGCTCTCCAGCTGACCCTTTAGGCATTTGATCCTCTTCTCCAGGCTCAACAGCATCAGCTCTCTCAGCCTGTCTTCACAGGAGAGGTGCTCCAGCCCTTTGATCATCTTCTTCTCCTTCCTCTGGACTCACTCCAGCAGGTCCATGTCCTTTTTGTGTTGTGTCCCACTCTTACTGCAGGTCTGTGGAAACAATTTCCCCAGCCCAGCATATTATAAAAGAAGCATCAGATAAGTTTCTTAGGAAAATTCTGTGAAAGAATTGTTTTGTTTTCAGCATTGGTAAAGCTTTGGTTGGTACTTGAAGATTTCTAGCCTTATGTTCATTAAAATCCTGATGCAAACAAAAACTGTGACGATGTTTTTGTATGTGAAGTCAAGATGCAACAAAAGTTAAGTAAATTGCAAGAAGGCATGAAGGTACCAGCAGCTGTTTCCAAGGCTTTAGCTGTTACTAGACTGATTCTCCCTCTAATTTCAAGTGATGATTATTAATGAGAATTTTATTTACCTTACTTGGCAGTTTAGGGGGTTAGAGGGATGTGATTCACAATAGCACAATCACTTATTCTAGTCAACTTCTGCTTTCCCAAAACAATTCAATGCTTCTCATTTCTGTTTCTGTATGAACTCTATTATTGGAACTCCTATGCAGTCCTGCCTGAAATGGGATTTTCCATAATAGTTTTCTATCCCATATGAAGTAGAGAAGGAAATACAGTGATTTCTCTCGCTTCTGCAAAGGAGGACTTGAAGAAAACTTGCAGGTAGTTGGATAATTACCTCTTCATTAATAAATTCAAAATTTTCTTGCAAATAAACAAGATGGCAAATTATATTTAGAGATTGAGAGTGGTGTCAGACAGACATTTAAAAAACCCCAAACTGATGCCTTAATGCTTTGAAGGTTTCTTCAATTTTTGTGTAGAACTGAAAATTGCTCAGTAAAATTCCATTCTCTCAAAATGTTTTAGCTTTGACAAACTGGTTTTGTCCCCCTTTTCTTCCCCCTACCCCACACCCTTCTCTTGCAGCAACTGGAAGCAGCAGCTGCTCGTGCTGCTGAGGAGGAGAAGAAAAGACTTCAGACTCAAGTTGAATTACAAGATCGCTTCAGTTTGGAGCTGGAGAGGGAAAAAATGGTGAGCAGTGCACGTGGGGTTTTGCTACGATTACACATAGTGAGCCATGTGTTCAGCAAGGGCTTCCCTCTCAAGAGCCACTGAAGGGATTCCACAGATTTTGTAGGAGGCTGGAGACTGCAACCTGCATTGCATTTACTAGAGGTGTAGGCATAAAATATTTTTACAAGTGAATTCAGGTACTGGCGCAGCTTGCCTACAATTTGTGTATCTTTCAAAGCTTAAATATTACTGGAAAATGGGAAAAAAATTGACTGTTTGAAGGATAAATGTGGACTGAAGTTCTCCTTGCAGTTTTCAAAGATGGAAAGCCTGAGGCCGATACTTACTGTATGACTATGCAAAATGAGTCAGGCATAATCCAAATGCATTTTATATATTCCTGGAACTATTCCTTTTGTATGCTGTGTGTTCTTTCACATTTATACACACACACAAATATAAAAAATTAAGAAATATTGTTGCTTTATAACACTGTTACTATTAAGCTACACTGAGAATTCTCAAAAGAAGTAGTTCTCAATCTTCAAGGGCTTCAACAGGCGTAACAGGGTTTTTCTGTTATCTGGAGAAAAGAAGCAGAAATAGTTAAGTCAGTTTGAGGGGACATCTTGGGACATAAATGCACACAGTGCTGCTTTATGGGTGAGTGTGAATTCCTGAATATAATCACTTTCTGGGTCGCTGGGATTTCGGTTATCTGAGGGAAAGCAGCCTGCAGAGCAGTGGGGCAGGACGTGCCACCCTCCCACGCGTGACCGCTGGGGCTGTGCATGACATGCTGAGGGCTTGCTGCTTTATCCCAGCTGCCTCCTGACCCAGCATAGGGATGGCTCTGGTGCCTCAGTGCTCCTGGTTTCCAGCTGTGCTCAGTGAAAGAGGGATGATAAGGATCAGAGACTGGGGGATTGAGGGATATGTAGCATCTCCTCACCTTCCTCTGTCCCTTACCTTTGTTTGCTGTAGTGGCTCTTCTCTTAGCAAAGCCAACCTCCTTAGCTGTTTCCAGCCTTTGTCCATCCTGTGCTGATGTGGTACCTTCATCCAGATACATAAGTGCGTGAGATACACTGCGGCCAAGGGAGGACTTGCCTGAGGAAGGGACTAGAAACAGTGCCATTAAATCAGCCAGACCTTTGTGTCTGGCCACTCTACAACCTTTCTCTTCCTTCGGTTTAGTGTGTATCTGTGAACTAAGCAACAAGATCAAACTGATTGAAGTTAGGTTTGAACACCTGTAAAAACCCTCTGCTGCAGGAAGTAGGGCAGTGTAAGTAACCTGTATTATTATTTTTTTAAAATGCTTTTAGTTACACATCAACAGATCTAGCCTCAATTTTGTCAGCTCTGCTCTGCAGGCAGCAGGAAAATGTTTGTCTCTGAAAACATTATCTGAGGGAAACCTGGCAATTCCTTTAAAAATTGGAAACCTGAGTTGAATGGTAGCTCATGTGTCCCCAATTTATGCTGCTAGGTAAGGCAAAAAATGGAAGAGCAGGTTGCTCAGAAATCATCTGAATTGGAACAGTATTTGCAAAGAGTACGAGAACTGGAAGAAATGTATAAACAGCTACAGGAAGCATTGGAGGATGAGAGACAGGCACGCCAAGATGAAGAGACTGTGAGGAAACTCCAGGCCAGGTATGGCTTTGACCATGTAGAAAAGTATTTCAGTTCCCCACCCTACCCTGCCAATAGGAAGTAACTGTGCCATGCTACTAATGAATGTTTGCCTCTTGGACATGCTGCTGGAATGGGGGACTACCTTCAAGTCCAAACACAGGATAGATTTTATTTTTCCTCAAGATATGAAGGCTGAAACTGGTATTTAAATATGTTTCATTAGTCCTTAGTAGAGGGAGTGCTCAGCAATTTCAGAAAAGCAGGCACACTTATTTACCATCAGGTGTTGTACTTGTCAGCATGTGGAAAACTGAGATCACTCTATACAGGCTTTTCAGTTGTATTTTATAAAGCACTAACTGTAAATATGACTTTGTGCTGTATTTTATTGCAGGTTTAAATTGTGCTGATAAAGGGTTAAGACTCCTCTTACTCCTATAGGCTTTGTTTAGTGTGGTTTGTTTCTTCATATATTCGGTACCCCTAAGACAATGAAGACAACTTACACATGCTTGTTTCTTCTGGGGCTCTGTGTCGTGTATTTGCATTATTGACTGAATTTTCTGAATAGCCCTTTGTAGCAGTCAGACTGCTTGCACTGCTGGCATGATCATCAGCTTGACACTGAAGGCAAGCCAACAAGCAGTAACTTTTTCCCTGCTTCCCAAGCTTTTTTTTTAACAATATATTCCTACCCTTAAAAAAAAAGAAGGTGAAAAGAAAGATAAACAACTTTGCTTCCTGACATGTGTGCTATGTAATGGATACAACTTACTTTAAAGTGCCATTAACATCACAATCCCCATTGCAGATTGCTGGAAGAGGAGTCAGCAAAGAGAGCTGAACTGGAAAAATGGCATTTGCAGCAGCAACAGACCATTCAGATGACAGAAGCAGAGAAGCAAGAGCTAGAAAACCAGAGAATTATAAAGGAACAGGCTCTTCAAGTTGCTATGGAGCAACTGAAACAACTTGAACTGGAAAGGAAGGAGGCACTTGAGCAGTACGAGGTGAGCTGTTCTGTGCACCAGCCTCTTAGGCACAGATCGACTGAATTTGAAGTTCACCAATGTTATGCTTCTTTAAGGATTAGTATGGCACAAAAGTTACAATGAGAGGTGGGATAGTTGGGTCAGGCTTTTTGGTCTAGACCAGTAGATACATTTGAAGAAGAGGAGCTATTTCAGACACACCACCTCCTTTATTTATTTTTGTCCAAATTTGCATACAAGCCAGCCCAGTCATATCCTGATATACTCTGTATACATTTGTCTTCTGCTGTAGACTCACTTCATATGCAGTCCCATTGCTGTCATAACTGAGTAACTTTGGCTTCTGAATTAATTATTCTTGAAATGATGTAATGGCACAATATTGATGAAATATCAATGTGTTACTGTAGATACTCCTCAAAAATGTGTTTAAGCACTGACTGGAAATCAAGCATAGCTGTAAATTAGCTCAGATTCTCAGTGTGTAGCCGTGCCTCATGTCCCAAATACCAGGCCTGTTCTTTGCTCCGCTGAGTGTTTTTGGTGAAGGTCAGTAGCTGTGTTTATGGAAGAAATAAGAGCCAGAATTCAGCGAGTACAGAGTCTGAAGTGCTGCACACTTTCCAAGGCTAGGGAGGTGTTGATCCTGCATGTATTTAGGTCAGGAAACAAAACCTGGCTGGGTTTCTGTTTAACTGGGGCGAGTGTTTATGCTGGTGTCTGAGCCATTGAGGTGAGCTCTGTGAAGGACAAGCCAATGAGCTCTCAACTGGCACAGAGTACAAATGCTGCAGTGACTGTGAGCAAGGGCCCACGTGGGGTAGTTGAGGACACTTTACAACTTCCCCCGTTGGTGTTACATCTCACACCATCATTAGATTGCTTTTGTCTAGTACTTTACATTTCTTTAGGTGTCATCTCAACTTTTTGTATGTGAAGCATCAGTTAGTACTTGGAAGGAATTGCTGAATACAATAGGCATAAAAAACCCCACAAAAATCCACAAAACAATTATTTTAGAAATAATTAAACATTCTAGCTTTCCATTTGGAATTGCCCAAAAGCCCAGTTTAGACTGAAGAATGCCTCTTTCTTGCTTGGGTGTAAGAGCAGCAGTCCCTTCCCTTTTCTTTTATGATTTCTTGTAGTAAGAGATGCCTACTAGCAGGTCTTAGTTTGGAACAAAAAAGGTATCTTTCTATTTTGAAACTACAGTTTTGAAACTATACTTTCAATCTTTATGGAGACTAGCTCTGCTTCCACAGCTACAGAATCTTGTAAAATCTAGTTATTTTGGGATTCTGGTTTGACAACATTTTTTTTTTTCAGTGATGACTAAATTACTTAGGATGGGTAGAAATGAAGCTCTCTGGTCCAGGCAGAACAGAGGGCTGGCTGAATTAGTGTAGCTCTCACTGTCAGTGTAAAAGATGTTTTATCTTTCTATAAAAA